>VUYV01000065.1:130224-551399 GCA_008711295.1 Anarhynchus alexandrinus | reverse complement strand
GCCCCCGCCCCGCCACGCCCCACCGCCCCCGCCGCCATCTTCGGTTCGTCGGGCCGACGGCGGCGCCTTCCCGGGGGGCAGTCTCTGGCCCCAGCCGGGGCGGCGGGTGTGTGGCGGGCTACGGCGAGGCACGGGCTGGGAGCCGAGGGGTAAACTTTAACAAACGCTCTCTGCGTCCTGGAGCAAAATCGCCTCCAATGGCGGCGTACCGGAGCCTTTTAGAGAGGGAGACCGACGCGGTGTTGCGCAAGAGGCTCAAACACAGAACTCTGTCCTTTTGCCATCAATTCTCTGTATTTAGTCCTTGGGACAAGGTTTGCATAAAAATGCTGAGGCAAATGGCACAGACACACTGACAAGACGGGTACAGCCTGGACGCGTGTTGGACATGACATGCACTTAAGGCCTCTAGCACTATTTAAGCAGCATCATTTGTCTTCACAGCAGGAATATACCAGTTCTGTTACAGAGGTACTGGAGGAAAGCACAAAACCAGCTAAAGTACATTGTATGCACCTCGTTAGTACAGTAGTAAGTGCAACTGATATGAAAGTGAAACACAGGAGAAAACAGACTGACTGGTCGGTCTGTCTGTCTGTCCCGTCTCTTGACAATCATCCAACAAAATCAAAGCCATCTGCCCGGCCACCTGAATAAAACTAAATTACGGATTACATCGTTTATAAGATGCATTGATTTCTAGCAGGGTAGACATTAAGAAGAGGCGTTTTAGTCCTTGCTATGGCTTACTACTGTGGATTTACCAGTGACAGTGGGAAACCTGAATGGAAACACTTATTACATATACTGAATTAAATGAAGTGGATCACAGTTATTTTGTCGTTGTTAGAGTGGAGTACTATGGTGAGGCATCTACTTCTCATTAAGGAAGATACTTCCTTCTCATTTTCAACAGAAATGCACTGTGAATTCTGTATGTGTTGTGTCCCAGCCGTTTGCTCAGCTCACATCTAAAACTCTCCTCCCCCACTCGGCTGCCAGTAACCCAGCCTACCTTGGGATTTGAAAGTGAAGCTGTGTTTTTTCTCATTTGTGCGTCACTGTTAATAATAAAACTTAGCATCTGGAATTTAGCAATTCTTTGAGTGACCTCCAAGCTAGGAGCTAATCCAGAGCAGCCTCCTATAGGTAGCTGGTGCTGGCTTTGGTGCGCTGAGGAGATAAGAATCGGTACAGCGTGTTTTGGTCAGCAGAGTAAGCAGTTTGTCATTCAGGATGCACACTGAGCAGCAGATCTGAGACCGCCATCTTCACCCCACCATCTCCCTTACAAAGCCATGTACGCTTTAAACTTGCATTAGAGCACCACCTATGCATATATATGGTGATACAGGTGGTGGACTATAAAAATATTTGCCTTTTCAGCCCTGCTTTTCCCAAGAGGTGCTGAGAGTCTCCATCTCTCACCAACGCAGTGGCAGCAGAGCATGCTCAACACCCGTGAGCCTGGGAGAAGGATGGCTTCTGCTATCTTCAGAGGTTTAACGTGCGTGAGTTCCCTCCTCAGATTGGCGTGCACAGCTCCCGTCGCATTTGAGCGTTTGGCAAACACCGGGCAGCACAGCCTGAAGGCTCCATGGGCTTCAGCAGGCTGAAACCTGCTGTCAGGTATGTGGTTACTTTTCCACACAACAGTAAAAGCTGCACTACAGCAGTGAGGCAGTCGTTTGTATGGCAGTATTTTCAACAGCTATTTCAGAGCTGTTGAGAGATGCGAGGCTTTTCTTTGGAAATGGGTAGGAGGATATCATTCTGTCTCCTCAGTAAGGCTGTTTTATGATGCGTGCGTCCAAATTACAAGCCCTCAGGAGCCAAACTGGTAATTAGCACATTTTACAGACTCTCAGGATGATCTAAAACATTTTCCTCTGCACAATAATGCCATGATTATAAACTCTAGTTCTTCTAACTTAAGCTGAAAAAGGCAGTATATGATTCCCAAAGCACAGGGTAACTTTGGGCGTTGCTTATGATTTCATGGTTTGTTTCACAGCTGTTTTGCAGTTTGCCCCTAAGCAGCTAATGGCTAACGTCACATTTCAGTGTAATTCCATGATGCTGCAGCACAGCCCGTAACTCAGCTGTGACTTCAGCTGGTCCCCCACGGGAATCTCCACCTACCTATAAATGTTACATATATATCTCTAATATTTGCAGCCATGAACATTACGTACATAAAATGGAACCTTTTTAAATACAATCTTAACATGCCAAAAATATATTCTTTCATCATTTTTTTGCCCTGCAATATCCATCTCTTGTTTACAATGTACATATATATTTATATTTTTATATATATAGGAACATGAAAATACCATATATAAATATTTACTTTAAATCCCTATATCTAAGTACATACGACAGCATCAGTGGAGCAGTTGCTAGGTACCAGAAGGTCCACGCATTCCAGATGCGGTTTCTTGGGGCTTTTTTTTAAGCTGTGGAGATGAATTGCTTGGTACGTTTAAGCAGGACAGCGTGGGCTATTTATACCATCTGCAGACCACTCACCCCCTGCCCGTCTATATCTGTGCACAGCACGTGCATTCCTTCTTACGGTATGTACTGTATTTAGTTTTACAGAGCAAATATTTTTGTAGCACAAGGGCAATATCTTACAGAGTGGAATGAAACCAACAGACAAAAGTAAACTCAACTAAAGCCTGCAGTGCCAAAAAAAAAAAGTCTAATTGCTCCATGGTGCTTATCATTGCTCTGCAAGTTAGAAACAATGGTCCCAGGCTTGTGAAAAATCAAGCTTTAGATTGGTACTTTTTGTCAGTGTTTTTGCTGCCAGTACCAATGTGTAAGAGCCTTGGGTTCAGCTACTATATAGCCCTCCTCTCAAAAACGCTACAAAAATAAATCTTGGGCACAATCTCAAAAGAGGCTTCTCTTCTCTGTTTCATACAGTACAGCAGCCTGCTTACCCAACGAGGCCGCTGATCACAGTACATGGCTGCCAGATCAAGGTTTTATGGACCACATGTTTGCCCACACATCCCTACCCTGAGAATTTTGTAAAAATTCTCTGTTTCTGTAGTCTTGCCCTGAACCGAAATAGATTTCACAAACAGAAATTTGCCAGTCTATAGCAACCGGCTGTTAGCTATTTTCTGCTTTCAGATAATAAAGTGCTCTTGTTTTAATCAGTTACGAGTTACCGGGGAACTCAAAGGAGAAGGTACACTTTCTCTTCCTCCTCCCACTACTGCACTTCCCCAAGAGTTAAACATGAGATTCATCTAGATCGACGTCAGTCTCCCCAAGCTCCACATGCGTGAAGCTGAAGTGAGTGGCCAGCAAGGGGTTCTCCATCCCGTTATCCTCGCTGATGTGAAGGACGGTGTCCCCATGCTGCAGCAAGCTGGTGGTCTCGAGGCCAGCATAGTCCTCGGTGTCAGAGAGCTGCGTGGGTGGGGTGCTTTGCGCTGTTGTTGGCCGGGACTCCAAGCTCTCTTCGTTTTCCTTCTCCTTCTCAGTAGAAAGTGCCTCGCTCTGCAATTGAGGAGAGCCAGTGGTCAGGCTCAGAGAAAGTGGGAGGAAGGGGGGGGGGGAGGGGTGGACGACCCTAGGGAACATCTATAAAATACTTTCTCATTCGGAAATACTTTTTACCATAAGGGGCCAGGCATTTGCAGATTATAAATCCCTAAAATTCTGCCCTAATGATATGTTTTTGCTCATGAATCAAATTTGTAGCAATGATCAGAAAGGTTGTCTGATTTCAGTTGTTAACACTTCATCATTTCATTTTTTTAAGTATATTTTCAGGATGGGTGTTTCTCATTTGTTATGGCAAAGGACATAACCCCAAAAGACACTTGATAGCTGGGGGTATAAAAGTGATCTCAGTGTCACTGGTGTGTTGAAGGGATGACTGTGATTGTCCCTGCACTGTCCTCAGTGGTGTCCAACAGAGAAAAATGTTGGACAAGCAATTTCTTTTGAAATGTGATTCTTTTGCTAAAACATTCTTGAGGTTTTGAAAGTGTCCTTCCTCAAGGACACGTTTCTCAGAGAGCAAGCCGTAAAAACCTGTTGATGAAAACTTGCCTTGGTGAGCAGGTCCAGAAGGATGACTATATATGTTGGGAAGATGGAAGGGGAAGATGCAGGAAATATATTTGCAGATTAAGAATCATTGCATAGATCTAGAAGTAAATGGTTTACCAAAGCAGGGGGTTGGGCAAGCTCAGCCCAAAGAACAGACACACAAGAGTTTGCTGTCTTCACTCACCCACCAGCTTTCGTGCTGTAACGCATCAGGCATCCCCCTAAAGATTTGCCCTGCAACTTTGATGAAGCAGCGGACAGACACACATGATAAAACCGTGAATCATGTTACCTGGCCGGTGGTCTGGCTATGGAGATCAGCTACCACAATGGCAGGTGAGGAAGTCAGAACAGGTTTACTTGGCGGTTCCTGCTTGCTGGTTGCCTGGGGGCTGCTGTGGCTGCAGCCCTGCTGCTGGGCTACTGGAGCCGATGGGTCACCTGGGGAGGCTGTTGTTGCTTCAGGCTGGGCTTCAGTGAAAGTCACCGACCGCTTCTGCTCCGCTGAAGGGTACAAAACCCAGAAAACTGAGTATTAATGAAGGGTACAAAACCCAGAAAACTGAGTATTAAAATGCTACAATTTGCGATGGAAAACAACAAGAAAAGAAGAGAGAGAATCCCTGGAGTTTCTACAACTAAGACAGGAATCATGCTTCATTCCATCTTTATAAGCTGTCTAAGTAGAGTCTAATCTAAAAGCCTTTTACCGTAGGCTTCCTCTAAAGCCACAGCAAGAGTCAGGGATCTCCTGAAGACTAGCCACCCTACCTACCTTTGTCATCGCTTGGTGAGATAAATGCCACCCATAACATCTTTTCATCCCAGAAGAATATACTGAATTGAATTCCCTTGTGAGTTAAGACATTTCTGCTCTCAACTAAAAAAGGAAAACTGACATGCAAATATATAAGAGAACTGCCAAAGGTTTTGCAGGAAATCTGAGAAAAGACAGAGGGCAGCTGATTGCCCCCCATTCCTGCAGACTGAGTCCACTCTCTGGGAATAAAGAACAGCACAGGGCTGGACTAAAACTTAAGAGTAAAGCTGTTATCCCTGCTCCTGCTCTTATTATTTTGGGCCAACTTTTATGTTTCAAACATCTCCAGCAGTGCTGTTGCCCCAGCGCAGCCCTGGCTGAGTCATTAGAAACCCAGAAAGTTCACAAGCAACCTTTGCTCTACCGGGTGTTTCCTCCAAAGTTAACTGCTCACTTCAGATAGTACAGAATACAGCCACCTGCTCTGCTTGGCAGTGCTGACTCCTGGCACGGACTAGAACAGTTCTGTATTCATTTCCATATGCAACCCTTAAAGCTCTGCACTGCTAAGCATACAAATGATGGGAAATTTCCTTCTTTCTACTACTCTCAGTAGCAGCTTCGAAATTTGCACATCTGGAGGTTTTGGACAAGGTATCCTGACCTGTCGCCCAAATTCTCCACACCTCTAGGGAACATGATCATTCACTGTCCATGTCCAGTTTCATCTTGGAATCCTTTGGATAAACCATCAAAGAGTTTTGAGGGGGTGATTTTCTGATAGGATATCCACTTATTAGGAAAGAAGATAAAACTGCTGGGACTTCGCTTTAATACAGGCTACCAACAACATACTAACTTTTCCTTTAAGCTAAAACAACAACACAGTATTTTCTATGTTCAGATATGAAGTGCTGGTTCTGGAAATGCAGCACTGCCCTACCGCTAGGTTTTGGTTTTGGCTGGATGCTCCGCCGTGTGGTTGAAAGTCGAGCTCCGTGACGGCTACGAGGTTCGGTTTGAGTTTTCTGACGCGACAGCAGTGGTCGTCGAAGCTAAATGTTGGAAGAAAGAGTTAGGCTGATATATGTTCACATATTACACAACTTATCTTCTGTAAGGAGAATAATAGATCATAATTGTCTGTTCCTCTAGATGTCCATTCACTCTGCTTTTAGCAGATATATGTTCTAATGTTTCCATGGCTCAGACATCTCCTTCATATGAACTTCTGGGTTTTGTGCCTTTTCAGTTTCAATATTGAATGTAATGCATTGCAGATTGTGCGACCATTGTTTAATTAAAAAAAAAAAAAAAGCCTGCAGAGGAAAACATTGGGGAATTCAAAACAGAGTGCACCTCCTCTCTTAGGGATTTGTCAGGCTTCACAGTTACAACTTGTGCTATGGCCCCTGCTAACTCAACGGACTGCTCTAGTATATCATAAATTAGGTAAAAGGGACATGTCACATCTACAAATCATTTCAAAGCAGACCCAAATGAGAAAAACCAAACCAATGCAAACAGAAGGAGAGAAGGTTTGTTCACTCCCCATGTTCTCACCTGCCGTAGGCCTCTCTTCCGCCCCAGGGGCTGCTGCAGGAGAAGGTTCTGCTGTCCTGGCTCGCTCTGTACACTTGCCACCCTGTTAGATGTTGACAGCATTAGGACAAGCACAGAGGCACCCTGTATAACTAGTAGGTGTCCTGGCAATTTTGACTAAAATAAATAAATAAATAAACCAACCAACCACTAATGGCACAGTCACTTCAAAGAGCAGTACTGTCTTTGAAGGATGGGGGGACATGTCTCTTGGGTTGTGGCTTCTGGGGCTTAGGAAAGGGTGGGAGGTGGAGTCATGGCATTCAGGACTTGGCCACGCACAGGTAGCATCCAAATATAAATAACTGCAGATTTCAGTTTTCAGTCATTGATTGATGCATCCCACTGAGCAACACTCACTTCTCTGCATCCTTTGCCACGTGGGCTTCATCAATAAAGGCAAGAATATCAGCTTCCTAGCTCAAAAGCCTTCTTTTTCAAGGACAATGTTGTAAAAGCTATTTTTTTTCCTCCCAAATAGACTCCACAGCCTCATCACAATTTTGTCATCTGTTTTTAATTTCAATTTAAGTCAACAAACAAAAAACAAACACAAAGTGACAAAGGATCCATTCACATAATGGATGCATGAGTTATGTGAACAAGGCCCCACACTCAACACTTGCAGCCTTAAGTCTTTTTGTGGCTAATAAACAAAAAAGACAAGTAAACATAAATTTTTTATATATATATATACACAAACACAGCTTTTTAGTTCTTAATATCTTGGCACAAAATATCTGAAAATCTGCAGTAAAGGAATCTTTAGCAATAAAACATATTCAGCTGCATACCATCTCATTCTACCATTCAACTGACCATTTAATCTGCTTCACATAAAATTACCACCCTCCCCTCATTTTTATCAAAGTACTCTATTCCTCCAAAAAGTTAAAAATTGGTCATTTAGCAGACAGCGGTCACAAAACATTTTAGCTGAATGAACTATGTCTCAGAGACATATGGTTACAATAGCAACTAACATTTAAGATGGACTTTTAAATCAGGCAGCTGCTTATTTGGGACAGACTGGAATGCACTGAGCCACACGTCCTATTTAAGCAACTTCCAGCTATATCTGGTATGCATTTTTGAAGATTCAGTATTACAATCCATTTTGCCTTTGGCCCGCATTAATCTAAAGGAAAACAACATTCTTTTCTCTAGATGTTTTCCTTGGATCTTCCCAGAGGAGCTCAGTACCACCAACAGAGTGAAGGTTTATCGCCTGACCTTACAGGAATGGAGGAAGAAGCGAAACCTAAGGACGTGGTCAGACAAGACATGGAAGATGTCTGTGGAGAGGCTTAAAAAGGTCTGTCTCCTGAACAGCTCATTCTTTGCTCTGTCAGAAGTTATTGCCCTTAGAAGGTTTGGCAGAACAGAATATGAGAGCTTCCTGGTCTGCTTCAGGTCGAAGTCTGGTTACCTGACCTGAAAGTCCTATTCCTTCCTCCCTTATCAGTTTAAACTAAAGCCAGACTTTGCACTAAACCATATGCGTGTGTTTCTACCAGCTCTACTGGAGCAACAATGGGCAACTTCAAGGAGAGAGACATCTTAAGACCCTGAAGCTGTTTCTCTTCTGATTGTCTGACCACAGCCTAATAATCCTAGGCATGCCCTCGGCAATCTCACCACAGCTGCAGTGGTTTGGAAAAAAAAGGAAAAGCTGCTGCGAGCTCAAAGCCAGAACAAACAAGATATATTTGAGTCCTTTTCTCCCTCAGACAGCTCTTCTAAATGAGATCACCAGTCTCTGGAACATATTTTCCAGCTTTTACGTAGGGTATTGACATGATTTACATACAAAGCATCCTAAACATCATGTGAACACCCGCCTATGAATAAGCAGAGTCCTCAAAGGTACTTCCTGTTAGTAGGACTGTGTTCTTGACCCAGACAATGACTGCAGCACATATGACTGGTAGGTCCAGAAGCAACATATCATTCCTTATTAAAGCAAAGAGACTGCACTTAAATTAGTCTTTAGAGTTGTGATCCAGACTACCTGAAATTACAGCTTGTAGAGTTTTCTTAATCTTCTGTTTCTAGGATTACATAAAAACTTATTCCTCTGAGTTTTAAGAAGTTTTTAGAGTAGTTACCAGTATGTGAATTAAGTAGGAATTAGCTGGAGAAGGTCTTGAAAAAATAATTTTCTATTGGACTAGTTTTTGAGGATACTGTTACAATTTCTGATGAAGGAACAGTTAGTTCTATGAGTGAGGAGACATAAATGTCTGTAGCAGAAAGACTACAATTATATTCAGTACAGAACACCGGTTATAGTGGTGAAACAAACTCATTTCACATGCATCATGAAAACCCTTTGAAAAAGTCATTAGATAAAGGGAGTACATGGGCCACATGAGGGCACAGAGGCTATACATGAGGAAAAAAATGATTCCCATGGAGTAATCTGTGCACTGAAGACAAACAATAGGTAAGCAAAAGAAAGGCTGGACTTTGTGTCTTCCTGCTGGAGTCTGGGATTCTCAGCCTGGCTTATATCATAAGTGAAATGAGTTTAGAGAGCTGGTGGATGTTTATTTCCAGTACTGAATCATTACACAAATTGGTATAATTTGGGATGATCTTATGAGCTGAAATTGCAGATATCTTTTGCAGGCAAATGGGGGACCCGAGAGCAACCGAGTTTTGCAGAGCTGCCTGCGCACAGCACAGTCCCGTCTTTTTGTGTTCTAACCCCAAATTTTGGAAAAGGGAAGGAAAAAGAGAGAGAATCATAAAACCCACAAATTTCAGAGGAGTGACTGAATTTTCAGATATAACCTTTCACTTCGTGAAGGTTTGTGAGGGTTTCTTTTCACATCAAAGAACAGCACTACTGATCTTGTTTCCATGAAAATTAGCGTGGCAGACAGACTTTTGGCTCTGTGTAGCCCTCCCTCCCTCCTTTTCTGTTTCTCCTTGTTTACCAGACCTGACCAGGAGTATACTGTTTTTCTGGCAGTCTGTGGGACCCAATCAAGGAACACTGAATCAAATGCCATTTCAGCTGACGGTAAGTTTCCCTCCTGGGGCAATGTGATCGATAAGAAGGGTTGTTCTGCAGTACATAGGCCAGATTTATTTGGGAATAACAAAACAGAAGTTTTTCCTGCCCAACACAAAGATGCTCTGTCACTCTCTGAGTATCTCTGTCAGGGGTTTTATCTTTGCAATAATGTTACTCCCATTACATAGTTAGGGCAGAGACAGGTGAGCAAAAGATCAAACCAACCCAACTTCGTGGAAGCATGTTGCCAGCACTACAAGAAATGACAGGCAGTGCAGTCACACAGTGGGGGGATAAAAGAAACTTTGTCAGGTTGGCAATTATAATAAATGATGTTCATGAATTACAAGAAACCATGCAGCCAAAAAAAAGAAAAAAAAAGAAAGAACAAAGAGGAAAACAAAACAGAGACAAAGGAAGCAAGGAGTTTAAATGTCTATTAAAAAGATGCACGTGCTTGCCACACCATTATGGTAGAACGTACACTCTTGATGTCATTGATTGACATCTGAATGAGAGGGTTAGTGGACAAAGGCCAGTGGACAATGGGTTAAAATGCAGATGAACTCCAGCTCTTGTGTTCCCAGACACATCCTAGCCTGGTCAGTGTTAGATCTGCTAGTCTTGCCCTGGCAATGTGAATTGACTCTGATTTTCCCTATTAGGCACCATTAAGCTAAGATAGGCATAACAACAAACATTAAAGGGGAATGTGTTTGTGCAACAGATTTCCATTACAGTGACTTCTCATCCTTCTTCCTTTGTGATTTGGGAAAATATCCTCTCCTCTCAGATTATAACCACAACAAATCACGATGCTGGACACATATGCTCCTCAGCCCTGTACCCCATGCTATCTGTTTACTTCGGAGCACTTAAATGTTATCGCCTTCCTGTCTTCCCTGCTTTTCTACATGTCTGGCTCTAATTGCTATAGAATAAAGGAAGACAGACTTTATTCTTTTTTGTGTTTGTCACCATTTATTTAATTTATTTGAAACTTCTACCTTCCATCAGGGTCTAGTCTCCATATGATTTATTTCTTTATGTCAGTTATGACTAAACATCAGCTTTTGAATTCAGAAGGCAATCCTAAACAGTTGTTATCACTGTACTCCAGCTGAAATCAAAGTTACATAAGAAAAACTCAAGCCTGCTTTATTCAAAACTAATGTTCCTGAATATCAAAACACATTAATTCTGTCCTATGATCCCCACAGCACAATAAGCTCCTACAACATCTGCTTTATTACTTCTGTCCTTTAGAGGAGGAATCCAATTTGCACATTTAACAATGCAGTTGAAACATCTTTTCTTCCTCACAGATCTCTAACCCAGTCTTTTTATAAGAATTTGCTGTACTTCCCTGTCTTCATTCTTTCTAAGGCTTTGCAGCCCTGATGCCCCTCCTTCAGATGTTAGTGCCCGCTCCTTGAAAAGAATAATAAACCTCAACAGAACTGACTCCCAAGTACATCTGTTAACCTTTTTGCCCAAGGAAAGCTCAGTACAGGGTGAGGATAGTGTCCTGGTCCCTAGCAAAAATTGGTGTGACAGAAATTAGTAGGAACCCACTGTACAGCTGATTACATTTCAGGGTTCAAAATAAATTATTGCATTTGAACTCATCTGTTGACTTAGCTCTCTCATATTCCTCAGCCTCACCACCGTTATTAGGAGTGATTCCACCCCACTTAACAAGATCAGAACATTTCAGTTTCAACATTGATGTAACCTGGTAACAGGTCATTATGGCTTTAACTCGGATACGGACCTTTGCCTTTGTCATCCTCCTCAAATGTAGTGAGTTTTTAGCTCTACTTAAGGGACGGCACTTAACTTCTTTGGTTGAATGACTTCTGTTCTCTTCAGGCCCCAAAACATGCTCAGATGACCATGCAATCCATTTTGCTTTATCACAAAACCAGATAAGAATATTCCTGCCTCTGCCAACAGGCTGATGTCTTTTCCTAATGCCACTCCTACAGTAGCACCAATTAAAGACCAAACTGCCAAAGCAGGATTCACACACACAAAGGACACCATGAATCATGGGATGATCTCAGTGACTCCACCAATGATAAACTCTCCACTTGTCAGCCAAGAAGAATGAACAAATGAACAGGCAACAGCCTGTTGCCACCCCCAAAAGCCACTACTGACATCTAAAACCAAGCTAGCAAAACTGAAACCATTCACACAAATGCCTCTCAACATATTCACATCTTCAGCTGGTGTGGTAAAGTAACGAAATAGTGTGTTACCCTCCGTGTTGCCAACGTAAGGGTCTGTGTTCTTCTGGAAGGAAACAGAGATGCTCTTGGGACTAACGACAGCTCTCTGACCTCATGAGGATGGGTTGAGAGGTGTGAGCACAGCAGCAGGACAGTAAGGATGATTAACATGACCGAGCTGGCCGTTAAAGGTGAAGACCTCCCTTCTAAGCTCACTCCTGACCCATTTGACCAGCATGGCTGTAACAGCATTTGCACGCAAACTCCCTGTCCACAGGTGATGGGGAACAGCTAGACCTGAACTCCAGCACTGACAGGGCAATTTTAAATATATATTAAGGGTGTTCACCTGCAAGATTTCTAAGATGTCATTTGAGAATTGGAGACATTGTAAACATCCACAGAGAACTATATTCTACAGGACTTATCATAATTAGTTTTATTAGTGAATGTTAAAGAACACACCTTGATATTGTTATTAAGTCTTTGTGGTGACAGCATTGCGGGATGAATGGAAAAACAGATGTCTGTTTTATATAAGCCTCCAGACTAATGCTTATAACAGGCTACAGCTAATGCCTCGTGGCTAATCTTTCTCATGCCTTTCAAGCAATTGCTAAACAAGGGGAAAACCTTGATGCTAGCCAGCCAGCCCACTATGGCACTTGCTACAGCTTTTTCTTTCCCCTTCCTCTTAGCCTCCTCAAAGTTATTGGCAATCAAAGCTGAAAACTGAAGGTGGGTTGCTACACCTTTGACTTGCAGGCCTGAATATCAATGAGCCACAAGAGACAGAGATGGAAAGAGCAACAAAAGGTGAGGGGAAGAGACAGAGGAGATTGGAAACGGCTTGTTTCCCAGCACACACACTGACAGACAGGTAGTGTTAACACTGTACCTAGAGAGGCTGCCCTCAGTGGCCAGGCTCGGGGAGTCATCGAGGACATTAGGTTCACTGCAGGAGGGGCAGGGAGATTAAGAATTTAGGGAAAGAAAATGCAAAAAGCATGCGATTGTCTCTGTTTTCAAGGGAAAAAAATATCAACGGAATAAAAAAAGTAAAAAAAGGACGGTAACATTAATTGGTCTCGCACGCTCAACAGCACATATATGACTCAGAGGAGCTGAAAGAACATCTGATTACAGGAGCAGTCTTTAGAGGGAATTTACACTACATGGAGACTTCTGCATCTCTGCTGTGAATCAGGGAGCTGAGAAGTTCGGTAGGATGTGTTTCCACACAAAATAAGGGCAGGGAACAGTTTTCAAAGCCATTTTTCTGCAGCATTTTCATTTATTTCAGTTCTATTTACTTCCAGCTTCATAGAAAGCTTTTTTCTTTCCCCTTCCCCGTGAGCCAGTTCTTCCTGAGGGAGGGCTAATCTGTCTCCCATGAGCTATAGACCACTCTCCTTCTGGTACAAATCTAAGGACTAACATCTGGAAAACAAGGTCTCGTAGTGCAATGAAACTGTAAGTAAACAGCTGGCGTGGATCCTGGCAAATGAGTACACAATCACATTGCTTTTCTACACTTCAGCCATTCAGGCAGGAGCAGCCTTCTCAGCCCATAGGAAAAACATGTAAGAAAGAAAGAAAGCAGTCTGCTGGGTTACCAGCAGGAAAGCAATAATAATATTACTTAACATTAATTAGTTTACATTTGTGAGGCAGTCTGAAAGCCCAGAGACCTTCCATAACTAAAAAGGGCACGATGTTGTGGACTATGATTATGCTTGCTGAGCGTGTACTTTCTCTGTACAGATGAAAAGCGATTCTCCTTGTGTACCATGTACTTAAAAAAAGTAGAGAGCAAAGCTCTGTTGTAATTAAAGTCTTTTTTCTCAGCATCACAATGACTTGGGATTGCACAAAGAAAACATTGCTATCAGTCAACTATGACTCTTATGAAGTTTATGCATTGAAGATGGTAGTGAAAGATTGGGGAAAATGCAGTCTTGCATATTAATTTTTCAAGAAACAAAGGGACTGAATCAATTGAGTTCAAAAGTCAAATGAGTTCCTGCAAGTCCTTTTGTGAAAACTCCCAGATAAAATCTGTGTAACTTCTGTCTTGTAAATCACTTCTCCTATCTCTGCTGGCATGTGCCACAGCTGTTACTTTTCCTTCATGTATCAAGGTTATTTCTTTAATTCCAAGCAAGACTGGGGAGGGAACAATTTTGATTTTCCAAGGCCAGTCAAGAGATAATGTAGAATTAATCTTTAAAGGTTCAGAGGTAATAACATAAATTAATCTGTCCATTGTCAGATATCCTTGGATAACTATGTCGCAGACAAATAAAACAATAAACATTGCCTACTTAAAAAAAATCACATTTAAATGCAAAACTTCTCTCTGCATCTTCTAAAGATGTACATTTCCCAAATTCCAATCTCTTTCTCACTACTCCATGTTAACCAGGAATAAGGTATTCAAAGTTATTTCTATCAACAAGTATATTTCTGATTTTAAACAGTATTAAATCCCATCTTTGAACCTGACATCCAGTTTCTATGATGAGCTAGTTACTGTTCGAGGAAGGACAAAGGCTGCATGGGAAAAAACAAAGTAAATCAAACAGGATGCCTCTGCCTCCTTTCCCAGCTTCTCAGGGTTCCTCCCCACTCCGTACACAGATTGTGTATGGTCGGTCCCCTGGTTCAATGCATAACCCCCAAATCATGTGTTTTCTTTTTTATCCACGGTAGTAGCAGAGGAAAATAATAGTGCTGAGGGTTTCTAAAACTGTTTAAGAGGAAGGTTTCTACAGATGACAGCTTGTTCTTATGGACCTTACACAACACAGATCATCCTGGAGAATCATTATTTCCAACCCTGCACCCTTGGTCCAACACTATTTCAGGTTTAATAAATTTAGCATCACTATGCTGGCGCTGATTCTACTATCCCATGTCTTTGATGTACACATAATATACCTGCGCCATTTCTGCTCTCATGAATATAATGGGAAAGGCGAAAAGCCCATGTTGTTACCTTTGGCTGGGTAACATGCCCACCTCAGCCTGAGGTGCAGACACGCTGGAGAGATGGCTGGAGAACCGCCTCCTCCCAATGGCACCCATAAGGTATGCTTCTTGTTCACTTACCACACTGGGCATGCTCAAGGAATCATCTAGAAAGAAAGAAAAAACAGGAAAGGAGAGGAAACAACTACCCCAAACCCCACCTACGTATTTACAGTTGTCAAGAGTTAACAGGGTGCCAAAGGTGTACCCAGCATTTACTTACCAAGACCCCAAGCCTGCAAATTTGAATACTTCCACTAGATTTTACAGTCACAGTTCAGAAAGACATACGCATAAAACCCTGCAGGACGAGGAACCCAGCACACATGCAGCAGGGATTGATGTATGCTTTCAGCTTATATAGCTCTCAGGAAAATGTATTTGAGGAATTAAGCTTCCACTAGGGCTTAATCCCTGTAATTAATAAATTGTTTGATAATATACAGTGTTTTCTGGCATAAAAGTTGTAACTGGACATTTTGCTGGAGTGAAATAAACTGCTGCTACAATATAGCAAAGCACTGTTACAAAAGATACGATACCTAACAGCAGAATGCAGAACTGACACCTTTTAACACCTTTTGGGATGTGCATTTTAAAATGTCACCAAAAAAAAAAAAGGGATAAATTGACTCAAATACATCTTATTGCAACTGAATTATGCAGCCAGTTGGATTGTGATCAGGACTGCTTGAAATTTTACCGGTACTATTTAAAATTATATAAAGTACCTGGAAAGAAATTACTCTGTTGTGGTTTTCACCATAACAACTTCTAATTACAAATAAACAGATAAAACAAAGGGGAAGTTTCATGTCATTTTCTCTTTTCTTTTTGACCTTTTCCAATTTTGATATACTGAAATATTTTATGGCAGCATTAAGCCAAGGCAGGGCTGAAGTAATACTGCCACAAGCAGATAGGAAGATTGCACTCATCATTCCACACAGTGGCTCATAATTAATCTGAGGCTGAAACCAGAGTTTGCCACAGTGAGTATCCGAGCAATGTACCAGCAGTACAATACTGGGGGGATTGCGCAATGTTTAGTGATGAACCCAACTAAAATAAAGTTGGGCCGAGCCTGGAGAGTTTGAAGCTAACTGTTCTTTCCCAAAAGGCAATTTTGCCATAACTGCACAGGCCCTTCTTTTAAGCCTGGTTTTCAACCCCCCCTTTTTTAATGTCTTTGGGGAATAGTCAGCAGTCCTCAAATACAGAAGTGAAGTGCCTGAGTTTCAGGCATTGAGGCACCGAGGCAACCAACTGTTGCAGCACCAGAAGACAATGTCCCCACTAAAGCAGGGGGAAGCCCAAGCCTGATGACACTTGAACAGAGTTTTCTACCCCGGCTTTCAGCGATGGACAACTCAGAAGCAGATGGACAGCTCAAAAGCAGAGAGAAGGCAAAATTCCAAGAATAACATGAAACTCAGCTGAAATGACAAAGCAATATTCAGGTCATTGCAAATTAGTCCCCAATAGATTCACCATCCCATTCCTTCGAAACCGGCACCAGAAAGCCTGGCAACCCCAGAACCTGCCAGCTGCCCAAAAGGGAGATCAAGCTTTTGTTGTCAGTAGGTTTAAGGCTTCATTTCCTCTTTGTTAATCGAGTGACACAAGCACACAGACATTCCGCCCTGCAGAGAGCCACAGCTGGATCCCATGCAGCACAAAGACAACATATTCCACGTCAGAGCATCTGGACAAAAGTAATGAGCAGGAAGTACTAAGATCCTGCAGGAACAGGATCCCAACTACAGAGCCAGCCGCAGCCCCTGCCTACTGTCATGATGAAGGTCAAAGAGAGGACTAATTGCCAAATGCCTTGTCAGCACTGCGAGGATTGCATGTCAGCCCAGTTCTCATACACTAAAGATCTGCCTGTGTCCTCCCTTTTCCCTACCCAGAGCTCCGGAGGGAACAAGGAGGGAATGTAACGACCCAAGCTTTAACACCATGAACTGTGCAGCAACTGCAGCAGTTCCATAGCCTCGTGCCCCTGTGAGCCTTTTGTTCACACAAGGACAGGGACAACTGTCTTCCCCTCCCAGCCATCCTCTGGGACATCAGGAAAACTTCTTAATTGTTGGGGGCTTAGGTCAAATCAGTTGCCACGTACTTTCTTCATCCTCCTCATCTGTGCGGCTCAGCGTGTCCTGCGAGGCCTGCTGGGACGGCTCGCTATCCTGCTCCCAGACTGTGCCAGTGCCAGTGTTGGAGCGGGACATGGTGGCCAGGCTCAGGCGGTAGGCGGAGGTGGAGGTGCCCACGGTGCTGACAGATGTCTTCCCTTGGTAAGCTGCACAAGAGTGGGAAAACCAAACCCAAGTCAGTGATGGCACTGGAAGTCAACAACCAGCCAAGCATTCCTGTCTCGTCAGGCACCTGATTCTGCCCGGACTAGTGGTGCAGGGGTTGGCAGAGGTGATAAAAGAAACACATCTGCCCTGGCTCACCTCATCTCTCCAAAATCTCTGTCTGTTTTTCCTATGCAGTCTGATTTTCTCCTTCAAACTTAGTGCCATATTTTCAAGATCAGCTTCAACATTTAGGAACAAGGCAAATTATTAGCAAGGGAAAAAAAGGCTGGGGTATTTTCTTTTGAATTTGTTTTCCTTTCATAAGAACAAAGCACATAAAATCTCTTGCTGTGTGTAAGCAGTGGCTGCCATCTCGTGGCAACAAGGGTGACTGTTGGAGGAGAAAAGCGTCCCCTCATGCAGAGAGAATTCAGTGCACCACAAGCTTGGGGACGCTGGTCTGGACCTCGCTGGTAACAGTAGAGAAAATCAAAAAAAGACCAAGAGGACAAAGGAGGAGACAGATCTGCTGCTGACAAACAGACCAACATTTCTACACAAGCAGCTTCAGATTCAGAGAGATGTAGGTAGGGGCTTGATGTGCTGTGTGTTGGGGCTGCCCAAACCAGCTGTGAGAGCGAGAGGCGGCTGCTGGGAAATGGGACACAGACTTAGGAGGGAAAAAATGGGCAAACCAAGGTGCATTTCACAACTAACCTGGACTTCTGTTGGCTGTCCAGTGGCATGGCTGGGCTAGGCATAGGGCCTGATGCAGGGGCAGGCTGTCGGGGTGTGGGTGGATTACCCCATCCCGCTTCTAGACAGCAGGTAGGTCTGCCTCACAAGTTAATTTATGGGTGAGCCAGCTGGTCAGATTGGGCTGATGGCCCTTAGCGCTCCCCTCTCCTCCTTACCAGACCCGCTGTGCACTGCCTCCTTCAGGATCTTCAGCTCGTTATTGAATTCAGCAATGAGGGAGCTCTTGCAGAGCGGGCGTGGTATGAACCGTCTCTCCAGCTGGTCGGCAATGTGCTGTCGGGCAGTCAGCTCCTCGTGGTTCTCAGCTGGTTGGGCCAGCAGCTGCAAAATTGGGAAATGTTAGCAGTGCAGGAAATGATGCCCAGGAACTGGGACTGGTCTCCAGACTAGCAAGAGCCTGCAGCCAGCAGACTGTCCTCTTTGTAGGCACGAAGTTTTGACTCCAGCTATGAGGTTTCCACCTGTCTTTCAGGAACGACCTTATATGTGACTGAACAGATAGCAAAACGTCATTTACATTGGTACATGGGGATGGAGGGCTTCCTTATGCTAAGCTCTACCCTCAGACTTGAGACAGCTCCTTCCTCCAAGATGATTTAGTCTGTCCAAGTGGTGAGACACAGCAGGCTAAATAAGGTGGAGTACCATGTGGTAGTCAACTTGGTAGGCAGGGAAGAGCTGGGATTAGGTTAAGCCCTGGCTGCCTCAGCCTAGCAGCTGTCCATACACAAAAGCTCTGTCAGAACCTTCACCCAGAAAATGTAAAGTGGAGTGGTCCTTCCTGCCTGTTAGCTGTATTGCGCAGCTCTGTGTGGAAAAGAGACTTCTGGAAGATTTCTGCCAACCCTCTCCTAGATTCAGAGCATCCACACTACTTCCAAGTGCTTTGAGTGTCTTTGTTGCAAAACTAAGTCCACATGCAAACCTTCTCGGTCAAGCCTGATAGTGCTTTCCCATCCAGGGTAACTAAGACTAGCTATATTCCGTGGCTTTGTGGATGAGAGCTCCTGTATGATTGACATACCCTTTAGTGTTGTCTAGGAAAAAGCCCTGTGATTTAGTTTCGAAGGGTTCACAGGCCTACTAACTTCTGAAAAGTCACTCCCTATATAAACACCCAGTTCTTCCAGGAGTGCCATTCCTCTGTTCTCAGCAGGGCAGTAAAGTGAGTTGCCCTCAGTGAGTGATCTCGCAGGAGCGAAAGCAACTGTTACCTTGCACTGGATGAAGGGTCGAAGGAGCACAAAGATAGGGATCCGTGTTCGTACGATAAAGTCGAGGAAATCCCACAGGGCCAGCCCTCCCACCTTCCGCAGTGCCATCTCTTTGACTTGCAGGCTCAGCCAGTACCACTGGCTGTCCAGTTGGCGTTCAAAGCAAACAAGGATCACCTTCAGGGCTACAGGGGAACACACACCAGCAAATGGCAGTCAGAGAGGTTATCAGTGTCCCTTGCAAGCATTGAGGGAGGTATGGGGGGGGGCCACAGTGGGCACAAACCTACACATGCACGTGCACATGCATACCCACACACCTAAGAGTCACAACTGTCTTCTCTATCAGTCTCCAAATGCTGCAGGGAAGGAGGGCAACCTTCTTATAATAAAGGCCTCAGGATCAGGACTGCGGGTCCTATTTCCAAAGAAATTTTCCTACTTCACACCTAAATTACTCTGTATTTTCGTGCTCAAACTTCCCCTCTCCCTCCCTGCAGAGTTCTTTTGTCTTCCTGGAATTCAGATATTTTGAAAGTAGCTCAGGGGGGGAATCTGGCTGATCAGACAACCTCAAAAATCTTGATCAAACATATCCACACAAAGAGTCACCCTGTGAGCACAGTAACCTCCAGGTTATTTATGGTGTAATGAAAAGAACCTTTCTAGCAGTGCAGCTGCATGAGTCACAGCCAAACTGTAATCTAAACAAAAATACAGTCCAGTAAGCTGAGGGCTATAATTCACAAGAGCACTGCTTTACAAATGGGGATGAACAGCGATGAGGTTCAAAACAATGCCTTATATTAAAGTGGGCTGTGACCAACAGTTAGCTCGCAGGAGAGACAAGGAATTTCCCCCTTTCCATGCTCCCATGGTCTGGAACAAACAGGGAGGCCTGGGGGAAAGTTGACTGCTCCATCGTTCTTGATGGGATGGCCAAGACATCTCAGCTGTCACACATTTGTATCCAAGCTTGTTGGGATGGGAAGTGGGGCTAAATCAGTGGTGAATTGCCATTTTTTTCACCAGTGTTACCCCATACCTCAGATATAGGTTAACAAAGATCTGAATATAAGTCTTTGGGTAAATGCCATTACAAAATCAGAAACAGAGAAGCTGTTTGAAGGAGTGAAAGCCTTGAGACAAAACTCTCCCCATATAGCCCTGATAATCTGCACTGCTGCTTCCTCTCCAGTTTGGTTATTTTTCCTTTCCTTTCACCTGTGTGAGAAAACATAGTACTACCCTTGCAGCAGCATACAGTGAGCAGAGGGAATACCAGCCAGTAAGGACCGAGTGTGCACAGGGCCGGCAGGCAGACAGACTGCGTCACATTGCACCCTAGCTAGCCAAGGGCCAGTGACGCTGTGATATTAGGGGTTGATAGGCAGTCTGACTTGCCTTTTGTGGGTTCACTGCTATATCCTGGCAGTGTGAAAACTGAGTGACTTCTACCTGTGCTGCAATCTCCGCCAGCTGCAGTGCAGACACCGCTCGTGTTGCAATACATTCCACAGACACTCCTGGTTTCATGCTCTGGCCTGGCCCCTTTGTTCAGGACAAGACCTAAAGCAGCTCTAAAGAGCTCAATTAACTCCTGCCGGAGATGCCTTTCTTTGGTGCTATCTACAGTCTCGAACGCTCCATTTTATCTCTGTCTCTTCTCAGTGGTCAGCAGAAGCCATCACTCACCCAGGTAGGCAGCCTGGCTGGTGGACTCTGCAAGCCCTTCCCGCCGCAGGTCCTTCCCCGCGTCCCCTGGGGTGGAGCAATGGGCAGGAGAGCTCTCCAGCATAAAATTCTTGCTGCGGGAAGTGCTGATGATACGAGGTGGCAGAAGGATATTGATAACAGTCTGGAGCAGCAGCAGGACCTCAGGCTGCTCCAGCCAGGGGCTGTCTGAGATGCATTGGGAGGGGAGAGAGAGAGAAAGATCAGGCTACATTCCATCAAAGACATCCAAAAGATCCAGACCCTGTTCAGTTCCAAAATGGGGTGCAATCTTAAATGTCCCCTAAGCCAAAACTCTGTCCCCCACACCTTGTTATGCCGCTTCTCCTCCTGCAAGCAAAGGCAAAGTTTATTTTAGCACCAACACAAACACACACGAACACAGAGCTACACAGCACAAAGAAATGTCCCGTTCAGTGGTCTCCTAATGTCATTTCCTTTTGACATTCTCCTCTCCCTTTACTCTTTGCTTTCGTTTAGGGATTTACCAGTGATCACCCTCTGTAGAAGAAAGCAAGGAGCAGGACTTGTGCCAGACAAGTGGCATGGATTGGGCAGACTGTGATCCACAGGGGCACACAATTTCTGTGACCTCTGCTCCCCTCTGGGGCTTCTGCTACAGCAGATTTGTCTTGCCCTGCACTCCAGTTTCAAAAGAAGGAGCACATCTGTGTAAGACCTGACTCAAGAACCATGGCACAGCTGAAACAAAGAGAAGAAACAACAACAACAACAACGTCTCCCTGTGGGGCACTTTTCAGTCTCAGACTCAAAGGGCACTTAGCTGACACACTGCCGGTGACAGAAAACCAAATGAAAAGATAAAAATAAAAAATCAACAGAGAGCAGGGAAAGTGCAAACATCGGTTGTCGGAAAAGGGGGAGAAAAATTCTTTTTGTTAAATTAGTCAGACCTTTGCTTCCAGATCCTACTGTGAGCACAAATGGAATCAGTAGGTTTAAAAGCATTCCTTCCCTTCTTTCCTGATTGGTGAATGGGGAGACGACATGGCTTAAGGGGAAATCTTCTTTCAAAGCCTGTGCAGTAATAATAAGAAAGGATTAAACGATTTCATCAGCAGATCACGCACACAAGTTACTGCAGGGAATGACGATCCCCTGGGCATCCTGTTTACACAGTACAACACCAGCATTGATGTCCTGATTGAATTAGAAGCCCTGAGACCACTTAGTCGGGAGTAAACGGAATTCACAGAGTAACATAGGTGTCACCTGCTCTTGTCATAGCCAAGAGGTAAGAAGCCCAGATTCCTAACTCGTAGATATCATTAACAAAATCAGATGTATCCCACAGGAGTCAGCTGAACGTTAGTCCTAAACTCTGCACTTCCATGGATGGCATCAGGGTCTGACCCAGACTACGAGGAATAAAAAAATGAACAGAGGAAATTGCACAAATGAAATGATCTAAATATTCTGCTGTCTGAACATGGAGGTTATTCCCGAACACATTTTTTGTTCTGCCTTACTTTGTGCTGCCCTATCATCCTTCCTAACGCAAAGAATGAACTCCTGAAAAATAAACAAAATGCACATTTACTTCTTTACGGATAGTCAAGCCTAAATTGAAAGGTCTTTCATCTTTAGAGGAGGTAATACAAATGACTGCCAGTAGAACTCCGCTCATTTACAACTTCCCAGTTGCTACAGACTTAGCTGTGAAACGCAACTGAACCTTGCAACCCCCTAGGCTTGCAGATCTGGGCTGAGAAATGCCAGGAGAAGATGTTTTCTGATGGGGTGTGAAATACTTCTGTTTCATATCCTGCTGGAAATATTAGGAATGTGACTTCTCATGTGTTTTTCTGACATGTTTGGTTTTCATTACATTTAAAGCCCATGAAAAGAATGTGTGAACAGGGAGCAGAGGACAATAAAAGTAAAAACTCCCAGTTAAAAAAAAAACTGATTAATTTGGTATCTGTTTTTAAAAAAGAGAAAAGATTTCAGAGAAGGTGAAGGTGGTCTTTTTCTATTGTTTTAGATTAAAGAACCATTACCTCAGAGCTGGAAGAAGTCTGTCCTCTTTCTGTGTCAGTTGGTACCAAAAAGTCCTTTTTTATGCCTCATGCTCTGAGGGACAGCACTGTGTTTTGGTCCCTACAAGCCCTCCTTCCCAAGCTGCCCCACTGCTCAGGAATACCTGCTGAAGTATTCAACTGGATGTGCCAATGCATATTTAAAAATGCAAGTTGGAGCTAGATTAGGAAATTGTCCCATTATTGGTCACCATTCTGTCTGATTTCATGCCAATGGGGAGGGAAAGGGGCACAGAGGCAGAAAGACTCTATAATAGTTGTGGCACTGCTATGAGAAAGGAATAGTGATGAATTCAGTGATAGTGATGAAAGGATGGGCTTTTTTTATTCTGGACAACAAGGATGCTATTGAGTCAGCAGCTGAAAAGCCAAGTTGCCCTGCTTTTTTGAGCTAGCACACTGTGTGACCAACTCAGATAAGAGCAGAAGAGCACAAACTCCACTCTCAGTTACACATGTGGTCCCACTGGAAAAGAGGTAGGGTTGCACGGACGTGACCCATGCTGGGGCCCATCTCCCCGTGGCAGGAGACTTATGATAACTCCTTAGATCCTCCAGAGAATCCTAACGTGCTTGTCAGAGCCTAAAACAGCATCTATCAGCCGAACTCCCTGGACTTTAATGGCAGTGTTAAGCTGATGGATGCTTGCTGTGGACTGGGCCCCAACAGGTGAGTTTTGAGCTCAGTTCAAGCCTTCAAAGAGAAGGGAGAATTTACATGTTGCTTCTCTTTCATTTTTGGTGTATGTTCCACAGTTTTTGCCCAGCTTTTGCAGAAAGAAAACAGAGCACCGATGAGTTGGTGTCTCAACCAGAAGCTATAACAGGCCTGGCCACAGGCCAGGGCAGACACACCTGTATCTGCAATGCTACAAGCCGGACAACAGCTGTGCTGAAGGGCAGAGGTGGCGAGAGATAAGGGCTGAGATGAAGAAGGGGTAATCCGTCAGCCACACTGGAGGGTCCTACCACTCCCATCACCTGCAATACAAACAGAGCACATCACCACAGCTGACTACTTGCAGTTGCATCCATGCCATATCCTCCAACATCAGTGAAATGGAGGGGCCTTCCATTGAGCACTGAGTTGGGGTGGCTCTAGGAGAACCAGCCCCCTCCCAGTGGTCCTTGTGGGAGCTGGGGCCAGTGAGGAGAGGAGTTCTAGCAGGGAAAGGGAGGGGAGAAGAGGGAACCAGCAAGGATGGGAGGAGTGCACAGGTAACCTGGTACATTTATAAATGTACCCAGTAGCAGCCCTGAATGACCAGCACTGGACTGGTGGAACAGTTAGAGTTGGAGGATATGTCATGGAACGACTGTAACAAATAAAAATATGTTATCAAAGCAAAAAGTCTGCATTGAAACTGGACATCTTTTCCCTTCTCTTGCTGTTCTACTTGAAAAATAATGTCCTAAGTCTGACCCAAGCCGGGTTTTGTACAATGTTCAGATTCCTCTCAAACACAGTCTGTTCTGAGGAACTCCAAGTATGATTCATCTCACCTGACCCCAGATATCTGAAGCAGAGTTACCTGCCTGTGATCAGGTTGCCTGAAACTTCTTGAAATATCAGCACAAGAAAATAGCACTTCTGGGGAAGAGTTATTTGAACCATTTTGGATGAGTCCCTCAGGACGAATTAAATCACAGGCCTGCATATGCCTGTTTCTCTCCATGACTAGACACATCTAGATGACAGGAACAGGGAGAAGCTACCTGGCAGACGCCTATGCTTAGGGGAGATGAATGCACTCTATTTTTCAAAATTCAGCCTGGGGAGAAAGGCAGTAACCAGTTTTCTGCCAGAAAACTGAAGGACAATTTAGAAGGAGAGGCAGAGCCCTTTCTTTATATCACCATGGATTATCATTTAGACATTTCCCCGCCTTCCTGTCTGATCTCTTTTTGGGCTTCATGACGCAACTGGTCTACACACGATACAGCATGCAGTCAGGGGTGCTCCGACAGCTCGCAGTGGCCATAGTTCTGACAGCTAAAGGTAAAATACTCTTAATGGTAAGAGTACATCTTTTCCTGGTAGCTCTCCCTGATGTTCCCAGCCAGCTGAAAGCAAGCATGATGACTGCACTTCAGCACTGCAGAGTTTCCTGCTATTTTTAGAGCACTGGCTAATTCTTAATGCAGGCCCTTTGGAGAACTTGCTGGTGTGACTCACTCTGCCATGACTGCTTGCCCAAGGAGGTATCCATTCTCAACTTGTATTTGAACTTGTATTTGACCTAACTCTGTAGCAACCTCCCCATGTAGCAACCCTAAGTAGTCTGAGGGCCCAGATTTGTGGTCCCTCCAACCAGCTACTTCTGCTTGAACAAGGGAGGAGTCTTATAGACTCTGACAGGTTGGAACATCCCTGTCCTTGCAGTGATGAGTGCTGCATGGACTTGAAGGACAGGAGACTAGCAAAAGTTGATATTACATTTTAAGTGATGATCATATTGTTTCTAAAGCTCCTCAGAGCACTGGTGAACCCTGGGAGGTTTTCTGTTACTACTAGAAAAAGTTACAACATTTATGTTCTAAGAAGAAAATATTATAAAACCCAATAACAATAAAAATGCTAGCACAGCCTTTCCCCCTTTATTTGTATTTTTTCCACGTGGAATGTAAGCACGCATGTTTGTCCAAATGGCTGGAGTTACACCACTATCAAACTGAGGGTTTTCTCCCAGTGTAACAGCTGCAGAAACACTACAATCTGTCACTGAATGGCCAGACAGGCTCAGTCTATATCATCTCTCTGTTGTAACACACTTAGGAGCGTAAATTCTACTAAGAGTGGGATCTGAACATTGTACAGTGCAAACCTGTACTAGATCAAGCCAGGGACATTGCAAACAGTGGAGCGAATCCACCCATGTAAAACCCTTCTAACTAGCCAACACCTGATGGCCTCTGACAGAGCCATCAAGGTTCTTCCCCACTGGAGACGGTAGGTATCCCCAGTGCCACCCTCTCCCCATCTCTACCAGGTGTGTGCAGTCTCCACCACCCCACTCTCCAACTTGCAGCCCTCAACTCTCAGCTCAGTCTGGCAAAGGTGGATCTTCAAAGTGGTGCGTGGGAAGCAACGGAAATAAATCGCTTGACCACCGCTACTGGTCACTGTATCTCCCCATGCACCACTTCAAAAATGAACCTTGCTATCTCTAGTGTCACTTGCGAAGTCCCCTTGCGAGGGGTAAGGGGGACAGGTAAAACGACAGGAATGGGAATGAACTGTCATCTTCAGTCCAGAGAAGTCAACAGCAGGGGGAGGTTTAGCAAAGGTTCACGGGGTTGCCGCTCGGCTACTCACCAGATTGACACACACATTGATCAGAGACCTAAGGTGAGGCAGGAAGGATATGATTGGCTGCCTCTGAAGTGTCAAACAAACCCCTTCAATCAAATTGCTGGCAGGCTCCCACTCAACCTGGCGCCTGCAATACAACAGTAGGTGCCGTTAGCCGCGGGCCTCCTGCCCCCCACCAGACGCTCGCAAACACGGCGACCGACACACACTGACGCCCACAGAGGAAACGTTTCAGACAGCGACGACGTCCAAGATGAGCACAAAGTGCGCAACAGAGAAAAGGTTTTACCCACGCAGCTCAGGGAAGCACAGAGCCACAGAGCACACTGGGCATTTGAGAGAGACGAGAAACGTAGCAGAGGGGTCTATGCCAGAGACACAAACCCCCTTGCAACAGCAGTGGTGGATGAGCTGTGTTTCACTCCCTGACACTTCCCTCTGACAGATGGTGAAGGAAAGGGAGCCACCAGACAGCTGTCTCAGGTGTGCCTGTGTGAGGGAAAAGGTTTGCTGTGCCATGCTCCCAACCAAGAGCGACTCCTCCATCTCTTGTAGCTTGTAGATGTACTCATGGAAGGGAACAAACCCCACCAGCTGTGAGTGCCCCCTGTAAGCCAGATCTAGTCTGCTCTGCCAGATTAACTCCCTACCTAGACAGAGTCTACCCTAAATTTAAACTGGCCCAGCAGTACAATCTTTACCTTCCTCAACCTGTGTAGCAGGGCCGATTCATTCCCTACCAGCACAAAAGTCCTTCATTCCAGCATCATTTCTTCCCTGACATTTTGCTTTTTTCACCAAAACAGCTTTTAGGTCTCGTGGCAGATGCTGAATGGAGTCCTTTCCTAATCATAAGCAGATACAGCATAGGTAACATCAAAGTGGTTCACACCCTTCATCTCAGGGCCTAACTTTGGAGCAAGCGTAGTTCTCAAGCCAACACCTGACCGTGCACTTATTGGGACAGGAAGACAAGGCTTGCATAACTTGTTAGCTCAAGACTAAACAATAGCCTAGTCAAGTTCCTCAGTGGTCTTCTTAGAGACACACAGGGGATCAAGTGTTCACTATGTAAGTTCTTATGCAGACCAACATGTATCTTATCTTTCAGCATCCGCTGTTCCTAAATCTCCAGAATAGTAGTTTGTTCTTGTACTTGTTATTACTTATATACTACTACCATCGGACACTGGTTTTGGAGCAGGGTGCCCACAGGAGGCAGAATGATTCTGATGTGAGTACCCCAGTGGATGGCTCCTGGGGTCTGGCACCCAGCCCCATCTCTAAGAGGCTTCTTGGCCCAATGACATTTAAATGTAGTTGCTGCCTTTGGTCCAGTGGCTTTGCTGTCTCTATCCCTTTGTGTACAGAAGAGCAGTTTCAGCCAGGCATAGGTACAGGCACAGACAGAGAGAATATGAAGGGAATTTTAATTGATGAACATTCATTCAGCTTACACAAAGAGGAAAGATCTTCAGGAACAGGAAGACCCCTAAGCTGCCTTTGAGGCAGAAGAAAGTATGAGTGAGAAAAGAAAGAATGAGCGAGAAGCAGGCAGGACATGGCAAAGAATCAAACCAACAGGAAGGAGAAAGCATCAAAATTTCTGCCTCTAAATTCCATACAAGGGCAGGAGTTTCTTAAAGTAGATTGTTAGCCAAAGGAAAGTGATAGGTAGCGATGCCAGAAAGAAGAGATCACCTCCCTGTTATTTGCTCCATCTTAGTTGGGTACATATCATTCCCACTGGGACCTAAAGTTTTGTGTCTGAGTCCTAAATTCTGATGTTCTCTAACATCATTTGGCTTCTCAGCTGAGACTGCCAACAAACCGCATTTCAAGCAGTTGAGGACATATGCCCATGCAGGTGACTGAGACCAATGACTGTTTTTACTCAGATCACTGTAAAATCTGCAGGGTTGAGAGATTTTACACTACCCAGAATGGATTTGTATCACTGCCCCTGAGGTGGGAATGCTCCATATTGAATACTTCTTGAATGCGCCAAAGACTGTACTATAATGCTACTATGTGATGCACCAGGCTTTAACTAGCCATTGACTAGATGCAGTTGATGCAGTTCTGTCTGCTCCCTTTACTAAGGAGCATTCTGAAGCTACTGCATACCTCCAGACTGTTTTTATCTTTACAGAGAACATAACAGCATTTTCTTAAGAAGGCACGCTAGAAATACTCTTACTACAGTTTAACTTTCCTTTAAAAAATAAAATTAATCTCCTCAACTCACAGCTAAAATAAATATAGAAGGTAGTGAGATGGTACAAATCTGAAGACTTATTTTGGAGAAAGAAAAATGAGATTTCTGGAAGTTGTCTCTGTAGTTCTTAATAACTATGCATTTCTTCTCTTGCTACCAGAAGACACAACAAAAATGTCAACATAAATGCACACTTACAGAGATAAAAACATCTGTTCATTTTCTGATATGTTGTAAAGGTTCACTGCAACATGACAGTTTTAGTTAGATGACATACCCAGACTTCAAGGCTTGCAACATCAGAAACGGACCCCAGAGGGTTTCCATTATACCTGCTCACCTCAAAGTAGGCATCTTGTGAATTTTATTGAACATACGATCCAATCTCTTTAAGATGAGGATAAGGGCAGGTCTCACCGCCTCAGCTGTCCAGTCAGTGATGGGCAGCATCTCCATGATGTAGCGCCGGAGACCTCGGCTTTCCATCGTCTGCGTGTCATAAGGTGCCAGTTTCAGCAGGGAATGCGCGATTTCTGCCAATCTAAAACCAGGGTTTGTCAAGAGGAAAATAAAATACAACTTGCATTTCTCCACACATGCCAACGAACTAACAGGTAAGTCTTCAGTAGCCTAGTAAAAAGAAAAAGATGCAAAAGTGCTGCTGTTTAAACTCTTAGACCTGATACCATAGTTCCTGGTGTGTTAAGATTCTTTTTCTCAAATCGCTGTTTATATTTATGTACACGTGAATGGTCTAAATAATATTTTTACACTGATATTAAATGTACCAAAGGAACATCAGGAATCACAGATCTGTGTACCTGAGCTGTTAGTAAGATTACAACATTGCAAATGCATGTGAAACACAGCCCTGGCATCACCTGTATGTCAATTAATGAGTGATTTGCTTTGGTTTTGTTCTTGTTTTTCAGTGTCACCACTTTAAGAGGTCTCACTGTGCAATTTTCACGTGTTAATTTTTAAAAATAATGTGCCTCCCATTACACAACATGTATGTTGTATGATTACTCCCTGCAGCTTTGATTTGTTTCTCCTAACACCTCTACAGATTGTGTTGCTGTTGCTTCTTCTAACGCTCCCAGATGGCCTCGCCAATGGCATTTTCTGTATTGACTGTGAAATACCATGGCAACATTGAACTTACACTTGCAGTTTGACAAAGACCTACTGAAATACTTGAATATTTGCAGCAGACAAAAACAAGTAATAAAGCCACATCTACTAATAAAAGGGATAGAAACCTGTATTCTCACTGAAACATCAGTAGACTTTGTAGTGAACGATTACAGGACAATCCTATTCATATTGTGGGGGTTTTTCTGAAATGCCTTCAACTAACGGAATATATTTCTATTCTCTTTAAAATCTGCCTAGCAATATCAATGGCAACAAGTTCCTCAGATTAACCAAAAGTGTTATAAAAGTGTTTCTTTATCGAGTGTTTCTTTATCCTGTATTTCTTTATTATTACTTTTTACAACTACTTTGCCTACTGTGGAGTAGGTCTGTTTTCTTAAACACTGTGAAATTTAAATTATCATATAATTATGCTTCTTTCTAGTAATACAATATCAGTGGCACATAATGGTATACGAAAGCTTTCTTATGCATTATAAAGTGTGATATCCATTTCACCCAACTTTACTTGTCAATCTCAGTTAATTTTCTAGCTCTGTTCATGCAGAAATAAGCAACTGGGGAAATTCTAATCTTCCTGAAATACCGGGATAAACAGCTCATTGGATGTGCATCTCCCTTTTCACTGGGTCCAGAAAGTTCTTTGAAACTTTTGCAGACTAAACATTTCACTTTTAAATGGCGAAAACTAGGAGAGATGAATCCTGTCTGAAGTGGCGAGCATATTATCTTGTTTTCTGAAGTCTTTGAAATAGCATCTGTCAGCCTCCCAAGACCACGGCTGTCACATCCCATTCTGGTAAATCTGCTCTCTACTTAGAAAAGGTTTTTTTCCTACAGTGGTTAAATCCTGTCAGTCATTTCACTGATACTTATGAAATGAATTTATGCAAGTATCGAGATGATGTTCGCTTTTGTTTAGGGCTAACTATGATAAAGCAATTCAGGTTTCAGCCACAAAACCCCATTCATTTCCAGCACTTTGCAGGAGACATAAGAGAATCAGGGCACAACTCATTATCATCTGCAAATCAAACCCTTACTTTTACTGCTGTAACCTTTAGCCATGAAAGACCTTCTCTCTTAAAAAGAATGCAGTATTTGCCAGCTACTACTCTGTACTGTGACTCTGCTTCATGGAAATCTTCTCAGAAGAAAGTATCTTTCCAGAAAACATACCAATAACACCTCCTGTACAAATGGATTTAGGTTTGTTAAACTCGTCTTTTAAGAGAGGGTCATAAAATAGTTTGAGAACAATTAAACTCAATTACTCTGGAATGTAAAAACATGTAGAAATGGAGTTCCCGCATTACTGTTAAACTGCAAATACTTCTGGGTAGTACACTCGGAGCATTCTTATGTTACATACAAATGTAAAACTAGGATAGTAAAAAGAAGCAAGCCCCTTACTTTACTGCACTAAATAAAGTACATTCATCAGACACATGACCCTCACTCCCATTGAAATAATTAAAAAAACTGCAATATGCCTAACCAAGGACATAATCTGTCCTGAGAATTTCACTTTTGTTTCTAATGTAAGATTAAAGTTTTTATTTCAGACTTGTATTGCTAAAAGTCATGGATTTGGTAATGCAGCTAAACAGATGTATTGAGTTCTGAGGCTTGTGTCCTTTGGAAAAAGCGTAAAGGTGGCACTGCAAAAGCAGCCATGTCCATCAGGTTTTCAGGTTTTTTGCAGCCAAGCACTACATAAGACAGACATGCATCTGGGGAAACAGACATCTCTTGTTTGAAATTACCCCCTAAATTATTAAACATTTGCCAGAGGGGGGTAACACCAACATTCAATTCATATGCAAACACACAAACCAAACAAAAAACAACCTCCCAATTCCCAACGGAATTTGCGGCATTTGTTAAACAAGACCTAAATTAACATCAAACACAATTTTGTGTTCTACAAAGACAGCCTGAATCCAAAGATCTCTAACTGTGACAGAATCTGTCAGCTAAGTGGCTTTGCCATTTTTTTCAGAGCATGCATGTAAAAAGAAGAAGAGCTTTTTGAGGGTTTTCCTTGGTCCAGGGGCGGGAACAAAGCTGGTTCAATGCATTGCTAGGATCTGTCACCTTTCATCTTCCTTTACAAGGCATTCCTGAGGAAAAAGGTATAGCTCAAACAGAGGAATAATTTGCAGCCAGAATGGCCTCTTGGGGTTCAGGGCAACAACATACATTACTGTTAAGGTGGTTCTGATTCACTTTTGAGTCCCGTCCCAGACATACATATCTTTGCTTTCTTCCCTATTTACTTTAATACTCTACTGAGCCTGTTTAGCTTCGGACAGAAAAAATGGCCTCCTGGTATTTATCTGTTCTGTTTTCAAAGAATGATCTTGAAGTATTTATCTGTCTCATAAAGAACTCAGATAGCTATCTCCCTGTACCCACCTCCCCCCCCACCAAGGGATACACTAGGACTGCCTCATATAATCCCAGTTTTCCCATATTAATCCCAGTCAGAACAATGCTAACTGCGGCTAACTTGGAGAGTGTCTGTGCTGTTTTCATTTGAGTTTGCGTTTCCTGAGATAATACTAGGTGAGAAAGGAGTTTCCCCTGAAAATGAATGAAAAACTGACAACAGAATCAGGTCCATTCCCTCTTGTCCCACTGCTTTTCTTGTCTCTTACATCTGGACAAACTTCTCAGTAGCAACTTGAGCTATTTTGTGTTTACCATGAACAGCAAACACAGTGAAGAGAATAAGGTCCAAAATGCATAGGAGGCCCTACCCCCAACTTCTTCTAGGTCAGCACCGCATGAAACGGTTTGTGGTGAGCATGCAGGCAGCAAGCAGGGTTCCGTGCTGCACCTTAATAAAAGTCTCGTGCACCTGCTCTATCACCCTCTGAGGTGGTGGTCCTGTAAATGCCTCCTGCCCCATCCTCCCCCATATTTCAAGTATTTATGCAATACAGTGCAGCGGTTGCTCTGCCCTTCTTGCTTGTTAGCAGCTGGTTCTGGTGCGCAGTGTCACAGGAGAGGATAAAGGCCGTATTCAGCCATCTGGGCGGCTCCCCCACCCCTTGCCCTGCAGAGGCAGCCTTATCTGCTCTGCTCCTCACTGCAACTTATTCTGATGTATCAGATGGCCTTCCATGGGGCTATTTCATCCACTGGAGATGGGGGGCTGAATAAGACTGGAGAAGAGCATATGAAACCTTCCTTACACACAAGCAGCATCAGGTACAATCTAAGGTACATCCAAACCAAACTCTGCATGTTTCAGACAGCAACAGGCAACTACACTACCAAAAAGTGATTCTGTCTGCTATTATGAAAAATTAAGAGCTAAAAGAAGTGAATCCCCCTGAAATGAACAAGTAAAAGCAGAACGCTTGTGGAATACCTCATGTGGGACTTCACATCCAGCAGCTCCAGAGAAGTCACTCGGGGCTCACCAGCCAGGTTCTGCAGAATCTTCAGCCTTGGACCACAGTGCTTGTAAAACTCTGTGCAGATATTCAGCAATGACTCCCGCGGTCTCCTGAACTCCTCTCTGGCAATTCGTTCGTCCAGTTCCTCTCGGGGAAGACCCTGGCCCTCCTCCAGTAGGTGAAGGTTCTCCCTGGAGGATATAAAATGCAAAAAGAAGGAAGGATTTTATGCAGTGGAACAGCATGGGTAGATTATAACAACCTCTCCAGCTTGTTTTTGCAACAGATGCTTTCCCCTGCAATTGAAAAGATAGTTGCATCTGCAATAAAAACAAAACAAAACATAATCTCCAAAGTCTTATTAAAAATGTGAATAATTTCTATATGAACTATACTTTGCTACTCTCCCCTGAAAAAAGTTGCTTGTCACAGCTATAGTGGGTGCGACCCAGTGAACCTGGAAACTGCTGGGGAATAGTTCATCACATGTCAAGGCAGACTAAGTGAAGATTTTACTATACCTGATAAAGTGTAGTTTGGCTCCCTGTTCTGGGTACCTGGGAAAACAGAAACAGTGGAGTTTTAAACAGCAACTTAGTAATGCCTAAACTGTGCCTTTCTGTTTCACTGGAACAATGGCTACAAATAGTTAGTGACCACGTTGAATAGCCTTTACCTCCAAACTGGCAGCAAACAACAGATTCCTGGAGTTATTGCCCTTGTTATGAAAGGAAAAATTCAGGCTTAAAAATCACAGCCATCTTTCAAGCAATTTCTCTTATTTTCACCCCAGTGCTCAGTCTGTTTCACAGTCAGAGCTCACCTAGTGGAAAGAATACCTCAGAGTGTATTTTTGTTTTGTTTTCATTTTCTCTTGCCACTTCTTGTTGAGGAAGCATTAACAAATCCAGCACCGCTTGGCTAACAGGTCCAAGGCTGGAGCAGTGACCATTCTACCATCAAGAGACTACTGCTGTTGCTGGCAGATGTCTGTTGCAATGATAACGCAACAGAAAAAACAAGGGCAGGAAACCTGAAGCAGTGCAAAAATATTTGGGATCAGAGACTGAACATTTGATAATCAGAAAGATCTGAAAATGTAAATCAAGATGTCTGAGTCACGCAGCATCAGGAGTCTCTACATTGCCTGTCAGCAGATACATACTAACTGCTCTCCAAAATCAGCAGACAAATAATAAAGCAGTACATTGCATTACACCTTATTTTCCTTAGACTGGGTGATCTTGCAATGAAAGTAAATGGCATGTATCTACTTCAGACTTGAGCTTGAAGGGGTTTATCTGTTTCTCAGATCCAGGATCAAAAGTCAAAGCTGTATTTCATCCATGCCTGAATCGGTCTTAAAGGATAACAGACTCATTCCAGGAGTTACCAACCAAGACGTGTGCACTACGCATCTATACATTGACATAAATAGCCCTTTGATGATCCATGTAGAGTGAGGTCTATCTCACTTCAATACAAAAGAAGACGGGGAATAACTTGGAAAGCATGCCTTGCCAGAAGGGTGGTCCTGATTTACAGTCTTGTACGGCCCATGGTGGTGTACGAGACTATTGGCTCTGTACAGACTTACTATCAGCTGTTACAGACAAAAGAGAAATCCGGAGGAAATACTTTGCACTGGAAGAACAGCTATTCCAGCTTTTGCTAGGGAAGAACTCCCTTTCCAGGTCAGCACGAGCATTCAGATTTTAAGCACAGTAAGGCATAGCCTGGCCAGGAGAAGGGAGGGCTGCCCAGAAGAGTCATCAGTACTGCAGAGAAAACCTTCATAATCCCAAGTGCTTGTGGGTGGATTTTGTAACAAGATTTCTGAAGCCCTTGCACTATGACTGAGTAAATTGTCCAGTGGCCTTGTCTAATTTGCAGCAGCCTAATTTGAATGGCCAATATGTCCAAGGAGCAGTATTACAGTATGCTGGTGCCACCTCCTTCCTTATTTCCTTCTTCCGTGTGAAGACTTTTTTTGTGNTGTTTTTTTTTTTTTTTTTTTTTTAAGGAGGACATTTCTCTCAAGTTCTCTGCCATCCACTCCTTTGCTATCTGTAACTGCAAAAAATCCCCGAACTAATGTGGAGGTCAGGGTGATAGAAAGAAACCATAGGAAAAGGAAAGGGCAACAGGAAAAGGAAGAAAAGAAAACTAAAGGAGGTGCCAGTCTCTGTGAGTCCCAACTAATGTGCAGTTAGAGCTTGTACTGCTGTTCAGTCCCTCAGAACAAGGCGAGAAGGACCGGACCCTTCTGCTATCCAAGTGTGCTCTGCCCAGTGGTTGCTTTGACAGTGGACCCAGAAGGAAGCAGAGCAGAGAACTGAGGGACATAGTTGCTTTGTCAGTATACTTCTCGAGTGCAAAAAGGGAAACCAAGAAAAAGACATTTAAGATGGGTGTCCTCCATTTTGATATCCTGGTCTTCTATTTAGTCACATGGTTTTAAACTACAAATTCTAGTCTTGGGGATTTTGGTTACTGGCAGAAATTCAGTCCTGGTCTATGTGCTCTTTTTGTCTGACTGTTTTCTCTCACAGTACCTACAGCACTTCCTTAGACTGCTGAGGAAGTGTTCCAAGCACTCTGAGCAATCAGTTGTTACCTTACTATCCCCCCAAAAAAGCTGTTCAGAAAAATGAGAAAGAAAGAAAAGTCCACTGACGTACCTGGTGTTCACACCTGCTGACATGGTGTGGTTTGCTGTTGTGGTCCCTTTATGGCCTTGGTCACACCGACTCATCTGTGGGGCTGTCATAGGCCTGGCAAAGGGAAGGTGAATAGCACGCTAAAGACTACATCTAACAAACTCACTGAAATTCTGCGTGTGATCTGGTGAAGTTTGGCACTAATTTTACCATGTCTAAAACTCAACCATTATTCAAGTTAAGTTGCATATTGTAACTTCCTGTGCATTCCCTCTCCCCAAACTGATAACAAAATGCAGGCTCAGACCTTTGAACCATGTGGGTTACCTGGTGAGGACTTCTACACTGTACAAGAGGGCCTGCAAAGAGGTGGCAAGGGCAGCCATAGCAGCAATCTCCTCACGAGCTGCTGTCACAGTCTCCACTTGAGAGGTTTGTCTCTTCAGCTTCTGCAAGTAACAGGGAACCAGTGCTTCCAGGACCATCAGCATCTGGAGGCTGGAAAAATAATCAATACTTGGTCTGTTTTTTAACTCACATCAGGCAGAGGCTTAAGTTTCTATTTGAAGACCCACAGATCCCTCACTGGCCCTGTGATTTCATTGCTTCTCACTAGATAAGCAGTCCTGGGCCAAAGAAACTCTTGGATTAGGGACATCAAGGGGCAAATTAGCTGATGCATGAAGCAATAATAATAAAAATAACCCAGACTTCTGGGTATCTTCTGAATGTCATCCATTTGCAGACATTCATTTTCCCTTCCAAAGACTCCTTTCTTTTCCGATTCTCTCTTGGAAACTATCTTTTTTGCTTTACCAGTTTACCTCCCCTCTCTGTGTATCTTCCTGTTCTTTCCAGCTGCTTGTTTCTCTCTCTGTTCCCTCAGAACAGTTCTCTCAGTTCCCTCTCCATTGGCTCCAACAACAGAAACCTGCAGGACACAGTGTGACCCCCACCTGGGAATACAGCTTATGTGTTGCTGCTCTGACTGCCATCCAGCTGAGTGCTGCAGCCGGCAGGGTTTGGAACTGGTGCCCTAGGAAAGGTACCAACAGGCAGAGGCTTGGCCTCACAGAGAAGCCCCATGCTTGGAATTTCTATACGCTTTACCTCCATTTGTCTGCCTTGCTTTCGCATGCCATATGCCACTTTTATGTCTTTTCTGAGTCTGCACAAACCAAGAAAACAGATTAGCACCTTCTGAATGATTCAGGAGCATAGGCCACCACTGTCACACACAGCTTGATGGCTTCACTGATTGAAAAGGTCAAGTCTTCATTCCCGTAGCAGAAGTCTGAGGGAGTAAAGTAATATGAGAAGACTATCACACAAACGTACTGAATATGAAAGGAGCTAGAACACTCTTTCCTTTTCCCCCTTTTCAATTGCTTGCTTCTCATGTTAACAATTCCCAATAGGATCTTGATTTTTGACAAAAATCTGCCTATAAAAAGGAAACATATGCTGCAGTCCCACTTGCACCCTGCCGTCCAAGAACTCAGTAGGTGAGAAACAGTTCTCAGTAGGTCAAATCACTGCTGAGCATAAGGCCTACAGCTGCTACTGGAGTCCCATTTAAAACATCACCTGTCACAAGCAAAGTCTTAAGCTTATACACGACAAGGACACATGGCAACTTAATGAAAATCTTTATGCTCCCTCTGCTTTTTCCTAGATGTTTGTACCACACTAAAAATTATGCAGATACACCACTGACAGCAGAAGACAGTTTTACTTCTGAAAAAATCAAGCCCTTTCTCTATTGGTAGCCCTATGGGCACCAGCACAAAAGTGAATTTGGTTTGCTAGTGATTTGAGAAAAAGTTTTCAAAAGCATTTAAGTCCCATACTACAAATATTACTTTGGGGATAGTTAGTGCCGGGCACCAAGAAACTGATTTATCCAAAGAATCGTATTTGTAAAACAACTATAGTCCCGTTTTCAGAAATAACTTTGGTATACAGGAGCCCAAGTCAAAGTTAAGGTCCCAAAGCACGTAAATCACTTTGAACAATATAACTTGGAAGTCAGATGTTTTAGATAATTCTGATCTTCATATGGAAAATACCAGGCACACAACATACTCATCTACAGTCTCATCATCAACACACACTTGGGAATTTTCAGAGGTGCCTTTGAATAACCCTCCACAGAAAACCCAAAGCTTTTGTATAAATGTTTACTACAATCCACAAAGAGGAAAACTTATCTTCCATTTCTGCACCATTTTATAATATAACTTGTGATATAATTGGGCAGCATCATAAAATCCCAGTATATAACAAAGCTTTAACTCTAAGGCTAGACAGGTTTCACAGTCCATCAAAATCAGTATTATTTAAGGGAAGTGAACATTTGGAAAACATTTGGAAAAATGAAGATCCTTATAAAAATCAGCAAAAATTACTTCCCTGCAAAGCACAAAGCAGCCAAATTCTTAAATGCTGCATTGCATGGCTAACTTTCAAGAGATACAGTGTCCTGGATACATCATACAGCTGTATATATTCTACTTTGTGATAAATTAACAACCCTCCCTACAACTCAGCACTGTTGAATGCCTGAATGGCATCCATCATTTACTAGTCATAGTCTGCCCACGGGAGAAGATGCTTTTGTTTCCTGCCCACATGGAGCAGAGGAGAGGATGACACTGATCTTGTCAGCATGATACAGTTTATTAGGCATCTTTATTCTTCACCCACACATGATACAATTCAAAATGCCAGGGGCTAGTCTCAGACTAGAGGGCTCAATGCAGAAAAAGCAGCTTTGGAATAAAATAAATAAATAATTCCCCTGCTGCAGAAGATGTTGAAAGGATGGTGGTGATAAAGCCAACCTTAAAAGCCTCATGAGGCATAAGAAACAGATATGACTGCATTCTGAGAGAATAAAAAGGCCCTGAACAAATCATGCTGCATCAAATGTGTGTCGAACCAATACACAACAAACCAGAATGACTGAATAAATGGTGCTTTGCTGTTACCTAATGACTTGAGAGGCTTTTCTGCTTTCACTAGCTCCAAGATGTCCAAAATGTCTGGAGTATCTCCCTCTAAAGATTGCAGCAGGTCAAACAGGCACTGAGCTGACACTCCTTTGCTGGTTCCGTTGTTTGTAGCATCCTGTTTCAACAACAGACATTAGTGGTTGATTTTCTGAGGGCCTGTGTGCATCCCAGGAATCTTTATCTGGAGGTGTGGGCAACCTTTTTTTTTTTTTGACAAAGGGCCCACATGGAGTTCAAGAGCTTACTGCTGTCAAACAATAAGCCTCGCCTGACTCAACAGGTTGATGCTACAGTGCAAGAATGATCTGAAAACTGCACATGGCTTTACTTCCCAGAAAGAGCAGATCTTCGCTGCCCTGTGAAGGAGAAAGATGTGTGTGCTTACAGTGTATGTGCAGTTAGGTTTGGCAGTCCCACTTCAAATTAAAATTCCGTTAACTTGTTTTAACTCATTAAAATGTTAAAAAGTAATTAGTGAATATTTCAAAACATGGCTAATCCAGTCTTATAGTTCACATGTACTAAAACTTGGCATTAAGCTTTTAGCTCCTATTGCTGGATTCTAAGAAAGGATTTGCATTTAAAGAGTTACAAATCATTATTTTCCTTTTATACCCGATTTATACACAGAAATTTAAAGTGAGACCACATTTACTAGCCTGGATACCAGTGGCCCATTATCTCAGCATCCTGTTCAATCCACAGAAGCATGCAGATGTAAGTTCAGGAAATGGTTCTGTGCAGCATCAAGTGCAGTAAGCACATGTTCAGTAAGAACTGTGCTGCTGCTCCAGCTGTTTTCTCTTTATGATCTCTGATGGGGGGCTGGCTGCATACACAGGCTTCCCCGCGCCGAGACTAGGGAATGGCTTTTACTCACAGGGAACTCCAGGAGAGGGGCCACACTTGCAAACAGCTGCAGAATAAAGGGCTTGCGATGCAGGACATAGAACTGGCGGCACGCAAACTCAATCGCTTGGCGTAACTGTGGGTTGCTTTCGTAGTCAGCGTATACCTAAGCAAATGAAAAAGAACATGGAACTACTACTCCAGTGGAAGGGCTCTTCGTCTCCTGACCTCAGACTGAATCAACTACAGCCTTGTTGTTCCTGATATATTTGCCTACCATTTTTAAAAGATGGAGACTTGTCCGCCCTCCCTGGCAATGCATTTTAGGGACAAACTCTCCTTAGAAAAAAGGTTTGCTTGTCACTCTTGAACATTCTTTGTCATTATTTTTTGTCCCACATATCAGAGGTAGATTCCTTTGCTCTCCTTCCTAGAAGCACTTTACTTGTTTGAAGCCAGTGAGTGCTTTCTTCAAATCAAATCCCAGCTCTTTTAGTCCTTTCTCATATGACACATTTTCTAGATGTACATCCCTGTTCCAGTCTGCAGTCTCTTCAATTAACTGATGTTTTTCTGTGCAGTGGCCACAGCTGGACAGAGCCAGCACTTCAAGTCAGTAGTGCTGCTGATTGGAGCAGCCGAATTCTTCCACATTTCTTTCACAGGATACAGACCTGTATGTTCATTCCAGAATGGAATTTGAGCTACTTTCTTTTTCTTTTTTATCCTTCAACAGAAGGACACCGTTGATTCATGTTTAGGTTCAGATCTATAACAACTCAAATATTCTGTCCTGCAGAAGCGCTACTGAATCAGCTACTTTCCCTTCCATATTTATGTGGCTGATTATTCGTAAGTAAGGACCTACGCTTGTCCAACCTGATCAACATAATCTGTCTATTTTTTCTTTTTTCAGACTGCATCTCCAGTTTGTCAAGACAATTTGAACTCCTAGCTTGTCCTCCAACACACTGACAGTTCCACCCACTTTTAAGATATTTTAGGGTTTTTAGAGTGGCATTTCCTTCAGGGCTTGCCACTGAACCGTGCAGCCAATGCGTTGCCAAAGATGTGGGATTTGTTTCTTAGTTATGTAAACAGTATAAATTGCTAGGAACAACTTCACTGTGCTGCCGCCCTCTGTCCATTCCAATTGCCTGTCTGCACTTCTCTGCTGGTACGAGTCTGTGGGAGGTTTGGGGTTGGGGTGGGCAGGACTTTCTTGCTATTTGCTGGCAATAGGTAATGCTGAGATTTTATGGTAGAGCAAAATTCACATTACAGCACAGGGCTCTTGAAGGTTTCTAGTAAGGTTTTCTTTTGGAATTACTTTTGTGGTATTTTATTAATTCAGTAGCTGTCAGTAATTGGGGGGAGAGAATTAAAAAAAATAATTTCAGTATGAAAAGTGAAAATGAAGGAAGAGTCTTTCACAGGACTGAATGGTTACTGCCAACTACTTCAAATTAAGTTATTAAGTTATTTTATTTCAAAATGTCTTGCTTCTAATGAATAAACCCAGGCACTGCAGACCTAGACCCAATACATACTTACCTAACCATGTAATGCATGATATTAGAGTTTCCACTTACTAAAGAGTTTGTTTAGATAGCTAAATTAATCGCTGGTCCTAATTACTGTGCTCTGTTAACTATATTAAAATGAACATACATGGGGATGTCATGGTCATTGCTTCTTTTACAGAAAGAACAGGTTTTTTTTCTGTATTTGCATTATAATACTAAATCTCTATTTAGATATTGTCTTCAAGCTCTGCAGAAATAATATTTTTGTCTGTAAAGCAACAATAGCAAGGGTTTTCTATTTTCAGTATCCGAGTTTTCTCAAACATCAACAGGGAAAAAGGCATTCTTGTATACCTGAAAGTGAAGAGAAACTCTTCCTCTTAACACTTGCAATATTTGCCATCACTGACATGAAAAGATAACATACAGTTTTTCATAAACAGTTAGTGTTATTTTCTGTTGCTATTTAAATTGCAGATAATACAATTATCATACTTTAAAAAGTGAGTATAACTTAGTTTCAATCAGCAAGTAGCAAATCTAGATATTTCAACTATTCCCCAAATTTCCACCATCCTTGGAGAAAAAAACACTGAGGGAGACCCAAGGTCCAAAAATTTTCCAGAAATTTCACATTTTTGTGTGGAAGTACATAGAAAGGGAAACAGACATTAATTCACTTAACATAAAGAAGCAAAGAAGATGTAGTCATTTACTCAAGTAGAAAAGGAAATGTAGTCTCAGGAATGCTGGTTTGGGCCATCCCACCCTGACCTGTTGTTTGTTTTCTTGGGGCCCCCCAAATCTGTGACGTTACCAGGACTCAGCAGTTTAAAGTTTCTCCAGTAACAGTCAGTTCTATAACAAAGTGCTCTCTTGGAAGTCTTCCCTTGTATTGTTCATGGAAATGGCTCACCTGCAACATGCTGGGGAGGACCCACTGGTACCCACTGAGGGAGAAGAGGTGGTTAAAGTGCACAGCGGTGTTGATGACTGTGGCAGCGTACTGCCTCAACAAGGCACTGTCCTCAGGGTGCAAGATCAGGGCACCATTGAAGACGTTCAAGAACAGCATGATCTCATCCCCCCAGGGGAATTCGCTGGGCATGCCAAGGAACATCTCCTCCAGCAGCTTAATCCACAAGCTTTTCTGAAGAGTGTCCAGACCAAAGAGCTCTTTCCCAGCTGCGGGGAAGAAGAGGTAACAGTAATCAACCCGGTCCACCACAGCCAGCCTCACAACATTCCTAGAGGCCAAAGGCCTTTCCAAAGAAACATCCCACAACACTGACCATCATTCTGCCTTTTTAAAATGATTTCACCTGTCCTGTACTTCCGGAAGTGCCCACAGAGCTTGAGCAAACCTTGATTGAAAGCAACACACATGAAGACGAAGAATGATGAATATCACACAGCTCATTAAATCTGCTCCCCACCGGCTGGAAATTCTCTTAAAAAGCAGAAGCAGATCTGATCTTGTACATGCATCATCTGCCCCACACAATCTGAATGGCTGTGTGGATTTATGCCAAATTTTTATCCTTCACGTGTCCCACACATTGCAGGACATAATACAGTTACAATAATGCCTCTGAAGGCACGTGCCTTTAAAGCCTGTTACAGAACTTGCCAATGCTTACCATCCTGCAGCAGTGGCCTGTTTAATCCCCAAGTCAGGCTGGAAACCCTACTTGACTTTCAGAGCAAAGTTTCTAAAAGAGGGCTGTTTCTATATCCCTGCTGCAGAGTTTGCCCCATCTTCATTCAAAGTCCATTGCTTCCTCAAAGTGGATGGCAAAGGGCTCTGAGCAATCCTTTTTAGGTGCAGTTATGCTACTGGACACAGTATTCCAGCTGTTGTTTCATGCATAACTTTAATGCATAATTATAACTTATTCTCATTTGGGTCTAAAGAAAGTAGCTTTGTCTGGAGACCTCTAACAGCAAAGGCCTTTCTGCTGTTGTGCTAACAAACCAACAGCTATGTATCATTTTCCCTAGGAAGAGATTTATCAGCTTTCAGTAGTGCTACAAGTCTGTATGTTTCTAAGGCAAATGAAGTGCCTCACAGGAACCTTCTGGGCCCTGTACAGCTACCAGAGAAAGCTATCAAAAGGCCATACCTTGGGGATCACTGAAGAGTGAGAACTCAGCATCAATGGCACTTCGGGGAAAGGAAGGCAAGCGCAGGAGGTCTTCCTGGAGCATAGATACATGGGACTGCTTGTGCGCAGTAGGGATTTTCTGTGTCAGTGATATGAGGAACAACACCCGCCCAACCTCTTCTAACTTGCGGGTGAACACCTGAAAGAAGACGACACAAGGACCAGAATCAGACTGATCAAGAGGTTCTTTACCACATATATGCACTTTTCTAGGTTAACTTCCGTGGATTTCTCTGATGGGAGGGTTGCTGCACTCATGGCCATGAGGAACCTGTTGAAATTCATAGGGCTAGTGCTGCACCCTTTTGCTAGAATTTGTGTGTCCACTGTTCTTCAGCTCAGCTCAGCAAAGATGGATCCTGTTTGTAAAAGAGGTTTTAACAACACTTTCTATTTCAGTCCTTGTGGAGGACCCTGAGTGGTTGTAAAACACTCTGCAACTGTGCCATGCGTTCTTCTTGTAGGTTAATGTAAGCTTTGCCAGTGTGACCCCCAAGGCAGTCAGAGGCAAACCAACTCCAAACTGAAAGCCATACAGTTGCAGTTATGGTCTGCAAGGTCTTAGACTATAGTCAACATGAGATTGGAATGGTTATCTACCTTCTGGGTTGAGGTTGGCTCAGGTCTGGCCATAGAAAGCATATGTATATTTGCAAAAGAAAAGTAGTCATTAAAATAAAGCAGACCAAATTCTGAGTTACTGTAAACAAGGAAAGTCCTGCTGACTACAGATAATCGCTTCTACTTTACACCAGCTGGGAAACTGATTTTCATTCTTCCAGCCTCCTTTGCACTTCTGACTGGTAGGACTAGTCAGGCTAGCTATTTTATTTTGACGATAAAGGCAGAGTGATGCTCAGTAGTAGAAGCAACTGTCTTTGGAAGCAGTTTCAAGACAGCTCTTAGGTACTGGAATGAAGTCAAAACTTGAAGCACGTGGCTTGACATGTGACAAAGCTCAGCTTCCCATGTCCTGCAGTTGCTATGACCTTACTCTGAAGTGCACTCAGTTTAGCATTGGGTGCTCAGTCAATCAACAGTAAAGAAAGTACTTTTCCATGGCTTGCTGCTCTGTGGGTAGATGCTACAGTGCTCTTTTCTTTGCTGAAGCTGGATGTTGTCCAGCCACTTCTAGCATGACTACAGAGAGGCTGGTAGATGCTTGATTTAAGCTTTACCTTAGAAATATTTTGGTCTCTAAGTACTCTAAATAGAAAAATGTAGAGTGTAAAATAATGCCCTGACAAAACTGGACAGGCCATCTTAATCTTTTGGGGTCACATAGGGCATGTCAAACTCATTTATTTGATCTGTGGGACACATCTCCTAGAACCACAGTGAGAATAATTTCTGCCAGAGGAGCAACCAAATTGATCCCAAGTAATTTCAGACTTTTATAGACTTTATACTGAGAGATGCAGCACGGGAAATATTCCCCTATTCTGTACTGTACACATATGAGAAAGCATCAACTATATTCTCTATTATTTTAGCTGCTAGTCCTCTTAAGCAGCTTTATAGCTGCTTTTCATAACTATTCCTGATGATATTTTCCTGTCTCTGCACTCACATTGCCAGGGACACAACTACAGTGGCTGCTTTTTGGCTAGAATATTACAACTGTTAATACCAATTTATTTCCTGCTTATTATCATCCTTTGCAGATACAGCCAGAGCAACTTTTCCCTAAACACTCAACCCTGTGCTACTGGGACAAATTTGCTTTTGTGGAAAATAGGGCACGTGGCTTCTACAGGTAGAGTGAGCTCAATGCCGTTGTTTTACTGTCTAAAGAAATGATACTTGTAGGGGTTTGCAGCACATTAAAGGCACTGCCCTGCCACTTCAGTTAGGGTTTAGTTCCTAAGGGAGAGGTCCGGGGCACTGCAGAACATTAGCAGGATCAGACAGATTATCAGGTCATGAGGCTGGAAGATAGGGAGGACAGCGCTCTTCTGAGGGCAGATATTCCCCTGACGAAAAAATTGCTACTGCTGTGCCTCTGGGAGTAGCTATGGTAAGACCAGCATCTGAGGGCACGACAAGGAAGAGAGGCAGGCAGTGTTCTTTACAGTGAGAAGACAGAGGGGAAGGTAGAACAGATAATTCCTGCTCCACAGCCAGACAGACTTGAGAAGAAAAGGTCTTAAATGGGTTCCTAAAGATCCAGAGGTAGTGTTAAAGAAAGGAATAAGCAACTTTTGAAGCTGAGGCAACTGAAGCTCTTCTGGCCGAGTGTAGGAAAATGAAAAACAATCCGCCCAAAAGAAGCTGACTGGAGAGATCGGAAGGGAATTCACATTGCCTTCTTTGACTCTTCTTAAAATACCATACAGCTGTCCAATGGCACCAGGGTAGATTTCATGACAATTGCTACTTCTCCAGCAAAGCTCACTATCTGCATGCAGCATGAGTGAAGGCCTTTAAAGGAAAAAGAAAAGTTTATTTACAGGGTTTGTTTCTGGGCAGAGGTGTTTGGTGATAGTAAGATACCTGCTTCTGAATGAGCTCTTGACCCTTTTCTGGATGCATCTGCACCAGGTTGAGCTGGGGAGAAACTGACCTCCGGAAAGGATAAATGTCACGGACGTAGGTCTGCCAGGAAAGGAAACAAGTGTATTTTAAACAAATGCAATCATAACAGCATCACTCAACAGAACTGAATAAAAGGCCCTTTAGCCCTTTCTGAAGCTTTTGGGTAGGGGCTTTCAGACAGCATCAGGCATCATGGAAGAGCATAAACAGAAGAGAAATTTGCTCTTTTCTAAGAAAACTAGACATTAATGACTTAAGAGCAAGGGACTCCACTTCTGCCTCTTCTGTCAAACTCCAATCTTTCACCACACACAGCTAAACACCCAAGATGTTATGCCCGCAGGGCAGAATTCTGTCTGTTTATGGGCTGCTTGTTCTCCTTTAGATAATGCCAATGTTTAAAAAGGGACAAGATGGAAAGAACAAAGTCATCAGGACCTGACCTTTGCCTTACCTTGTTGTAATGAATAAGATTCCATCGCTTATCCATTAAAAAGTAATGAGAGGACTGCGTTTCAGGTATGTTAAAAAACTCCAAACACTCCTGAAGAGGAAGAAAGAAAAACATCCTGTTAGTTATTAGCTGTCTTGTACAAAGACCACAACATCAAAAATAAGAGTATCCAGCTAACGATGTATAAAGGCACAAACCTGCATGACTCAGGCTGGAACACTCTGCTGGTATTAATTCTTAATTTCTTTTTTTAATCATAAAGTACATTAATATGTTTGTGATAATCAAGGCATGCTGATATCACAGTCCTGAAGACTGTTGTTACTTTTTTTGATGTCTTCATATTGCACATATTTGTCTGGCTATATAAGCCACATGGGTATTGCAGCTTCCATTTCCATACTATGTATTTATCAAGCTTTAGTGATAGGTGATGTACAGAGACACTAAAGTTGAGATCCTCCAAAGCACTGAGATGCGTGATTCCCATTAAAATTTAACACAGTTGGATAAACTGAAGGCTTTTATAAATCTGTTTCCTATGTGGCTCTGTTAAGGCCATCCAGGAAATCTTTGGCAGAAGGGGGAACTTACCTCATGTGTCCTAGATCCCAAGATATCATCGTGACTACTGAACCATCATTTCCACTCTGATCTTGATGGTTCTATTTAGTCTTTAGTGTTGATACAACCAAATACTTAAATGATTTATGTATTATCCAAAGGATAGTATACAGCAAACACCCAACAATCTGCAGCGTCTTCAAATGTAGTTGCATTTTTGGGGTTTTGGCTGCCTGTGAGGTCAGGGCATTTTTAATATCCTTTAATACAGGATCCTGTTTCTTTCAACCAAGCTCTCCTCATACAGCAACAGAAGTGCGTGTCAGCAAAAATTCCCTCCCCCACACTGAAACAGGACAATCAGGCAGAATGTATTGCTGGCATACAAGAATGGCAGGTAAATGAACTAATAAGCAGTTTGTCCAGTTCAAAAACTCACTCCTACCTTCAGAAGAGCCTCAAACTGTGTGTCCTCATGGACTGGTAACTGAGTTGGGATGTCACACTCATTCTGTCCATGCACGACAAGGGTTTTTGTGCCTAAAGAAAGAAAAGTAGTTGTCTTGAGAATAAGTCTTATGTGGAGTGGCTGAGGGACTTGAGGTTGTTTAGTCTGAAGAAAAGGAGGCTGAGGAGAGACCTTATCCTCTCTACAACTACCTTAAAGGAGGTTGTAGAGAGGAGGGCGTTAGTCTCTTCTCACAAGTTACAACCAATAGGACAAGAGGAAATGGCATCAAGTTGCGCCAGGGGGGGTTTAGGTTAGACATTAGGAAAAACTTCTACACTGAAAGGGTTATCAAAGACTGGAACAGGCTGCCCAGGGAAGTGGTTGAATCTCCATGCATGGATGTATTTAAAAGCCATCTAGATATGGTGCTCAGGGACATGATTTAGAAGTGGGCCCAGTAGAGTCAGATAATGGTTGGACTTGATGATCTTAAATGTCTTTTCCAGCCATAACGATTCTATGATATGATTCTATGATATTCTCCCCGGTCTCTTTAATTAACTCAATTTCAAAAGACTGCCCATGGAGGAAAAGTCATAGTTAAAATTCATTCCTGGGCAGTCAGACAATGCCAGTCCTGTCTGGAATCCATTATGTAGTGTTAGCATAGTCTCACACTTCCACAAATAATGAGAAATCGTTCTGTTCCTAAAGGACCGAGCTGACTTTAGCAGCAACCGGCACTCTGAGGAAGGAACAAACCTAAAAGGTCAAACCTGTTTTTTAGCAATATATCTCTTGTCTGACTTGTGACATCCTAGGGTCACAGCATGCTCTTCTTGGGCTCTCTCAAGACTTAAATGAGAGGATGCATCAGATCAAACTGAGTCTGAATGATACAGTCTTACAATGATTGTCCTGCCAGCCTTTCACAGCCCAACTGGCACAAAGCTCTGAGTTGAAAAGACTGTTCCTAATTCACTTTCTGTTTGCCGCTTGTAAAGCTCTTAAAGTGGCTTTCTGAATCTCAGGCTATTAGAAGCAGAATTTACTGACTGAATCCTCAACTCAGGAAAAACTGACATAGAATATGCAGCCATTTGTAGCAGGTTTTTTTCTGATCCAGTTCTGATTAATCTCCCTTTTGGTACAGGGGGTCATGAACTTGGAAGTGAAGAAGATTTAAAGACTCAGTTCTTATACCTGGCATCGAGGCAGTTACCAGCAGTTTCACTTCGCATTGTTCCTTCTTCATAGTCTGTTTGAGATCCTTGAAGAATAGTCCTTCTACGTAACCCACCACTTCCCAAAGGAAGGTAAGTGTGGCAGAAATGGCATCCATGCCCCATTCACATGGAGTGCGTACAAAATACATGATCAGTCCTACCTGCAGGCAATAAGTAAGAGGAATATCAGGTTATACAGACTCTTAATTGCGCAGAGCATTGTGTAAACACAGCATAAGAATATTGTTTTTCTACCTTTCTTCACTCAGAGGGATTAACAAATTAAACTTATGTCCTGAAAGTTTATACATACTACAGAACAATCTGCCTGTACTATTCTTCCTTTTTCTAGAGAGGATGATGGGTGGGGGCAAAAAGTACTGTTGCAGCCCAGCCTTAAAAGCCACTGTCGGTGAGGAAAAGGGAGAACCTCTGCAGTAAGAGACTTCCTATGCCTTCTGCTCTGATGTGCTGCCACATAGACAACTCACAAACAACAGAGGGCTCCTGGACTAGCATACAACTTGTCTGGTTTTTTCACCTCCTAACTGTCACAAATGCATTTTCCGCAATCTTGAAAGAAGCTACTAGATTTGTTCCAATAGGACCGTCCAAGAGCAAAGCACTTTCTGAATGAAGATTAAGTAAAATAATTAAAGGTTTCTGGCACTAGGATCCTTCTATTGGTCTACAACTTGTTGGCTGTGATTCAATTCAGAAATCCATGACGGATTGTGTAGGGGCTTAATAAAATGTTAAAGGTTTCTTTTTCTCTCCCTAGAAGGACTGAAAGGCTGGTGTAAGCCCGGTGAATTGCACCCACAGCCAGAAGCAGGTATGAGCTATACAGGAAAAGTTAAGAGCATTTATTTCCATGCAGATTGTGACATTAACTTTTTAGGACACATGCAGGCAGAGGTGAGATTCTGGGCTGCACAGTAGACCCACAAGCTACTCACCAAGTAGTTAAAGAGGATATGAGATGTCTGGGCAGGGAAGTCTCCGATGTTCAACAAAAGCTTCCTCAACATATACATCAGCTCATCCTGGAAAAAGAGCAAATGTTTTTTCTTTCCATCACAAAATGGAGAATGGGTTTCTCCTTTTGTCCTCTCTGGCTTTGTTTCTTCCCATTTTTCCATACTCCCTTGTTCAGCTCTGTCTCTCGGTGCATGAAGTAGAACTATATGCTTGTGACCGCTCCCACGTTTCCCAAAATAAGGCCCAGGGCACAGCACCCAGGTCAATGTCTTTCTTTTTTATATCAGAGAGGCCAATACTTCCTATTACAATTTGTACTGGCTGTAGCACCCTGATTCTGCACTCCTCTCCCTTTGATAATTCCTGTGTTGCTTATCACAACAAATGACTACTGAGATGATCTGTGAAATCTAGTTCAGCGCAACTCAATAGCTGTGACTGCTGAGTAGGAGGTGCGGGCAGAATCTAACTTTCCTCCCTCTAGAGGCTGCCTGCTTTAAACGTAGACTAATACATTTCTTATGGTGGGAAGGAGGTGTAGAGGGCAAGGAATCTCACTGTCAGCTAAGGACAGACAGACTGTATCATAAATTTCTTCTGTGGCCCTCATCCTCTTAACCCACAGCAGATTTGAGCTAGTGTTAAGCGCATGAATATGCATAGGACAAGCCATGCCAATGATACATCTGATGAAAGCTTCCAAGGAAATACACCAGTCCTCTGTGTTCTGTACTCATGGTTGTAGTAGGCCTATGAAGAGACAGTAAAACAGCAGGCTATGATAGCTCAGAGGCCTCTGAGGCTGGACAGGGTAGAGCTTCCTTCTCAAAGATACTGAACAAATAGAAGCCACCCTCTGGACTTAAATAGAAGCTTTGGGGACTATGGCTGAGAAGTCTCAGGTATAGTGAGGCCACTGAGACCTGATCACTCAAGCAACTGAAAAGCAGCCTTTTCCAGCCTTTCTCAAATTTTAATATTAATTTTGTAGGCAGTTCTTAAGTGGTGGCTTGGAAGATGAGGACAGTGATATCAGTGTCATACACTAAGTGTGCAGTTGAGACAGTGGTATGGAGAGCCTCACTGCCTTTCATCCAGTCAGAACTGGTATCCCTTTCTTCCATAAAGCTTAGCCATGGCGCTAGAAAGCAGTCTAATAAGCCAGGGAGAGACAAAGCCACCCCCATCTTTCAGAGAAAGCTGAACAGAGTGGCATGGGTTGAGGCAATATTGCCTATGTTACATAGAAAGGGTTGTGCTTCACTAAGCGGCTGTTCAAAACTTGGCTTAGAGCAAGTCAGATCCTTAGTGGTGGTAAATCAGCTATGTCCCATTTACATTAGTGGACAAAGATTGAAGCCAACTGATAATATGGCCTAAAAGACTTTGAGCTACATTACAATAGCAAATGTTCTTCTTCAGTGATGCCCACAGAGTGATTCTGCTTGCAGCTGTGCTCCCCTGCTCTAAGCAATACATACACCCACTTAGGAGAGGAAAAGTTTACCTGTCGGTTGCTGATTGTGAGCTTCTCAAGGAAATGGCGGAGAACTGTAGAGGGGTCTTCAATCAAGCAGTTCCACAGGACCTGCTGAGCAACAGCGCTTACTGTAAAAGAGAAAGAAAACAAGGTCAGGACCATCTCGCTTGGAAAAGCCTTGAACTGGTACACTTAGATGCAAACGTTCCTAACCTTCTACCAAAATTGTCATGTTTTGTACTGAAACGCACAGTGCCTCTTTGAGGCACAAGGATTCCTGGTCACCAGTGCAGTCATCTCAAGCAATAATGACAAGTCTAATATTTGAACATTCCCTAATTACTGCTGATATGACAGGAAGCACTTCACCACTGTAGTCAGAGGAATGATAAAGAAATAACCAATTGAATTCACAGCTCCAGATGGACATATACGGCAATTAAAAAACATAAAATCATGTACTTTTTTGTTCATGCATAACAGTTGAATTTCATGGTGATTCATTGAGTGATTTTATCTGGTATTGGTGAACAGTATTAGATAGTCAGCAAGGAATTTTGTTGATGATCAACTCCCCAAAGTGCAACTAATTGCAATCCTGTGAATATTAACAACAACAGAGAATTATTCATTATTTTGTTTTCAGTACTCAGTTCCTGATCACAAAATGACACATACATTCTTTAGGTAGCCGACTACATCCACCCAAAACTGAATACAAAATGTAACAGAAAGTTAAATATGCAATCAGCTGACATGATGAATGATGGGAAGGAAGGACAACAGTCCGCCATCTGTAAATATTTTAGAGAAACAAATACAGAAAAATGCATTATTACTTTACAAATAAATCACAGACCATAACCAAAATGTTCAAGCTGTGTATATGTATCTTTCTGTTTGTCATAGGTTCAAAGAAAAGTTGGTGGGAATAGACCTCTGGAGGTCTCTATTTTAAGCCCCACTTGGAGCAGGACTGTCACCAACACCAGATTATGTCAACCATGGCTTTGACTAGCCAAGGATTATAACCACTGAGCATGGAGAGTCTACGGAAATTGCACTATGCTCCTGGTTATGAAGTTCATTTCAAATTTCTAACCTAAACTTCCCAAGTTGTAACCTCTAAGTTAGAGTTCCTCTAACTCTTTATTTCCTTTTCATCACACCAAACAAGCCCAGCTTCTACAATCACTCCTCACAGAACACCTGTTTTAGGCCTCTTACCATCCTGGTATCCCCCCACTCGACCCTTTTCAGCTTCTCAATATCTTTCTTGAATTGGGGGCATTTTTAGGGCCCCAAAAGAGCAAAAAACCCTCAAAGCCAAACACAAATCACAGAGAAAAAAGTGAAAACCCTACAAAGTCACATTTCTGTTGTGAATCTACTTTCAAATAGTTTGTGAGGATTTAATAGATTATTCATTAACTTTTTAACTAACGTATATACTCATAACGATACATAGCACACAATACTTCTAGGAAACATCAACTGTGAGCAAATCAAGGTTGTATTACACCTCTTTTCCACTTTAGTTATGGCACCTAACAAATGTAAGCCATTGTTCATAGTGCTGGAAGGTTCCGCCACCCTTGAGCAAGAATCCCTTGAAGTTTAATCTAGGTCAGTACCAGCTACTCCATCCTCCCGGACTTCTCCATCTTCCATCAAATGGACAATGGGGAGCACTGCTGCACAGATGCATGCTGGAAACACAGCTTGAGGTGGTTGTGGCACATGATGGTTTGGGGTATGCTCTGTAGTGTGTTCTTCATCTGGAGCAGTAAGAAGAGTAGAAGGTGAGCGTTAGTGAATAAGCCATGGTAATATCCAGGTAGGTTAGATAAACATTTATGTTAGGTGCTGTACAAACAGAACAAAATGATAGGCTAGCTGATAGCTGTGCAAGCACAGCAGATTTACTGCTATCTCCAAGAAGAAACTGAGCATCCAGCCAACTTCTTGATCAAGAATTTTCATTGTAAGTATATATTTTTTCCATTTACATTTCCCTTCTTGCAGGGAACCCATTTTCTTTTTTGATGAAATCCCATTTCATTACCATTTTTTCAGCCAGAGTGCTCTCCATGGCACTACTCTGTAAATGAAACATAAGTAAGGGACGATACTGTGACAGCAGGAGTGAATAAAATAATGCAGGGCAGTAATTTATTATAAAGTGGCTAAAGCTTGGGAATACATTCAGCAAAAGAAAATGCCAACAGCTTTACGGGTCAACAGGAAAGGCTTGTGGATGAGAGTGGATGAAAGAGTGGATGAAATCCTAGGAAAGGATATTCCAAAATGAAGTTAACTCACCTTCTGCACTGACTGCTGACCGTACTGACCAGACAGAGCCACGGCGGAAAGAATAGTTCCTATGAGATGTACTGGAGGTGCAGGAAGGACTCACAGAGAGACGGCGGGAGGCCAGGTTGGCGACTTCTTCTACTGACAAAGAAAATGGGAAATGTCAATCCAAATTCAACTGACAGACTTTAGGGAACTTTCTGAAGGACAGCACTTACAACCAAATTGGAACACTGAAAATTCAAGTCATGTAACACTCAAAAGGCACAATTTAAAATCTATAAAGATCAGTCAAATAGGCAATTTGCTCATACTTTGGGAACCAATAGAGTATTGTTCCATAAAAGTGTTCAGTGCTTTGGTGAGTCACGTTGTAACCGAGTTGGCTCTATGCTTCTTCTCATCCACATCCTGTTAACCATCTTGGTTGCTGGTGCTTAGTTTTCCCTAAGAATTGGGATTTCTGCTCAAAGATTTCCCAATGTATATTTAGATCTGAACATCCCTGTACTCACCTAATGATGCATACCTTGAAATGCCTTAATGAAATCATTGTGCTCTGTTAGCCTGGACCAATGAAAATCCTTACCCAAAGACTAAGCTTTTCATGATTCATATCACGTAACTTTGGCCATCTGAAAATTTGGTACTGAGGCTGAGCTGGTCATCTAGGCTCCCCACTAATCACCATAAAGGTAGAAAACCCCAGGGGCAATTCAGCCTATGTGTCTTAAAACAGATACTGCTAAAGGGTGATTCCTCCCACCCTTTAATTATTAAAGGGTTAAAGTTAGGAAGGACAAATTTCATACCTAGTGTCACATATTCTCATTCTGTTAAATGCTGCAAGATACTGGGAGCTTTGAGATGTTAAATGCTGGCAAGTTTCACTGAAGTTGGGGGAGAGGGGTAAGGAGGTCCAGGTAATACAGTGAGCACTCAGTACCTCCAAGGTTTTGTGCTTTTCTTGCACTAATTTTTAATCACACTTTTTCTCAATGACTTGGACTCTTCAACAAATGGATGTGGTTGTGACTTCTCTAACACTACCAATCAATGTTCCTGGACATCACACCCCTAAGCAGTGCTCTATGTTGGTGGCAGGTGCTCTCAGGTTCCTGCAATGCAGTTCCTGGCCCTGGAGCACACCTTCTTCTTCCTGCTCTGAGCTTGGTGTGCAGGTTGGCTCATAGCAGGCCTCCTGAGTGATGGGGATGGCAGTGATGAGACTGGCTTCCCGGCCCAGGCGCTTCTTCTCTTCCTCCTGCTGCAGGTTCTTCAGGATGTGCTCTGCTCGCTGATGGGAACGCGACACAGCTCTGGCTGAAAATGACTTCTGTCAGGAACAAAAGAAAACAAACACAGCCTGAAGCTGCTAGTTAAGATGCACACATCCTGTGTTTTCTGCCACAGAACTTAGTGGCATTTGGCAACTGTTTCTAAATACAAATCAGAATAGGGGTAGCTGAAGAGACATTCATGATGAGACTCCTCGTGGAGCTATGTCTACAATAAACCTTGGTGTAGACTTCTCCCAAAAGACACCACACGAACCAGTGCACGGAAAATGGTCTGTCAGACAGTTTAAGTGAACTAATCTTCTCTTGGAAAGAGAACAGCTGTGTGCTCTTAAGACCTGAGTTACTGTCTCCTACAGGGATACGATATGCAGTACAGTACTGCAGTGAACAAAGAGAAAAGCCTTATGCCCATGTGGAAAATTCTGTGTGCCCTACGTGGACAGTGTACTACATTTTCCCCAGCTGAGGAGCACAAGAAGACTCAGAGTTTAGCCCACATCTTTCGCCTTTAGGTTCCTCCATGCCGCTATAAAATAAAAACAGTGCTTACTCTCATGACGTCTCTGCTTACCGACTGATCTTCATTTATAGGATCTTGCACACTCCCGCTGCATTGAGGGACCCAGGGAGGATCAAACATTGGCACAGATGGCATCCCCAGGACAGGAGAAGGCAGAGTGAAGTTTATACTTGGAGGAGGGATCTAAGCAAAAACATGAAAGAGATTTTGTTACAGCAAACTATTATTAATGTCAGTAGTGCTAATTAAACATGAGCAAAAGTACCCAAGACATTGATTACCTCTGCTAATTCTTCCTAACTCCATATCTCACTACACTGTAACACCATGCATGACACACATTTCCTTCTTTCTCTGATGTTTTTCCTGACCTGTGTCCCTGTTACACTGTCCCCATTTTATACAGGAGTTCTACACATCACCTCCCCCACTAGTGTGACTTACACCACCAATTTTTTCTCTAAACAGATTTTCAGCCAATTTCATGACAATGTGTCATTACACACCTATCCCACAAAGCAAGCTGTAAATGGCAACTTTGTGTTTCACGTGTCCTACCTACCTTAAAGATCTGCTGTGCTCCCTCTTCCATCCTTGGCCAGACTTGATACCTAAACCTCCAGAGCGTGTGAAATTTGAGAATGGCATTCAGTCTTTGCACTGTTTCTGGGTGATGAAATTCAGACATCAGCATGTCAGAAACGGCCTCTGGCACTTTCACAGCACACAGCAGGAACATGGCAGCTGCAGGGAGAGGACATCTGATCATCTGGTGTCCTTAATAATGTGTTTATTTGGCAGAGAAAACTACAGCTGTACAACCCTCCTACCAAAAGAAGCCTAATCTTGGCTCCAGAAATGAGATCGGCAGTCTACCAGACCTAGTGAAAATTGTACTGCTTCATGAAACTGACCACATGTGATTCCACCTTTTGGAACCACACAGTGTTTCATGTGATGCTTGTAAAACGTTCTGGAAAACCTGCTTCTAAAATAAAACACTTTGCTCTTCTCACTAAAATCTCAGTCATGACTGGTTTAAAAGAAGCAGCATCTCTTGATGTAACTGGACTAATTCAGTTTGGCTTTCAAAGATTCCACTTCCAAGTGATTTCTGTGATGATTAATAAAGGCAAGTTTAACAGAAGCTCAGCCTTCCCCTCAGAGCAGGAGGCGGTGCCCCAGCAGAGGTCTCACCTGTCTATTTTCATGGATAAAACAAAAAAGAAAGGTTCTTAGTTAAATGGGCACCATGCAATGATCACAATCTGCTTCCAAGAGAAAACACAGTTGCTATGAATTGAGAAACAAAGGACCACATCACAATGGAAAACAGCAAAATAGAAGTTGAGCTGGCCCAAAGTTGTTTCATTGAAGCATATTTGAATATAAATGTACATAGTCCAACTCCAAGCCGATGGAGGCCAATTAATTTAGATGGGTATCTGAGAAGCACCAAGCTGGAAACAAAAGGAGGGGGAACAGTGTTGCTGTGGGAGTTCATTGGGTGTCAGAGAGACCATGGCTTCTTTGACCAGTAGATCACCACAGATCACTGGAGACAATTTCTCTAGATTTGGTGGCTGTTCCTCCACAGTAGAAAGAGGACGTTTGCCATTGTGTTTGCTTCAACATTTATTCAGAAGGTGCCAGGCACATGAGAGCTGTGCTGATGGGAGGCAGTCTGAACATCTGCAGAAAAACAAGGCTGCTCTTTGACTGCTCAGGTCCTGCTTTGCACTGTGAAGGCACCTGTTCCTGCTCCAGATCTGTAGGGACTCTCCTGTTTCACCAGCTCAGAGAACTTTCTACTCTTTGGTCTTTTCAATGCAACTATGTCAAGCCTTAGTTGGACTGATTTAAAAGTGTGATCTCATACTGAAGTAACCAAAAAAAGAAATAGTCTTGGAAGGGGTCAGTAGATGGTGCTGTTGTACACGAGCACAGGAATTCACGGATGTAATTTATGCTGGGGCTGAAATCACTCTTGCTGCTAAAAAAGCTACTACAAACCCTCATATGGATTTTAATCTTCCCTTCAGGAAGGGGAGAAGGAGAAAGAGTTATCTCAGAGGCTGCTTCTCCTTAGGAAGAGCGGCAAAGCTTTGTTGCCTTCCCTGTGACCCATGGTAAGTTTTTCATAAGAGAGAAAAGAGTATCCAAAATTATTCCCCCAGAAAGGGACTTGAAGTGCACTTGAGTGCAGTTTCGAGCAGCTTGTTTCTCTCCTTTATTTTGCTCCTTTCTCCTCCTGTCTGCACACTTAGCCTGGGAAAGGCAAAGGTGATGGGGAGAGTGCAGAGAAGACCTGTGGGCTGAAGTGCACTGTACACTGGTGGAGCAGAGGCAAAGTGAGGGAAACAGAACTGAAGATGAACATGAGATGTGAAGTCAAACAATGGACTTCAAGGCAGAATTCACTGCCAGCTGTTGAAAATGAAGCTAGATTGTGTGGCAAAAAGGGGAGAGATGCCTGAGGAGCACATCAAAAACTCTTGCATTCTTAGCAGCTTTTGATAAAATGCCTGTAATTTAATCTCAGGTGTAAAAAGACCTGTGATGGCTCCCTCAGATGCACAAATATGGGGAAGATGGCAATCTTTAAGCCATTTCCTTGGGTGCTGAGGGAGGAGAACAGTAGAATTTGAAAGTTGTGGGAGACTGGCTTACAAACAAATTTGATTGCTTTAATATATGCGTTCTTTAAGCAGTCTGTGTGCGTGTGAGGGATGTTCATATTTTCTAGGGTTATGGCTCATGATTTCTGAACATATGGCATTAGCACACACTGGCTATGAGCATTTGGACAGCACAATAAGACTAGAAGGGTCCTCCTGAGTCACATCATCTAATCCGTTTCACAAAGTCTTAAACCTGAAAGCTTTTGCTCTCTTTTCTGGTGGTTACAAATCTTCTGTTTTCAAAGTGAAAGAAGTCATAAAGAGTTCATACTCAACCATATGCTACCATGGCTTAAAAAAATTCTTCCTCCTTGCCTGGTCTGCTGTAGGTATGAAGAGCAACAGTATCAACTCTCAGTCTTCACCTGAATCCATTAAGTAAATATCCTCATCATATAGGCTCTTCATTCTTCCTCCTGTCCTAACAGTCATTGTACTTCTCCCATGTAAACGTCTCTTTCTTCAGCGATCAGAATTGTGCGTGGATGTGCTGTGTTCTAGGCAATTGTACAATGTGCTTTACAACAGCATTAATAGTTTGAATCTCTAATGAAATACCTCTTTTGACGCATCCTGACTGTATTTGTTTTTTCCACAGCTAAATTCTGCTCAGTAAGTCAGCCATTTTCTGGCCAACTGATATACTCTGAATTTCTCCGAACCTATGTCGGTTCCGTGGAAGAAGATCCAAGCTCATAACAGAACAATTCTTCTTATTAATTTGCAAGGACATAATCTTACGCTTTGTAGTAATAAATTTCATCCCATGTCTGGAATTTCTTTTTCAAGGTAATACTCTCACAGGTATATGATGTTCTAATCTTCTTCTGTCTTAAAGGTGGCTCTCAACTATGTGTCATCAGCAAACGTCATCTGCACAATTTAATACCAAGTGGAAACAGAAAATTTAGACAAATAACATACCATAAGACTCCTTATAGAGCAATGCTACTGTCTCCATGCAACATGAGAATTTTCCTTTCAGCACAACAGAGGAGCTATGGCAGTTCCACTGTCATCCCCCTTCTCAGTTTTTGTATTAGCCCTCAACTGATACTAACAATTTCCGTGAGGCAACATACAAAATACTTCAGTAAACTCTCTACAGATTAAATCACTGTGTTTCCTCTGCCTAGAAACCCAGCTAAACACAAACACTAATTTTGATGCTCTGTAATCATCCACCACAATCAGGATCTGAGAGATTGCCTTCCTGATCCTTCTGACCACCTCTTTTGCACTGAGCACAAAAACACATGAAGGTCTATGAAAACCAAACAGCGCCCAAGAGACCCTTGGTGTCATTGAGATTCCTCCAATACAAAGCTGCGTTGCAAGGCCCTGTGACCTGCTGTGAGCTGTGCAGCCAGGGTTGCCATAGTAAGTGGCTTTGTTCTTTTACCTGCTGCTCCAGCCATGTGCTCATCCACACTGAGCAGGAGCTCCCACGCTGCTGGCTGGATGTCCCCATACATCTCTTCTGTGAGGATAGGAGCTGCCTTGATTAGCAGTGACAAAGGTGCAGGGGAGAGGCTCATTACCTGCAAAAAACCAAGCCATACTTTACAGATGAGCTGTGCAAACTATCTGCAGTGAACAACACGCTCAGTATTTTACCCTAGTTTTGGTCTGCAGATTACCCACTCATAACCTCTAGTTTCAGCCATTTCACATGATGGTCTATAGAAGAACGTTGCTTTCAGCCTACACTGAAAGAGCAGTGTTTGCAAGCTAGTTCCTTGAGTCTGTTGCTAGTCTCTCATGTCTGAGATACACTGATAAAGGAAAAGCCAAACTCTCTCAAGGTGGTGCACAAACAGCGATACAGATCCATGAAAATCTCTCAGACTGCCAAGAACAGGCCTGCAAAGAACCTGTTGCTTCTTCAGGAACACTGAACAAAGAATAACAAAGAAAACCATTGCTGTAAACTGGCAGGTTGTATTTAAATGCATTTGTGGATTTTTAATTTCTTTTTTTATTTTAATCTTTTGTATCCCCAGTTTTGATGCATGTGTTGCTATGGGAAGCCAGGGATATAGACCACAATTTAATGGAGCTACATGTTTAAAGGATTCTTTGATGGGGTTACCTTAAGAGGCTTAAATTTAGCATTACTCAGCGGGGGAAAACATGCAGGGCTGAACTGGCTGATATTCAGGAGCAACGGTTCTTCACACAGGCTTGGAGATCCATAGACATTTTCCTTCTTGTTGCAGTCTAACCTGACATCTATGTACCAGCCTCCTTAACTAGCATATGGCCTAGTCAGTACCTGGTGCCTGATGTATTTTAGCATTCCAGAGTCCTTCTTCCCTTCCAAGTTGATATCAATTACTCTCTTTTTTAGAGAAGGAGTTCTCAAGCATGACTTGTCTGAGCACTGAAAGGTAAAAAAAAAAAAAAAAAGAAAGCAGAGTTTAGATTTCCCAAAATGTGGAAAGGGAGGAGATCGTGTACAAGAGAAAAATCCATACATTAGAAGCTATCTCGTACCAGAGCTGCAGCACAAAGCCTTCTCCTGTGCTGCCAACAGGCCTAGTATCAGTGAGATGACATATCTCATCCAATTTTCTTGTCTTTTTAACAATGCTTTTCCCAATAAAAGCTTAAGGCAGAAGCCAGTCAACCAAATGAGGAATGTGCTGTGTCATCTTCACAGGTGGCACACCCATGTATTTCAAGAGAACAGTACTTTAAGCAGGTTAGAGGTTAAAAGTCCGCAGCTTCCCTTTAAAAAATTACCGAGGCGTTTAGTGTGTACACCACCGATTCCTCTCAGCTACATATATCTTCTCTTCTTCTGCAGTAAGCATAAGTGACAACACATTTCAGGACTTGAGCTCCTGCCTGCCAGAGAGTTGTCCCTAGCAGATTGCCAATGACAGTGATAATGACAAGTCCTTTCTATGTTCGTTATTCACAATACCGGGAACTTTTCCCAGAATGTTAGATTGCCACAGACTCCTCAAGCTAGTAGCCTGCTGATTAACACAGGGGTCCTCATTTATCAGAGAGCCTCACAAGCCTCAGCCAGGTCTGCATATTGTAGCTACCTCCAGCCTTTCATTCTGCGAGCTGTGAGAGTAAAAGAGAGGTTCCTCTGGAACCCAGATAAATGTGGAAATGGTGCCCATGCAGTCAGAGGATGACAGCACTTGAAGAATACCGGAGCATGAGGAACTGGGATGAAAAGTCTCCTGTTACATAAAATTCAAAAGTCATCAATTGTCTACCAGTGAGGTCTGTGCAAACACGGTGCGTGCGTTTGTGGGAAACCTTATTGTCCCCCAACTTCTTTTTTCCTTGCTGTTGCTTAAAGGCTTTGGTGGTTTGATGGATGATGAAATGTATGCCACTTTGCCTTGCAATTCAAAGTTGGAGATGAAACAAGACACAGTGATGCAGTGTTCTTTTGCTACCTTTCATGAGCACTGCCAGCTGCTCATCTCAAGCCTGCCTTCTGTAGAGGAAATGACTGCCTCTCTTCCTAAATAACTGATACACTACTTTTCTGTGTCAGAGGAAATATATGGGTGTTACAGTTTCCAGGAAAGCAGAATCATTATCTGTTGGTTCCTCTGCTCTGTGCTTTGTTCCATACAAATACCCTTCAATTTTCTAACTTAACAGGAAACAAACAATCTGCTGGCTGATGAAGAAACATTATGAACTTGTCTCCTACTCCTTCATTTTCCACTTACAGGGATGATAGCCCCTTCACCCGACTGAAATCTTGATAAGAGTTGCATGAACACTTTTGTTTTCAATGTTACCAACAAAGCAGTTGAATGACTCTGCCATTGCCAGTATTCAGAATAACTGTAGTCTGTCTGTTGTGGTCAGGAATACGAAAGTATTAACCAACTGTTGACATGATTCAGTTGGTACCTGGGTGGGCACTTTACTGAAAGCAGAAATGTATTTCCACTGAAGTTAAAGGCACCACTTATCTTGCTAAAAAGGCACAATCTTGTTTGGATATCCTGCTGGACTAATCATTAAAAGTGTGTCACTAAAGAGACTGTAACATTAAAGACTAATGTATACGATTCTTGGAACAGCTCTGAGAGCTCAGACCTAAAAGAAAGAAATTATGCAAGATTTTACAAGAATTTCAAGAGTGAGTCTTATTAACAGATGAAAAGAAATATGAAAAGAGACTGGACTCCAGGGGCTGATAAGTAGAGGCCATAAAAGAACACTAAAATTAAAGTGAGGTTATAAGCTTTTAAACTACCTTATCAGCAACTAAGATTCTTCCCAATCAATACAGATTATACTCTTTCCATAATGCTAAATGAGTTGATAGGGTTTGTTTTTTTTTTACAGCAGAGCTGTGTTTAGGAAGGGCTGTGTTCATTTTGTCATGAAAGAACTGTTTGAGTACATTATGCAGTCCTTGAAGGTAATTATGACCTGCCCAAACAAATCCCCAAACATTCTGCTTTTTCCATCTACTTACTTCCTTTTGCTTTTTGCCTCTTGCAACACTGTTCAATGTGCTGTTTTCTCTCAGAGAGTCCACTGTGTCTCCATACAGGAGCTTGATAGCCCGGACAAGGCGAGCACAGGACCGGCTGTGGTGGAGGTAGCAGTGTGGGTGACAGTAGTCAATGTGGGTACATATGAAACTTTGCTGGTTGCATAATAGGATCATAACCTTGAAAAGAAATAAAAAAAGAGCGTAGTTACCTATAGAAAAGAGAGTTACGCAGAGAACTGCATAGGGCAGCCAGTGATAGGGACAATCAAGCTAACTTTTCCACAGCCTAGCTGGGGAAGCATGAAGCTCGACACAGATTTTTGAAAAGGTATGTGTGTCTCTGCAGAGCTCCATACTTGCAAGTGATTTACAAACTAGCTAGGCGTGGCTAAAGAAACATTAGAGTTAACACAGCAGACAGAGATGGAGTTGCTGTAGATGTGTATGTTTGGCTGGTGGCAAGATTAAGGCTGAGGAAAACAGTATTCTCTCAGTTTGTAGAAAAACTGTTCTATCGCCAGATGAGGGCTTAGACTGGAAATTGTCAGCTACTCAATCATCATTAAAGCTGCAAACCCACCAGGTTTGGGGGTTAGTTTCCTTCAAGGAATGGGAACAGAAACGTCTCAGTATGCTCTCAAGTAGGAATAAGCTGTGCCAGTTGTTCTGCATGTGCTTCCCTCATTGTGCTTGGGTTGGCCATCCAGCCTAGCTTTATGTTAGCTGGCTTGGTTACTATTTTAGTGGTGTTGCCATATGGCAGCAAGGAGCTGTAAAACCCATCTAAGTAACAGAGTAAATATTTGGGCATTTAGCTGTTCTGAGCCCTGCTTTACTGCAGCAACACTGCTATTAGTCCCTAAACTAATTAATTTAAGAAAGCCTTGGGTAAGTGTTCAGTGACTGCTCTCTGGCGTAACTCAGAGGGTTTCTTCCTGGAGGAGCAGAGCTCAGTCCAGCAGCTCTTTGGTCTTCATGTTACACACAAACCCAGCCACTTCGTAGCATTCTGAGTGAAAAACAGCCATCCTCAAGTCATTCACACTGTAGGTCAGAACGGGCTTTTATGAATCCTTCTCTTCATCCCACAACCTAGAGCAGAAATGCACAGAACTACCAGGAAGAGCCTCTGCCACCTTTTCCATCCATTTATTGTCTGTGCAGCTGCATTCTGCTGACTCTCTCAAGTAAGGCAGCCACATCACTCTCAACCTTCAAATATTTAGGCTTCCAAAAAGTCAGGACCTTAGTTTAAAACAAATCTGAGTATGTGGGATTCTTGTCTTTGCTGGCCTGTTCTGACCTCATGTTATTTTGGGGTCAATCAGGAACAACTCAAACCACCAGTGTTGTATCAATGTGCAAATGGTATAAATCTGATCAGCATTGTATAGCCTCTACCCAGCCTCTGGTCCACTGTTATAACTTGTAGTTACAGTACACTGACACAGAGTGAGGCTATCACGCTCCAGGCTGCCATAAAGGACAGGTAAAGGAAATGCTGGTGCATGCATAGAAGTAACTGGAACCAGTGATCCATTTGAGTGGTTTTCTCATGACCATTAAGTAAAGCAGGTTCTTTTGCTTTGCCTGTGGCTTTAGTGAACATCCACCCACACCTTCTTTCCAACAAGCAAAAAGAGAAAGTTCTCATGCAATATTGGTACTTGCGTGGCATTAACTGGAACAGGTGATTTTTCAAATCTTCCTTTCTCCTATGCAGGCTAATCACATGTAGAGTAAGACAAACATCTCAAGTTCCCTTCAGTTTATGCCTGGTGTTTATGAGTCCATGCATCCTCCCACATTGAGCAAAGGCACCATCATTTATCCTAAGCTGCTAGCTAGGAAGATGCCTTTATCCTCTAGCAATTAATTGCCTAGTACACACTCTTATGTCTAACATATTCAGTTTAGTTTTCAAACCTGACAGAGAAGCAGGGTAGTCCAGGGACTGAGGTACTAGCTTGGAAGACATGGCATTCAAGTTCCCCACCCTGCCAACCTCTTCCAAAAAAGACTGCTTTTCAAAATCAAGAACTGTTTCTGACATTGCAGTATTAGATTAATCTTGTCCTTGCCCACACTCGACAGGAATGGGGCAGTAGAGACCAGACTGTGGGAATCACTTAGGGGAAAGAGGGAGATATCAACTCATTATTGGCAGCTTGTCTTTCCCAAAGACAACTCAGAAGTCAAAAGGCATCTGTCCTCATACACATGTGCAGAATACAATCAATCTGTGCACAGGGAGTCGATCCAACTTTTCTGCAAAGCATGTGTACACGGGCACACTGACCATATTGCACCATCACAGAGTGTCATGAGGCAACAGAGGTAGAGGTGTACAGTCCTTGGATACCAGTGGATTAAACAGAGTAGCTGTGCCCAACTGACTTTTGGCATGTCTAAATCATGGGTACAGAGATCACCAAAAGGGATGTCTTACGCCCTGCAGGACCAAACCACATTTGCACTGTTGTACTCCCCGTCTGTTGGATAGAGTCGAAGCTACACAAGGCCCTGTTGGGTTAGACATTGTGACAGAACGCATCTAAAGGAATCAAAGAAAATGTTCCAAAAGTATTTTTTTTTCACCACAAGGTGCATAATTAAGCTAATTTTCATAGAGGTAATGGAGTCAAAAATACATAAATTGGCTCAAAAAGGGGTTGGAAAAACTCCCTGAGGAAAAGTCTTCTGGTAGTTAGCAAACATAGTGGTCACAGCAGAACTGCCAGCTCAACTAGCTTCTAAAATGCCATTTCCCAGAAGCTGGGAGCCCAGCTCACACTGTAGCCCATTCTGTTACTTTTCCTGAACTACCGACTATTAGCCATGCTGGAGATAAGATACTGAGCTAATGGATTTTCAGCTGAGGTAGCATGGCTGTCCCTGCACGCCTATAGAGAAATAGTACCTTTTCCCTTACAAAATAAATGTATGAAATGGGCAGGGTGGTGAGGCACTGGAACAGGTTGCCCAGAGAAGTTGTGGATGCCCCATCCCTGGAAGTGTTCAAGGCCAGGTTGGATGGGGCTTTGAGCAACCTGGTCTAGTGGAAGGTGTCCCTGCCGAGGTTGGAATTAGGTCATCTTTAAGGTCCCTTCCAACTTTTACCATTCTATGACAGAGGGAGCAAGACAAAACCTTTCTGGTTTTAGTCCATTTTAGCAATGGCAAACAGATGATTTCCAAAGGTTGCAACTTACTTACACTTGAGATTCTTGATGCTACATGGAGAAAGCAGTGATTGTGATCTGGTTATTGCCAACACAAAGGTTTTCTTTTTACTGAAAATGCCATCCTTGAGAGCGCTGCTGGTGACTCATACTTACATGCAGCCATGACATGTTCCGATGATAGTTCTCCTCCGTGCCTGTGTTGCTCAGCACCTCGGGCTCAATGCTAGGTTCGCTCGCGCTCCAAGGGCTCCCTTCTTCAAAAGAAAAATACCCAAAAGGTGGTTGTTTTTATTGCTCCCTATGTGCTTAAAGACTAGGGACAGCACTTGTAAGCCAGGCCAGCCTTGTGGGAACAGACCAGAGTACACAGAATATGCCACACTGGAAAGACTGCATTTGGACACCCCTCCCCAATCCTTGTATCATGCTGGCTTGACAATTACAAGAACCATATAGACTTGGCTCACAGGCCTTCTTGTCAGTAGCAAACACTGCTCCCTCCCCACTTTTTTCTTAATGGAAGGGGAGAAGATAAACAAAAAACAGCAGAAACAAATTCTTTGCACCATTCAGATGCTGCAAATGGTTGGTTTAGTGATCTGCATTGACTGGGCTCTGTGGTTAAAAATGTCAACAAAAATCCAACCAGAAGTGGCATCCAACTGGAAATGCCAATGGGCAAAGTCACTGCTAATTGCCCATGGAAACTGCTCGTGTCACGGGGACGAAAGGGGAAAAAAATCCTGATTCTAGCACACTAGCTCTAAAGAACTCATGCAAGGGAGAGATTTCTTTGGGAACTTCACTGATCCCTGTGTTTCCTCTAGCCATTTCATAACCTATGGGCCTCCTATAATGCTAACATTAATGCTGTTAAGAGATGGCTGGAGACTAACTGTGGTTAATCCTTCCTTTCTCCTCTTTAACTAAACTGTGACTTGCCAAAGTCTACGGAACAGGCAATCTCACTCTCCATGTTCACCTATTGAAGCATCTTTTGGGCAACGTAAAAATGACCATTAAGCTTGGGAGGTTATTTCAGCTCCAAATGTATCCAAACTGTAGTTTTTGGTTAACACCCTTATCAGAGACCCTTTAGTTCAACTGTGATGGAGATTTCGCATGGCAGGATGCACATTTGGTTTCCGTACGATAAATGTATGGGGACCCATCTTTTGAAGACTAAGGCAGGCATCTGCAAACTGTAAAAATATATGTATATGCCAATATGTAGAAATATAGTATGCAGCATGTATGCGTTATGTTCTACATATAGGAATATATATATTACATGTCATATGACATGCCTATGATATCATATGCTACAGAGAATATGAAGTGCATGTCTGTACATATATATATCCTATCTGTTAATATGGACAATAAAATATCATATGACCTCACGTATTCATTATATCATATGATTTAGGGGGGTGTGTATGTGCATATACACACGTGCATGTGCTCCCCTAAAGACAGCATGCGTTTGGCTGGCAGGCACCAGCATTCCAAGAGTTCATGCTCTAACACGGAGCTCTGAATCGACCACCTGTGCATGGAGCCGACGCTGCACCCAGGATCCAAACCATGTTCCTCCCCGGCCCTAGTTCAGGCAGTGCCTGAAAAGGACTCTAAGTTTTTCCTAGCATTCTGGGGTGGGAGTCTCTTGTCATTTCTAGCTCTGCTGCAATCACATCAAGAGTTTAGGTCCTGCCTATTGTCCCCTCCCTTTCCACCCACTCGTCTAAGTTACCTATATCAGTGACAGTGTCCCTGCTGTGGGACAGCTGCAGCTCCTCATTCTCAGACTCTGAGTCCTGCCGTGATAACTTGGTGCTCTTTAGGCTGCCGGCCCGGCGAATGCTGGAAAGGGAACCCCCCTTCTTCACCCGGAAACTGCGGGTTCCTTTAATCTGGAGCAAGCGGGAGCCTCCTATCCTGATCTTCCTGCTGGGAACTGTATTAAAAGAATAAAAGAGGACTTTTTTCCCCTTAATTTTTCCTCATTTAAAAAAGAAAGATATCCTGGCCCTCCCCACCACCCCCAACCCTTTGCTGCCAGTCTGTATTGCAGCGTCTTTTCTTCTACCAAGGAATGTGGGGCCAGAGGCTCCTCCAAAGCCACCGCCAATGCAGCTCTGTCAATCAGGCAGTAAAGATGCTTTACGGAAATGTGTTCAGCACCTCACGTCCTGGAGACCTGGTACGTCACCTCAGGCCTTGTCTGTATTTGGAATTAGCCCTCGTTCAACCACCAGCAAGTAGAGTCAGCTGCTCTAACAGAAACCCAAAAAGTGGACAAGGAAAACCTACGATTCACACCAGTTTGATTCAATTCCTGCCAGGAAACAGGATCTGCCCAATAGATGTAAATTGCAGTTTTCTTTGCCAGCCCCCGGGGTTTACATTAGTGCAGAATCACCTCTTGCTAGGGATAGATGGCTGAATCCCAAGCATGAACAAGGCACCATGGACAAACCTATTTTCCTGTGGGCCTGGCTTCTGTAAACCTCCCTGAACTCTGCAGTAGGATCAATTATTTATTCATACAGCACGTGTGAAGGGTACTGCAGAAGGGTAGCTTGCTTCATGAGGTTAGCACGCAAGACTTCTTTGAAGTAAGATTTGCATAAATCCGTGTCTCTGCATGTTACTCTTCATCATTAGAATGCTTTAGAGGAAACGGGAGCACGTAGATCCTCTCCTTCAGACAAATCAGCAGCTTTCAGGCATTAACAACATCCATCGACACTCTGCATTTTTGATGAGCACAGACATGAAATGGTTCAATGTTCAAAGCACCAACCGTTTGCACTTTCATTCTCCTCTTAGTTCAAAGGCAGTACATGGCAGTATGTCAGTCCAAATGTTGCAACACTCAGTCATTTTACTGCAGATCTAATCAGGCAAGGCCATGTGTGATCGGTTACCTTTTGGTGTGTTGTTGAGAATGAAGAGGATACAGCTTTTTGGATACCATGGGTAAGCAAAATGTTTTAATGTATTTTGGCTTCAGGAAAAATCAAACACACCTTTACGCCTGAGAATGCCCCTAATTCCTCCAGAACTCAATTGCCACTCCCATTTCCAGTGGCTAATGTCCTGGCCGAAGACAGCTGGATAGGTTTTGAGAGCTACTCCTCAGTCCTCATGAATCATCTGGGCAAATCACTGTTGAGTGACTAGAGAATCTCCCTCCAAGTGAGCATGCTGAGTTCCTTAGCAATCAATACTACTTGAATTCTGTTCAGATCAGCCTCAATACAGTGGCTCAGTTCCCCCGAATGCCAAACCATTTAAGCCCTTGTAACTGCATTTCATGAAGTCTGCAGAATCCCATTTTAGCATGCAAATAATACATACGGTCCTCTGAGAGCCTGCATCTACCTAGCTTTAGCGTCTGTACTTCAGACCTACCTGGAGCAGATTCTATACAGTAAACTCGTAGCTTTTGGATAGCTGTTAAGCCACACCTGGGGTGAGCAATGAAAACAAAGTTTTTAACACTCCAGAAAAAATGAAAGGAAACAGATTAGTACTTATCAAAGAGGTTGAAATAAAGAAACCTGTCACTGCAGCTGAGAAAAATTTAGTTACATTCACACAACAACATTTTTTTATCTAGAAAAGTGTAGATTACGGAAGATGCTTCTGCATCTGTTATGTTTGGCCCAGGTGGATCCCCAGAAGAATATGCTGTGGCCAGAGAAAAGAACATAATTATTGTAATTTTAAAATATAACATTATATTTCTTTTATTTAGCTTCCAAAATACTGCAAATACATTTTTGCTAGAGTATATTAGTATATTAGGATTCAGCCTTCCTACCATAGTCATTTTCCCATCTCTAAAATGTAGCAAAGAGGCAGCGTTAGTAAAGGAATACTACATGACGTCTTAGGGAAAAGGGAGAAGGGGGAAAAAATAAACTGAAACTACAGGGAAAATGTAGTTTAACACAGACAAAGATGCAGAAAGTTAATTCTGTCTTTGCAAAAATAACTCAGTTCTTCATTATGCCCATAGCACAGTAACACATGAAGGAAAACCTAAGTCAGCATTGTCTCTAAAAAAAATAGGATAGTTAGAAACTGGCCACCAGCATTTTCCAGCAGGACTGTATGCTTGTAGGCATTCTCCCACTCAGGTAACATCCCAGTGGATGGGACTGCTGCCAGAGAGGCTGAAAAGTGGTTTCAAGTAATTGTCATAACTATCTTCAAAAAAAAAAAAAAAAACACCAAACACCCCAAGCCCAAACTTTTCCTCATCTAAAGAGTTAGAGACATCTTATCCCACTGATCTTAGACTATCAGACGGACCATAAGGCTTTGTGCTTTGCTGGGCTGCCAATATGCCAAAGGAATAAAAAATGAACTGAAGCATGAATTTATCCATCTCACCTTTCTTAGGTGGATACCTAGCTGTCTTCACAGAAGTAACTGTCCCACCTGACACAATTTTGGAGTCAGTTTTACACCATGTAAGTCTTGGAAGCAGTTCTAATATTTTCTGCAATAATTGTGGCAGGGTCACAGCTGAAGACAACGCAAAATTTATCCAAAGCCCGCTGAAGTCAAGAAAATCTCCTCTGAATCATTAATAACACATTACAGTTCCTAGAGGATAACCAGCCACAGACTCCATTCTTATCAAAAAGTCATCAAACATTTATCCTTTTCAATCAATCATCAAAATTATCATTCAAACATCTGCACCTTTATATGGCTATTAGGAGACAGGATTTAAACAATTCTAGAAAACTTGTTAGAGGGAGAATCATTTACAGGTAACTGTCTGGCAGTTTAGCCTCTAATTGCAATTATGCACGATGACTGTATATTGTATTGCAACACTTGTACCATCAGATAGTATGTGAGTTTTGCATGAGATGGCTCATAAATGGAAACAATCTGCTGTTCTCAGCAAACACAGTGAGCTTGAGGTTTGCTTGTACAGTATACAGTATGTTGGTAACATTAATCTGCTAGCCATCAAAAGCCACATAGGTGTGTGTTTTCATGTGGTAGCAAAGAATTCAAGAGATCAAGTGATCAACCACTAATTTTGTGAGATGCCATGACTTCCAAACTAGTACAGATTTTCACAGAAAGTTTCCAATCTTCCCTCCTATCTGTGGTTTTCCCAAAATGAAAAATTGTAATCAGAATAAAAACCAAACACGAACACTTTTGATCTTTATTTTTAAAGTGAATCAAATAGTGATGCTTCTCTCAGCATCCCACTGAGAGACAGTTTCCAACAAGGCATCCTCCTTTTCAGAAATCTTGCAATGCTCTTAATAGGTTTCAGTCATAGCAGCGTTTTATAAAATTTAACATCTTTGCTTCTCACATTTGTTATATTGAACCCTGAAGGCCAGAAGCGTCTCAGAAATGATTCAAAGCCACGTGACTCCATGGCCGCCTGCTTTTAAACACAGTCTAAGCAAATGAAAACATAAAATCAAGCGCCACTTCACAAGCCCTGAGAATACAAAAGCCTTATTGTCTGACAAACCTTTTTTCTCCTCGAAGCCAACCTCAGATTTGAGGGTGTGGCTGCTGCTGTGCAGGGAATCCTTTGAATCTTCGTTTTCATCCAAAACCCCAGCAAAGCTGATCTTTCTTTCATACCTGTGCCGGTCCATCTCAGGGTCCAGACGCAGCCTGCAGCTCTCCAGATCCTGTAGCAGAACGTAGACCACACAGATGTGCAAGCAGTATGAGCCCCCCCCCCGCTTTTCACTCCAACCATAGAAGCTTCAGGAAGAGCTGCTTCAGATGGAAATTTAGGTCTATCACACAGCTCTCCATCTACCCTGACACTTTCTCATCCAACTACTCTTTGGGCTTGCAGCGTGCTGAGTCACACTGTAAACTCTGTCAGGATGAAAGAGTTAACGGGTGTTAACACACATTTCTCATTAACACTGCTGAGTGAATTGGCACCCTGTCTGCAGGCTCATGAGGGGGAAAACACATAAATGGCCTCTAATGGATAGGTGGCAATAAAAGGTGGCTGTTGCCCGAGGTGCTGGGTGGATGATTAGGACTCTGCTCCAAAAGGCTCCCTGTGATTGATTAGGGAATGCATTGCCACTGTACTCATCAGAGGCAGAAAAGCTGAGAGAAAGCTAGCTGAGAGTGCGACAGCCATGACAGCATGGCCCAGAGCAAGCTTTCGGTGTGCAGATTGGGCTGAAAGGACACAGTGGAAAAAAAGGGAGTAATAAAAATGTTGACTGCACATAAATTCTGGAAAATAAACAGCATTGCACCGGAGAGAAGCTAGTTTGCACCATCATTTTCTCCTGATAACAGAAATGGTAGCATTTATGCCACCTACTGACTACTGGTTTGGGTCAAAAAAAGCAAAAGTCCTACGTTTCCACAAGCTATGGATTATCAGCCACTTTCTTTAACCACAGCTAGAAAAAGCGAAGAAAGACTGTGAACTCCCACACTGGCACACACAGTTAAAATGCTGGGCTCTTTAAGAACATAATTTGTTCCTTTTGACTGGGGATATCATCAGCTTTGAGATCGCCCCACCCAAAATGTAACTAGCTCAAATCTAAGAAAACACAAAGTTCCTTGATGTGAGTAAACAGGTGATGAATCTGAATGATAACATCACTGAAATTATCCAAAATAGTTATTACGGACAAAATTCTATAGGCTCAAAAGATCTTAAATGGGAATTAGCATACAAAACACCTATAGAAGTTACTGGGAGCTACTTGAGTAGTGACAAAGTCTGCCACTCTAAGAGTTGGTTTGAAACAAAAAAAAAAGGGTTTCTCAAACATATGTTCTAGACTGAGCTGTGCTGAAATGGTTTAACTAACCTATTTAGCACCAGTGGAAGGTCCAAAACCATTTGCAGTCAGCTTTGCATCTCCAGGGAAAATTATCATAAATGATTGTCAGAAAAGCTAACAGCTGATTGCCATAAGGGAAATATTTTTCCTTTGCTCAGTAACAAAACCTGGGCTACAGAAAGGTGATGATCTGTAGTATCTCTAGCACTGAAAACTTCCATGTAGTTTAAAACTTCTCTAACATAGTTTAGGATATGAAACAAAGGCTAAAGCATTTCAGGATAAAAATCTGCGATCAAACCTGTCTGAATTAGTGCAGCTGCATAAATTATCATGCATAAGATGAGCCACTATAGCAGTACAGTATAGTCAGAGTTCCTCTCTCTGGAGTGTTTAAACACATTACTTCTCCCGGTTGTTTGTCAACATGCTTACATTGGAAATTACTGCCCCCACAAATTAACTGACAGAATGAAATACGTCATCTCAACACACAGTTGGTTTGACTCTATCCTTCAGCAACCGCTAAGCTAAAATGAATGACTTTCCACCACAGCAAATGAGAAGTCCCAGTTCTCTGGCTCTACTGTGGCAGCAGTAGGCTTCAAAAGGATGTATTCATCACTCCCAGCCATTTGCAAAGTAGGCTTGTATCTGCTCCACCAGCTTCAGTAAAAGGCTTTGATTGAGACTTCAGTCAGGAGTGCCTGCCTCACTCAAACATAAGTAAGGGTGATTATGTACCAGCCTGGCAAGTCTGGATGGACTGTGGGTTGTTAAACTGGTTCACCACAACTAGTTTAGGTGCAAATGGTCCAGTTCTTCAAAGCTGTGCTTCAAAGTCTGTGCTTGTATCTATGGAACAGGTAATGCCTGTAAACATCAATGGAAGTGAGATTTGGTCTGCTGGAATTTCAGCTTTATGGACCATAACGTTATGTACCTGAGTCTCTTGTGTCCTGTTTTCAGCTGGGATAGAGTTAATTTTCTTTCTACTAGCTGCTGTGCTTTAGATTTAGTATGAGAATGATGTTGATAACACATATTGTTTTAGTCATTGCTAAGTAATGCTTATATTAAGTCAAGGACTTTTTAAGCTTTCCATAGAAACTGAGAGGGAACATATACAGGACAAGCTGGCCAAAGGAATATTCCTTACCATAGATGTCATGCTCAGTACATAAATGGGGGTTGGCTGGGGGGCAGGAATACACAATTGCTGCTTGGGATGGGATGGGCAATCAGTCATTGGGTGGTGAGCAATTGTATTGCATCACCTTTTTTTGTATATTCTTTTACCATTATTATCATCATTATTATTATTTTTATTTACTCTTCCATTACTGTTCTATTAAACTGTCTTTGTCTTAACCCACGTTGTTTTTTTTTTAAACTTTTTCTCCCTCTTCCTCCTATCCTACCTGGGGAGAGAGGAGGAGCGGTTGTAGTTGCTGGCTGGGGTTAAACCATGACATCTTGGAAAGGAAGCATCACTCCATAAATACAAAGGCTAATATTTTAATCTGGAGTGTTGTTGGCTCTTCTTCCCACCCTCCCACCCCCTCCCACAAAGTTAAAAGAAGCACTCTATGGCCATTTTCTCTAATAGGCTCTTGCATAACGTGACCTTAAGGTTTCTTCTGCCTACACATCACAAAATAATTTCTCCTCCTTCTCTCCCATATACAAGTCTGAAAATCTATTAATCAGTTGCATTTCTATCTGGCACAAAAGCACAAATTTCTGTTGACCTTCATGACCCAACATATTCTTAATTCCAAGCCTAACTACTTTACTGAGATAATTCTAAACCCTGGTATTATCCTGCTTTTGGATGAAGTCCTTTATCACATGGTAAAAATATCAACAAAGTGTTTAGGAAGACTCCTGCTGACTTTATCCCTGTTTTTTAAAACTGATCTTCTTGTGTACCTGTGGGCTGAGTCACTTCATAGGTCATCCACAGCCTTTGAAACCCATTTCAGAACCTAATTACAATAATGCCCAGCCAAATCAGCCTGTCAAGCACAATTGTCATCAGCAAAATTTGATCTCAGTCTGTCATTAACAAAAACAGAATAATACGGCTAAATGTTTCATGTTCACTTGGAAAGTTCTCATTCTTTCTTTATAATTTTTATCCTGATATCCTAAAGAAATTAGGTTTAAAAGATGAAACTGCGTTTCTGCCATTCAATTCTCATCTCATTCCATGTTAACCACCTCTGAAGCTGATGGTCACCTTCAACCCAATTTGACAAAAGATAACTGTGTGCCTTCATGAAACAACAGGCTGAAGGTGATGTTAAACTGCATTATTAGACATAAGAGAATCCACACAAGAATGAACCACTGGAAATCAGGTTTCATGGGTTCTGTTATTCACAAAATTAGTTGTCACCTAATCAGTCATTTAGCTTACTATTCATGTCAGGATTTGCCTATGCCTCTCTCAGACTCATGGAGGTTTATTTCTTTCCTTGCTTCTTTGTCTCTGTTTCTTTCCTTTCTTACCCCAGTCCCTTAAATTCTGTTGTCTAAACCAAGCCAAAAAATCTGCAACTTTCAAGCTCCAGAAAATTCTCAGTAAACTGTCGCTTTCTCCTTACTGCCCTGTTCAGTGCTCTGCCAACTGGCCCTCCTAATCAGCTAGGTAGCACGTGAGCTGTCACCTCCTGCAGTCCATCTCCCACACCTCTCAGGTCCCCCACACTCAGTTTCTTAATCCATCTGCTGCTCTCTTCTCTATTTTGAAACTTTCTTGACCTTCCAGTACATGTTGTGCTTCCACAGTCTTATCTTCTCAATCAACTCATTTGATGTGCCCCGTCCATCTTCTGTTCACCAGTTAACAGCTCCTTTCTCCCTGCATCAGAGAGCCACCTGAGTTATTATCCCACCCTACCTCTTCTCAGACAGGACCAGAGCCCAATGACTTCTGTGGGCATGGCTTCCTCTCCAAGGAGTATTGTCCACTTACCACAAGAGGCTCAGTACGTGGCCTGGGCATGTAGGGAAAGGTCTCTCGAAGGAAAGTGGTTATCTCCAGGAGAAGCTGGCAGGCTGCCATCTTCAGTGCAAAAGGACAACAACACTTGGTAGGATTCACAGTGCCTAGGAAAAAATATTTCTGTGGTAAGCAAGATTACACAAAATCTGGAACCAAGAGGTGATGGACATTTTCACATATGGCGCACAATGCAAGCTGCACTGAAAAAGAGGAAAACCCAGACTTCTACCTATGCTACTTTTCCTACACTAAAAGGAACACAGTCAAACAAATATCAATCCATATTTACCAGCACATGCAATAGCACTAGCACACTACAGGGTACTATAGTATATATTATATTATATTATATTATATTATATTAACACTACAGTGTAAAATACTATATATTATAGTATATTATGGTGAAGTACCTACTAAACTAACATGATCTTATAGCATTTTGTATAAATCTCATTTAAAATTATTAATGGTTAAAAAGTAGATACCCTTCTTCCCCTTTACAGTTTTGCATTCAGCCAAATCTTCTGCAGGTCTAGTAAAGAGCCACTTTCAAATATAGAGAAATGTCTCAAAATACATGGAGTTATGACTAGCCAGCAAAGAGGTACTGTGCCTGTTATTAATTACTACCCCGATAACTGGAAAAGACAGCCTCCTTTGAAGTCAGGCTTCTTTATTTGTGCAAAGAATCCAGATGCTATTTAGAGATAATCAAGAAAAAACTTCAAACTGCTTAATCAAATTATACATTCAAATGCTTAACCTAAAACAAAGGGGGAAAGAGAAGAGGGATTATCGAAATATTTGAAGTTTTTTCTCAACTGAGTCTAAACAATGAGCTTCAAAAGCCCTACACTTTGTAACCCATCTGTTGCCATTCAAAGCTTGAAAAGTATGAGGGACTCTTAGGTGCTTGATTAATTTGAAAAAATACTATTTAGGACAAGAAACAGCAAAAAAGTAAATAAAAAAATTAGTTGTGAAAACAACTAACCACACCCACTTTAAAATAATGTCTGATATTACCATCTTCATACATTTCAGAGAGATTTGTGTTTTCACTTGCTTTCCCCCATGTCTGATCTAATTACTTTTTGCAAAGAAACAGTCCAAACGAAACAAGTGAGAGGACACTGCGGGGGGATCAGATAAAACCAGATTAATTCAGTGATGCTTACTAATTCCTCTGTACACATTACCAGTAACAAATTATGGGCTTTGTAAGGACTAAAATAACCTGAACTACCAAATACAGATGAGATGTACAGTCTAACGGCATAGCCAACTGCGTATTTTATGCTCTTCTTTATGCTGTATGCTCCCTACAGCATACAGGGCACCTTTTGAAAAATCTCTGCTTTCAGCAAGATTGCAGATCGGTTATTTCCATACCCGGGCTTTCAGGAGAGTACTTCAGCTTTTACATGTCTTTCTAGATCACAACCTGTTCTCCCTGTTTGCTTGTCTTAGACCACCCTTTAAAAGCAGCTCTTCATCCCTTTATGAATGTCTTATCAGTAGCTGAACAGGCACAAGAAAACCTATCGTGTCACTTGGTCGTAGGAATGCAGTTGTTCTTCACCTTTCAAAAGTCATTCATGGTGCAGCAGAAGGAAAATTTGGGGTGCACCCTCCTGCTTTGACTATATCTCTTAAACAGCCAATAAAATACCCAGAACAGCCACCCACATCCACATAGCTGCTAGCACAAGCACAGCACATAGTGGCACATGTGAAGGTCTAGCTTAGGGCCAATACTTTCTCTTGACATCATCACCCACAAATGCTATTTCACTGCTCCCACCTACTCCTCTCTACTCCAAAGTTGGCCTTTATGCAGTGATAAGAACAAACCCAGAACCACAGACAAACAAGCCCAGAAGATACATAAACAGTGCTTAGCACACTACATCCAATGGCCAACAACAGTACATGTACACAAGAACCAGTACATTACAGCACACACGTATATACAAATGGTGTCTGGAGAAGACATAATGTTTGTTACCACCTTCACCTACGCCTACACCAGTATGTGTTTTGACTTTATTTTGATTCACAGGGTGTGTTATAATTTGCATGCCTATCTCAACTTTCAGAATCAGTGATCACCACCCCCCCTTATGTATGCACACGCACAAATGTGTGTTTTAGTCATCTTCTTGTTATAGAGGTTTTTAATGATACTTTTTATACTACTGTGCTATATTTCTGCCTGAGAATCAGGCAAATATACTGAAGTCAAGATTTAAAAGCCTTTGGTAGAGCCGTGCCAATTCACATGAGGTGAGGAGATGACTCTTCAATGTGAAGAAACACAAAAGCAGCTGATCTTACACAAATATTTTGGCAGAAATAACTGGGAAGAGTGGGAATCTGAACCACTTTTGGCACTCATGCGACAGCAAGACTCATGAAATTAGTACCCTGCTTATAATTGAGGTTGCCAGTATATGGGAATTGCAACTCACTGCCTGGTTTCACCCCTTTTTCCTTCAAAGTCTCTCAGTGCTGCTACCCATCGGTCATGTTGTACAACCGGGCACGGAAAGAACAGGGGAGGAAGTTGGGGTGAAGGTGAGGGACTGGGAAATACAGCTGGGTGGCAGAGGATGAAAAAAGAAGAAAAATTAAGTGCTCCTAAAGCAGAGGTTCTTACAAGCGGGGGTTCTTGTAGTAAAGGGAGTCTCCTTACTGTCATCTAAAAAGTCTTCTTCCTCATCCTCCTTTCTCAGGCGCCTCTTGGTCTCCTCATCATAAATGAGGCCCAGCAGATTGGCAGGGCTCTCACTCTCAGCATGGCACAGCTCGTTAAGGCGGACACCGATTGCCTGCAGACAGGGAGAAAGAGAAAGCACAAGGAGGTGAGAATTTCAGCCCAACTCACTGGTGGTCAAGGGATCTGCCCCATGAAGGCTGTGGAGATGTTCCAGCCAGAACAGAATGTCCTGGCTTTATTTTTACTGCCTGTGAAATGCAGTAGAGTAGAGAAAGGGATGATAGAAGATTAATTGCTACCAAAACCATAATTTATTTCCCCCTTTTTTCCAACCAAAATTTGCAAAGAGTGTAAAATTTCAGGATGAAAAATTTTTGCAGATTTGGTTAAACAAATAAATAAATAAATAATCCCCAAATCAGCACATGACAGGCAGGAGGAGATTAGGTCATTATTTTGTAAGAATTTCTTCCACTTTTCTTTCTCCCCTTGATACATGTGTGCCAGAGTTTTGCTAAGTCTGAGAATACTAAGAATATTTAAGAAACTGTTTAAGAACACTTAAACTCAGTTTAAGAAACTATCCTGTGAGTTAGGAATCCAGTAACAGTCCCTGTTTCCTCCATAAAACTGTTGAATACCCATGGGAAAGCCTGCTTCCATCTTTAAAGGAGACTGTCTGATGCACTTCCGAAAATGAGCTGACAGTATGTGTATAAAAGCTGGGAAGGTGCATAGGTAACAGTGTAGAGGGGACCCATGTAGAGAACAGAGACAGACAGATTTCCACCGAATACTGTTAAACTCTCCAGAAAGGCATTGATCGTTCATTCGTGGCTGTTTGCCAGCACCATTATCAGCATGTAAACGGCCCTCATGGTGCTGTCAGCAAAGCTACAGATGAGGGTGTGTTAGGAAGAAGGATGCTCTCCTGCTAAGACACTTTAGAGCTCTTAAGGATTTTCTTTATTTTCTTTGCTGCACATAAATGAAGAGAACACAGACACGTATGTAAAACTTTATCCTGTGATATCATCACTTTACGAGAGAGGAAATGTGTTTAATTACTGAGTTGTCATCAGCACCTGCTATTTGGCCTCATTGGTTTTGCGATAGTTTCAGAGAAAGACACTACAGAGGATTTCTGAGTCTTCTACCTATGGTCATGCCAGCACTATATAATTTTCCTGTCTCGGCAGAAGTGAAGCAGAAATAGATAAACAGTCACAAACAGGTATTAGTATGGCAGCTCTTCCTTGCTCCTAAGCAGTTCCTGTGAAATCCAGCAACAATGAGGAGGGTAGACTCCGCTACACGAAGAGAATAAGGTGGTATTGTTGTGGTTTGCAAGCTGATGCAAATAGTTGCCAACCTCAGCTATCTGTGAACCTGCAGATTGCTAAATAAACTCCACATCTCTCACAATTTTTTTCGCCTTTCATGTTTCAGGCATTTAAAGGAGGAAATGTTCTGCTTGCCTCTCCACAAAGCAGTAATTTATCACGTTATTTATTCTGTGTTGTTCACCCTAATATTAAAGTAATCATACATAATCCCACAGCATCCTAACTAATGAGCACTGAATTCCTAACATGTATTATCTGCATGAATTACCCTTGGTTTTCCTAGCAAATGGAGAGCACGCCACACTTTAAAAGAAAAGTTTTGAAGTGCCTGAGCAGAAGAAGCCAAAGGAAGTGACATACTAGCCTGAGCAGAACAGATTTAGCATTGTATTATTTAAAAAGACAGCATAACAAGTGATATTGGATGACTCAGTAGGCTCATCACTGTTACCGGCAGTCCAAATCCCACCTCATGTGGAAAGGGTTTACTACTGTTATGCTCTGATGGCTGTTAGGGAGACTGAATTAAAGGAGTTGGGTGGGGAAAAAGGGTTGTGCATTCATTCTTGGTCTCACTAAACTTTGACGATAGCATTGTATATCACAATTAGTGAGCAATGACAGACAAGCAAGGATCTGTAATTAGCACAAATTTTCAGCCTTATGTACTGCAAGAAAAAAAAACCAAAACAGAACAAGGCCTCAGGGCATTCAAAGACTAATACATTATTTTCTCTTTGTCCAAGGATCTTCAGCCCTGCTGCCACCAAGCAGGAAGGATGGTGTGCTGTAGTGTTGACAAGGATCTGGTAGCATGGAGGCAGAGATGGGCTGGGGGAGGTATCCCACCTTCTTGGTACTGGAGCTGATTAGGAGCTATGTGAGTGCATAGTCATTCCGCCCTTCATGCTGATATTTGCCATGTTGAAATGGGCAGGTTAACACACAGAAACAGCAGCATGTTCTGCAGCAGGGGCCTGTATTACGGCAACAGAAAGCTGTTTCTCCTCATGGTTCAGCCTATCTCGTTGGAATCTGGTCAGAGCCGACAAAAGCAGCCATCTGAGGAGCACAGCTTGCAGGGTCCCAGCCCTACAGGCTTGGCTGGTGGCTGCCACTTATGCTTGCAACCACCTTCATCTGAAACAGCTTGTGGCAGGTAAAAGCAGTAACAGAGGATCAACCTTGCCCAGCATTCAACAGAAAGGATATAAAAGAACCGCACCCCAGCAGTGCTAGGTGCAGACCAGTCCTAAAGCCATGAGTCTGTTTAGCGGCCCATGATGCTGTGGGTAACTATACTGTCCTAGCCTCCAGTGAGAAGAAACAGAAATATTAATGGGTGTCAGGATGGGTTGCAGTAAAAAGAGAATAAATTTGCGCGATAAAGACTGCTCTCCAAATCTTCTCCTGCCTTACAGTAAAGCAAAAGTAATGCTTTTCCCTTCTGGGATGTTCCTAAGCAGCTAATAAACACATGCTATTTCTAGCATGGAGAATTCATCCAGATATGCCTGATGATGCCATTAAAGTTAAGGGGAATAGAATGATGCTACATCGCTTGCCATCAGATTTCCCTGGCTCCTTTCTTGTGACCTTGCACCATATGGTGATACTTTAACATTTCTAAAAGAAAACCTTCCTGGACTTTTTTCAGGCCAGGCTAATTCAGTTTCTAAAAATAGCAGCTGATGGGAAATCTAACTGGTTTCTAATGGTAACTGACTTGCTTGCTCCCATTTTGTCAGAATGTGAAGAAAAGGAATGTCTAGAGTCATAGAGTACACAAACAGATGGATAGTCCTGACAGTCTTTGTATCTTTGCATGCATTGCTGACAATGTTCTCCACTTGGAAAGATTCCTCAAAGCGGTTAAGCTAAGGTGGTGACCTTATGGAATATAGAAGCAAATACATTCACACTATGTACTTTTTCAAGGAACTTTGGTATCTGCGCTGTTATTAAAACAGTCACCCGTGTTTGAGACATAACAGAGAGTAGGGTACCCAGGTAGCATTCCCAGAATTAGCTTCAGAAATGGAAGAAGCAGAGATACCAAAAGACAAAGCTTATTAGCCTGGGTGCTCAGACCCCAGCTAGGTTCTCCCCCTGGGCTGTGTTTTGTGCTGGGAACGTACTGACATGGTCAGTACTAGCTCAAGGTTCCCTACAATGTGTTCCACTGAGAAGCATGTGTTGGTTTAACCTAGGAGAATATAGGTCAGCCAGGCTTTTTTGGCATGGATTTTGCCAGTACACCAAGACTGCAGACTATATGGTTTTCAAATTCCCCTGAGCCTTGGATTTTATGTCTTTTTTTTTTGGATCATGAGGCTCGCTGTAATCTCTGTTTTTCTGAAAAGAGGTGAGAAGCACAAAGCTCATTTCCAAATAGACTTATGTAACAGGTATCACGGAGGTCAAAGGAACCTCTCCCACTATTTTGAGTTGTGTGAAATGACTTGCAGTAAGTGTCAGACCTTCAACGGGTATACCCTGGTGGGTTTCCAAAGAAATTGCAAACAGCACTGACAGGGCCAGACAGGGCAATTGCCTAGTTCATGTGTTGCAAGAGATCACAATCAAATAAAACTTGAAGGATCCAAGCTCAAAACAGAGACAGTTCTTTAGATGACATGTAGGGACCCCGTAGAGTTCCTTGCCAAAGAATGATGAGTGATTACAGTTTATATGAGTGCAAAGAGAGACTGAACAAGTATATCAAAGAGAAATCCATTACTAAATATACAGCACCACAGCTAGCTCAAGCAGCCCTGGGCTAAAAATATTCAGAGGCTAGAAAAAAGCAAGTGGTATCACACACCCTGCTCTTACTGTTCCTTAGGCATTCACGTATGACAAGTGCTGAAAATGGGAGAGTTGACCAAATGGATCCTTAGAGGGAACACGGCAGGGGGAGGAGAAGGAAGGAGATACTGTTACATCCTAGGAAAGTCCATTCCCATTAGGACAAGAGGTGATCTTGGCAGGCTGTGAAGTGTGAGTTGGAAGGGAAGCTTATGAGTCCTCATTTTACTGTAATTCTGCACAGGATCCAATTACCGTTACATTTTGGTATATTTTTTAATGTAAGTAGAAGAGAAACAAACACTTACATCTCCCCACTGGTAGAAGAGCTTAGCTGCATTCCACTGCAGCTTCTGGTTCCTTTTGTTGCCCACGATAGGAGAACGCCCACGGGACAGGCCTTTCTTAGTAATGTTCACATGGTGGCCCTTCATCCACTCGGGCCAGTTGCCACGATTACAGCGGTGAACGAAGCGTGCACACTCAAGGAACAGGGCTGCTCTCGCCACTACAGGAGCTTCCTGAAATGTTTGCAGAAAATCACCTTAAATACAAATACATTGGAAAAACTCTCTAAACATTAGAGGATTTTTTGCTTTAATCAATTGCTTCACAAGTTTTCCGTGGAGCCACACAGACTGAGAAGTCTCTTCATCAGAGTCTGAAACCAGGATCTCTGCCTTGAATCACACCTCTTGAGCTAATAAACCCAAGGTATAGAAACACTGAACGGTTATGCTTAGTCCAGCCACTAGAGGGGCAGAAAGAGCCACATTATAAACTCATAAACAACCTTTTTTCAGTACCTCTCTGTAATCCTTTCTTTCAGAAACCATGTAACTGCCAAAAAGCAGAAGGGTGCGTCTGACACTTTTACTGGAGGAATGAGTCAAGTTTTCTTTTCACCTTCGCTAGTAAGGCTGCAAATACTGCAAGCGCAAATGGCAGCTTGGCCACGTGAACCCTAGCATTTGTCATATTAAGTTCTGCTTGTGCATCTTGGGGGTGGAAGCATGAATGGAGGCTTACTGAAACTATGAAGAGTGCTATTTTGCACTTATAACAAGCAGATATAAAGGGTGAAATCCATTACTGGCATAAATCAACAAAATTTCGCTTGCCCAACTTCAATGGCCTTAGCAAGCATCAGATAATTTAGTACTGAAACTTAACATCAGGCAGGTGAGTTTCAAAGTGGTGGCCTTGATTATATTCCAGGGCAAAATCCTCCTGCCCCCAGCTTGGAAGAGCACTTTTCTTTAATGGGAAAAATTATATTGAGTCTATTTCAGTTTGTATTAAATGGCCCAGCAGGATCCATGTTAGACCAATAAAGAGTGCTTCAGAAACTCTCAAATATGTTCAAATAATGGACACTGTAATTTGTTTCCTAAAGGGTAGATTAGACTCAGGAAGGAACTTTCTTCCCAACAGTCTATAGCTCTGCAAAAATAGCATCTTTACAGACATGGAAAGTGACTAAAAGCAAATGGTTCTCCTCATTTCCATTTAATTTCCCCCCTCTCTTCCTGGAATTTTCGCAAGCAAAAACCCCTGCAGCCAGCAGGTTATAAAACTAGCAATACAACAATGTTCACAATTCACAAGCTGGCTTTGAAAGGTTTCCTAACAGGGATTTCATAGAGCACAAACATGTGTATTCCACACATTTAGATGCTGACAGCATTAATGAGCCAATTTAAACAGATTAGTATCTACTTATAAGAGGTTCCTCATCTGTAGTCGCTAAAAAACAGATGGGCCTTGAGACCATGGACGATAGCCTGCAGTTGGTCTGTGGAACATTATTAAATGGTACCCCCAACAGTGCTTTAATCAAAAGTTGAAAGCAATGAATTTTGGACAACATTCCAAAAGTTTGGGAGTGAATTTAAGAAATTCTGTACTGCAGCTAAACTTACAGCCAGAGATTACTACCAACGGGACTGAAAAAAGTCATGCCTTTTAGGGGACTGGCAAAAAAAAAAAAGGGTTATGTTTTGTCTACATTAACAAGAAAACATATGTTAATTGCTTCCTGACACAACATCCTGTTGCAGCTTTTTGCTCGCATTTTGTTCAAATGTTGGAAGAAAATAGCAATCTTCTAGCGATTTTCTTGAATAAGTAGAACATTAAAGCTGACACAATGTTCTGATGAGGAAGGCAGAAATCTGAACTCAGTGACAACCAGAAACAAAACTAGTATCTAGCACCCAAAAAAAACGTGACAAATTGTGTGTTGCTCACGTGCAATATGGAACACAGAATAGGTGAGGATTTTATTCTTTTATTCTCACAGACTAAAACCTCAACCAGACAAAAACCTCAACCAGACCTGGAGACATACATGAAAAGATCAAGTCCCAGCCTTAGTCTCCTGTTTTAGTTCACCCCGGTAAAGTCCCAATTTCTGAGCATATAGGAATCTTGTCAAGATACGTGTTGTAAACATTATTGAAGCACTCAACTACGATAACTAAACTAGGGGGATGAAGGGGAGGAGAGGTGTGTCCTGGAGCAGCAGTTCCAAATTCAAAATCACTGAAAAGATGTCCTGCATGAAGGAGGACTTTCTGAACATCACGGGGCACAAGCTCCCTGTGATTGCTTACCTGAGACTCAGAGAAACCTGAAGCAGCAGCAAGAGAAAGATGAAGATGTGACAGAATGGACAGGGATGGATTCACACCACAGAGAAACACATCACAAATGGAGAGAAATGAATCAGGCAGGCGATGCATAGCTGAAAAGAACACAAGTTACCATGGTCACTGTCAAAACTTAACACAGCAGCAATAATCTCACGAGCCTGCCCATGAAACTGTTCACAAGTCCACTTTTAACATTAGACCTACTATATTGCTTTGTCTTTCAAAAATTGTTCTTGTACTGATTAATTGACATGAATAAGAATCCAGCATTTTCTTAACAAAATTTCAAGTGCTCCCATTGGAGCTTTTCAGTAGATACCCTGATTTGTACTAATAACAGCAAAAGCAATGACCTGAGTGGGACAGAGCAAAAACAGAATGAATTTGGAATTTTACAGCATCACATTACTGTTCAAATACAGCTGATTCTGCAGAGCTTTATACTGCAGAGCATTTAGGCCCAGTTTTCTTTTCAAGGACAATGAATTTTATAAGACTAAACAACCAGTGGTAATTTTCTTGTTCCCTTTCTCATACTCTGCAAGGTATTTGGAGCAAAAATTTATTTCCACTTCAAGGCAAAAAAAAAAAAAAAAAGAGAGAAAAGCAAAATAGCAACAATCTACTTTTAGAGTAAACAAAGTAAATTCAAGTACCGTCAAAAGATGCAGACTGGATAGCTCTACTTTGTCTAGCCACAAGATAAATCTGGCATGAGAAGTAGCTTAGCAGGCATGTGAAGATGGGTCATGAGTAAGTTATTAACCAATATCTAGGAGAATTGCCTCAAAAATGTTAGTTCAGATCTCTCTGATTATATCTAAAAATGGTCTAGTACAATCCATGACACAGTTCTTTGTTTCTGTTGCCAGTCATCTATTCTGGAGCAATCTCTGATTTCCTTCCAGTTCATACGCCCTCCTATGGACAAATATTTCTCCTATGGAAACAGCGACATGGGAACAACAGAGCCTGCCTAAGACCCTTGGTGACAGGGAGTCAGGATACTGGCAGGTATTCTTGCAGTTTAGAATTTGCTTCTGCCCTCCCGATACATGGTAGGTCCTCTCAAACACAACCCTGCCATAAAGCAGTGCCGTTACGGCATTTCAACAAGGGTAAGAACTCACACATCTTATTGAAGAAGTGTAATGGTGACAGGTGTCACACATTGCTAAACTGGTCAAAGGAAAGCTTGTATTTACCCACCTGAGTCATTTACACTAGTCTAATTAGGATACTTTAGGTAACATCTTTATACAATGCTAGACAGAGGTTTATTGCAATCCTCTGCAGAAAGTTGACCACAGACCGAAATATCGTATTACTTGCCTTTCAACCTCCAAAGTTTCTTGAAAAGAGAAAGAAAATAAATTTTATTATTGCCAAGTCTGGATTTAAGCTGATGACATAAGGATGAAACTGCCTGTACCATATTATCAATTGTCACTGAACATTTGCCAAGCCACAAATTGTTTGGAGTCTTACAAAATTCAGTCAAGGAGGGATGCTGCTTCTGGAAAAATATGTTAACTACATAGTATCGAAACCTAAAACAACACTCAATTTAATATATAAATAAATCATTACCTCCGTAAGATTGTAGTCTTTGTTTCATTGTTCTAATTCCTTTAAATCACTGTGGCAAATGTGTATAAACATCCAGGCTGATCAAAGATCTTGAAGTCAGTATAAGAATGGAATTTCAAAAATTTGCATGAAAAAGCATGCTGAAAAAGTTTATGAAAGAAATGAAACTGGAGCTGTTTGCCTTTCGATTTTTAAAGGTTGCCATAGCAACTAGGCTGGATAAAATGACTTAAGAAGCTTTCCATTTGCATCAAACCTAAATCAAATTTTACTTCAAAAGCCTGAAAACGGGAGTTAAAAACACAGAATGTTTTCTGTTGGGTGTGCTCTATTGACATAAAATGTGGGAATTTTCCATTACAGCATACGTTGCCATTAAGCAATACAGTGAGATGACAAGCTGTCATCTTTTGAAACCTGCGGTACACGTGACTTCTCAACTTCTATATATCTCCAATAATTTGTAGACAAGATGCCAGCTGAGCAGGTACTTGTAAGGAGTCTCCCAAGTCTGTAATTAGAACAAGGCTTCTTTCATCTTTAGCTGCAGACCTTCTAGAAATTCTGATACCAAAGTCTTTGGCATCATTCAGTGGGAAGGAAATAGAGTCAAAATCTATTGTGTTAAAGCTAGCTCTGGAAGTCAGAACAGACATCTTCAATCAGTTCACTCTGAGCAGTAGTTTTCAGTTGACTTCATACATGGGCACAGACTAAGTTGGTCTGTGGCTTAAGCATGTAGCAAATTTAAAAAATAAATAAGACATTTACAGGCAATAGGGACATAGCTGCCAAAACCCTGTTTTATCATCTGATTTATTAGCACACAGAGTAGCGCATCCCCAGAAGGATCTTAGTGACATAATTGACAGCAATGAGCTCATCCCTGCCCACTCACCTTACATTCCGTGTTAGTTTAGAACTTGCAATGGGGTGGCAGCCTGGCAGCCTTGAAGAATGAAGTTGTCTTTGTGCAGCGCACCCAGCAGGAGTGACTACCTCCCCAAGCCACCTCCTGAGCTCACTGCAACCCTGCCTGGTAGGAATCACATCTGATTGTGAGAGCATGAGACAGGCTTCCCTGTCAGCCACTGCTTCCATAGCTTCCAGCCAGAGGGCAAACAATCTCCAACAGGAAGAGTGGGAACTAGTGAAGAAAACACCTGTCTACTGGAAGATGGACAGGGACCAGTCCAAACAGTAGACCTAGAAGTGAACTGGTAGCAACAGCATCTTTGGGCTAATATTAATGCAGACTTGCTTGAATCTGCAGCCTAAGGATGCAAGGTTAAGAAGAACAAATAAAGGCATGGTGCACAGAATGTATCATCCCTAGAACTATGGAGCAGACAAGGCAGCACATCTCAGGGACAACACTAGCAGGATGGGAGAGTCCATGAGCCTGGCATCTCCAGCAGCAAGCAAAAAAACTGAATATGAGCACAAACGGCATGGCAGTTAGAGAAGCAAGAGGTGGGGAGCAGGAAGACAAAGGGCCAGAGAGCATGTGGATGCTCTGAGAGCAGTGGCTTTCAATCTTTTTCTGTTTGCAGACATCCAAACACTTATGGAAGGAAGCAGAAGAGTACTGTGCAGAGAATTCACTAATAACTCACTGGCTTTACATAGCTGTCTTTGTCACACTCTTGTGTTTGTCACATAAGCACCTCACAGAGCCCCACTGGCCCATGAACCACAGACTGAAGGCCACTGCTTTAGAAATGAGACTGTTAAAAAAACAGCAGCTGCAAGGAAAAGAAGGAGGGAGACATAGAAGAGACACTCAGTGTCAGGAAGGAGGGACTGAATTGTGTCACTTCTGTGATTTGGATCTGCAAATTAGCAATATCTGCATTTAAAAGCATGCACACTGACATTTCAAGTTTTTTTCCACTGACTGGCTCTGGTGACTAATAGTTCAGTGTTGCCTAATGTATTTATAATTCTGTCAGAACTCCTGAGTGGAATTACTATGCCTCTCCAGGTAGTTATCCAGTCTTCAATCCTTATTCTGTAGGTTATTGTTGACACTAGGAGCAGAAGCAGAATGGCTGTGCGCAAAATCTGAAATCTGACAATAAAAGCTTTGCACTGGCAATAATCTAGTTACGGGAAGCCATGTAATAAAAAAAAAAAATCCATTTTGTCTGCATACTCATCCAGTCACAGATGCTAAAACTCCACCTAATAACAGCGCCACCAGTAGGCATTGCTGTGATGCTTTACCTGCTTTCTGTGCGGGCATGAACAGCATTAGTGAACAACAACGGACCACCACATATGCACATGCTCTCACTCAGCAGGTAAAAATACACCAACAAACGACTTACAAGATCTAGGGCTGCTGCCAAAATGGAGGCATCGGGGATAGTGCCTGGTTCACAGCAGTTCAGGAGAAACTGAAAGCGCTTCATGCCTTGGCGGATTGCTCCCAGGTTCACAACGTTCTTGGATTTTCCTCCTTCTTGGTTGGAGGTCAAGTGATCATCAAAGCTATGGCAACCTAAAGAGGTAGAGAGTACAAAGGGGATGCAGGGAGGGGTAGGGAGAAAGGAACACAGTCTCTCACCAATAAAAAAAGTGGCACAAAACCCCTGATAAGTACATTTTTGGTCTAAATCCCTTCCTCACCTTGATGCACTATCTTGAAGATAACAGGGGCATTTTTACAATATTCACGACTTCCGTGAAATAGGTGTACAGAAAGCCAGATTCTGGTCTTGGTCATACTGATGTCTGCCCAAAACAAATCCACTATACTCAGTGTGGAAGTCCAGGATCTACCCCAACATAGGTGAACCAGAATATGGCCCTTCCTCCCCACCTCTTTAACACAGAACATCATGCTTACTGTTCATTTTTCCTGAATAATCTCTTATTTTACCTCTCTATTGCCTCTGAGTTTACCTGAAAGTGGAGCATGCATAAGCCTTATTCCTCATGTATCAATGTAGTAATATATGTCTACTAGGACAGAAAAATCAGCAGCAAATATTGGAAGTGTTCTATGTGGAAATCAAGTACTGTCCTTTTTTTAGGCATACATCTTCTGCAATTGCCATAACACCCAAAGTGAGACTGCACTCAACTCCTAAGTATCATCATCTTTCCAGCCTCTCTCCCTTGAAGTGTCTTGCACTCTTTGGGGTGAAAAGCTCCCTAATAAGAGTTCCTTTTGAAAATGAAGCTAGCACCCCCCCTCCAGGGCTTCTTTCAAGCATGATTTTAAACTCCATGTATAGAGTTCACATGGTAAAGCAACTAATCCCATTGCCGACTGGAATGAACACTTCTGAATGCAGAGCATTACGCAGTTGGTACCCAGAGTTGAGAGAGTGGCAGAAAGATACAGATGAGAAATCAGGAAAGTCGTTTCAAGGGCAAGGTGGCTGGTCAAAACAAGAACAGTCAGCTTCTGGGCTTTTTGTCTTTATCCATAATACTCTCCCTGTTTACATGTGAACAGTACAAATGTTTACAGAATACTGAAGGATAGAGCACTGAAGAAGAGAACACCGAGTGGAGAATTCAAGATTGGCTGTAAACATGGATTTGAAAGATGTCGGCTCTACAGGACTTTGTGACTTCTCCTTCCTCAGGAAAGAAGAATGGCTGAAAACTCAAAGTCCCTTTGAGATTGCACTCCCCAGAATAACTTGGAAAGCACTTATGTACCACAAACAATAGTCACAACAGAAAATGACAATGTAGATCTTCATTTTTTCCCTGAAGACAGAGGTATATCAATGAAATTTCAAGAGACATCTTTATGACATACGTGGCTTTTCTCTCTCCAGTGAAGCTGTACATAGTTTCCCAGTAAACAAAATGTTCCTATGTTGAGAAATATTTACCCAAAATGGAGCAAACAAACAAATAAAGTAGAAAGAACAGGTAGAACACTTACATAAATGAGCAGGCACAAATACCCTTTTCTTCCAACTTCTGTTTCCTTATAGCCTGTAGCATGCTACCTGAGCCTTCCTGCTATGGCTGCTGTAACACCAACTCATTTGAGGTACAAACAAATGTTTCTTATTCAGGGCCCTGTTCAGGCTGTGCCTGTATGAGGTAAAGAACAGGAACTTGACTTTCTGATACAGAAAAGCATGACTAAGGCATCTCCCTAACGCCCACTATAAAGATCCAGCAGAGGCTTTGTCCATCTGGGCTCAGTAACACTACCTACAGACTATCACTACAGCCCTTTATTGAAGCTTTGCAAGAGAATCCTTCAGAAGCAGCTGATGACTGTCCTCCACTACACCCATCCTGGAGTAACCTTCCTTTAAGCAGGCGAGCCCTCACTGGCTTAGAGTTAATGTGACTCAGCCCTGCAGAAAATCTCACCCAGTGAGCAGAGATCATTTCCTAACACAGGAGGAGAGCGGGTGCCCAAGCTCCTGCACCCACAGTTGCTTCCTGCGCGAATGCGAGATCATCCCTCGAAGCAAGCATGTGCTATGGTTCACCTGTGCTGTATGGCTTGAACGCCCTGGCAACTTCTAGGGTCACTCACAATGTCTTTAGTAAGTGCCCAAAGGAATGTCTCATGTAAACACACTGTAACTCACGTCTGTATATATGCTGTGTTCGTAGCATAGGTAAAAAGATCATTAAAATAAACATTTTGTTATGCATGAATATGCATATAATTATGTGTATATATGTATACATATGCACACATACAGATACACACACACACACATACGCTTACATACATATCCAGTGGTCTAGATGATACATCACAATGAAGATTACAATTCATAAATGGTGTAACAAGTTATTCTACATTTTATTATTGGGGTTTTTTTTTACTGTAATGTATTTCTCCTCTCTCTGTTTTCTTTTAAATTTGGACTACTATGTTAAAAAACCCAAAAACACAAGAGGAAACATCACATGGAAAAAGCATGAGCAAAGTGATGGCATAGCATCATGAATGACAAGAATGGGAAGGCAGAAATAGGTTCCAAAACAGTGCTTTAGGGTCAGACCTTGAGGGATTTAATAGTACGCCCATCCACCTTCAACAGGCTCTTCTCCATAAGCCCATAAAACCTGCTGACCTTTATGGAAGATACAGAAGCACTGGAAATTTGAAGAGCCTCTGTAACATTGCTGTTCTACTGTCTTATAAACCGTCCCACCCTGTAAAGGCCTCACATCAATTTTACTACGCGGACAGAAGTACATACACACAGAGGCATGTACAACTACTCTAGTATTTTGGCTAATGGTATATGGCTTTCATTGCATACCAGAGATCCTTGAGGACATGGTGATACAACTTCATTAACCGTCACACATTACCTTATAAACTTTAAACACCCTCCCTTTGCTTTAGTTAGTGATCAGGCAACAGCCCATTCCTCTCCATCAACATCACTGGACAATTTGCCTGTTTCTCATACTAACGTGCAAGGGTCTCTGTCTTTAACCCATTGCATCACTTTTATTATGGTATTTCTAACACATGCATACGTCAAAACCACCAAGCATGTGTCATGTACATTTCTTCTCTCACAGGCATGTAAAAGACATTTCAAGTCCTCTTCATTAATTACATAAATTCTGATGTTACTCACAGAAGGCTGAAGTATGGACAACACTTCCAAAGCTCAAATAGCTAATACTAATGTGTCATCTGAGCTTTGTCTTTTGACACTTACAGAGCCAAGACTAAATCTGTGCTATTAAATCAAGAATATGGGCACCCTAGGCAGAAGCAAACTCACAGTGGCATAAAATCAGCATCAGCAAGTTGAAAAGGAAATAATTTCCTACAAGAAAATATGAAGGATATCTCACATGAGCACTGTCTAAAGAATTGTGGCAGTCTATAAAGATTGCACTGCCCCTCAGTTGTTTGTTCCCAGCAAAAGCTGGGAGAAAATATGGTGGAAGTATTTCACACCTACTTCTGCACAAAGTAGCAGATGAAGAAAACAATGCAGTTCCTTCCATTGTGGGGGTATTCACCTTCAGCTACCAACCTACAACAAGCTGCTGAGCTGATGCATTCTCCTTCTAAAGGAAGAATATTTTCACCTAGGACCTAGTTGAAAACCACCACCAGTGTTTCTGCAGTGGTAGAATGATGACCAGTTTACACTGGGGAGATACGCTCATACTTTGCTAGTATCACTTGCCTGAACAGTGCCTTATGTGCATTACACTGCAGGTCTGGGACAGATGATGGTGAAATACATAAAATGCAGTGTGAAAGTTTAAGGTCAGAAAATAAAAAACATAATGCCAGAGAATGTAACACACTGTAAAGCTACAGAAATAATGGTGAAAAAGAAAATCTACTCCTTTTTGTGTGTTTTTGGGAGTCGGGTTGGGTTTTCTTGAAAAAACAGTAACAGAACTTCAAGATACAAGGTTGTCTCCTTGACAACAAGGATGAGCTCTGAGCTGAGGACATGAGCACGTGCATGACTGCATGACATTTTAAAACAGAATATATCATGACCTTGTATTATTCATAAAGGCACTTTTCAAACATTGCTGATTTTGAAAATGCATTGCAATTAAATATACTTCCGTGGAAAGGAAAAGTAGTGTTGTTATTATTATGTTGTGTGCTAAGAAAAAGGGACAGCATCCCTAACGAATGGTATGCAGACACTAGACATGCAAACACAGAAGAAAAGAGATAATTATAACAAGGTTTGTGTAGGGTTTTCCATTTCATCAGTGCTGGTCTTTGCTAAAACTGTCAAATGGTCACAAATTGGAAAAAAATAACAAAAACAAATAAAAAACCTGATGGAACACCCATTGTTATATTAGGCAATGAAAGATTTACACACCTAATTTTGAACTGAATGAGAGTGCTTTGAAGCAAGCATTAATTTTTCAAGTGTGTTGATCAAATTCAATTTGATTTGAAAAGCCCAAATGTTGTATTTGCATAATTTATTTGGATAGTCTTGATTTTTTTAAAAAATTGACTTTACTAGAATTTTTTTTTTTTAAATCAAAACAAAAGAAAGAAGGAAGGGAAAGAAAACAGTTACAAAGACTAAAAAGTTGGAGAAGGCTAGAATGCATACAAAAACCATGGAGAAAGCAGGAAAAAAGGGAAAGGGGTAAAATACATAAAGAAAGAGATTAAAAAAAAAGATAAAAAGAAAGAAAAAAGGAGACGAGAACCCTGATTTCTAACCATCTTTTTCTTCTGTGTGATGAAGCTTGGATGGGTGTCTTCGGCAGGTGCGCCATTTACCAAGACGCTTGAAGAAATTCTCCTCTTCATCTCGCCCGTTGTCCAGGCCACCTCCTGGCCCCCCTCCTTCTGACAGCTTCACCGCGCTGGTAAACTTCACCTGTGCAACGACAGAGGGACAAGTCAGGCTGCGCTGTACCACTATCTCTTGGTCTTCCCTGCTTAGACATAAAGCGGCTACAAAAGGGCTGTAACACAGTGGATCACCATAGCAACACAAGTGGGTCTGCACAGATTTACGTACGCTGAAGCACTTCATCTTTTAAGCTTTCTGCTTAAAGGATTGGTCTTTCGCAAGAGGCTGTAAAGGCACAAAGAAGGAAGGAGAAGTGTGACCAGCAGTTAAACCTTAAGTGTGTTGACAGAGCCTGCATTTCTCTCTCAGTGAACCAAGGCAGACTGACCAGTACAGTGTAGGTTTAACCTAGTCTTCACTGTGAGCTGCAAAAGTCCAGTATCAAATTTCCATGGCACTCTACTCTGAAGACTTCTGTGACCGAGTCTTATTGGCTGCAATGTCCACGTTGAGTAGAATGTTTCCTTGGACAGCTAAAACCAGCCAGATCCTGTCCCTCCAAGCTCTCTGCAATACTGCCTGACACATTTACCTTGGAACTCTGCCTGATGAAAGACAGACGGTCAACAGAGCTGATATCTAGGAGATCTTCCACTCCGTCAGCCAGGCCAGAGAGGGAGGAGCGCTTCAGCCAGTTCCCTGTTGCAGAATAAGCCACTCAGGACAATTCTGAAAATGCTTCCAAGCAGAATCTATTTATTAGCAATTGCAGCATATTTCTCCAAAGTGGCCATGCCAGGGCATGGGAAAATGGGAGGAAAGGGGAAGGAACCTTTTCATGTTACATGCATTAACTACCATGCCTACAGTCTTGGGACTTGTAAAGGATATATTCTTTGTCTATCAAATGCTATTTGGAATTTTTATCTTCTTCAGAGAGGAACAGTGATTAAGGTACTAGCCTACTACTTTGCAGACACGGATTCAGTATTCTGTTTTGCCGCAGATATTCTCTGTTACCTTTGGCAAATTGCTTACAGTTCCCTTTGCCTCAGTTCCCCATCTGTAAAACGTAGAGAGCAGCATTTCCCAGCTTCCCTTGGGAGAATACACAATATACTTGGACAATAAGGAGTTGTGTTGCAATATTTCTTAAGACAGATATATCTCTCTGTGTTTCTCTGTGCATGCAATATGTATATAGAATAGGAAGAGACATACATTTACCTATGGGGAGTTTGAGTTTCTTTCGAAGGGAGATTCGTCGGGAACGGGAACGGGAGCGCCTGTCTGTGGTGGTCCCAGAGTGAGCAGTAGTGCACTCGGATGTGTCCTGCTCAGACTGACTACTGGTATCACTTGCTGCACTCTGTGACTTGAACATCTTTCTCCAGAAGTCCTTGCGTCCCAGAACGGCCCCTTGGATTTGCTCATCACTGGAAGAAAAGGGATGCGGAGCGTGAACAGCATTTCAGTGAAGTCTGGATGCTCAGAGGAATGAGGCCCCCCTCCCACAGCCCCCTCCTGACCTCTCTATTCTATGAGGTTGTTTCATTTTGAATTCCAAACATACTCTTCTCAGTGAGACATAATCAACTTTGACAACATGCTCAATATTGTTCAAGGCACAAAATAACCATCTTTTCTACCCTGAGGAGCTTGTCTACTGAACAATTTTTAGTTCCTACATGTGAAAAACAAATCATCTTCTTTAGGTCAAAATGACCCATACTGATAAGACTACACTGGTGCTTTCTACAATCATGTGTACTGGAGAGCTTTTGGACACCATGATAGGCATTTGTGAACCTGCTGGAGTCACAGTTCTCATTAATGTATTGGAATGGGGACAGTATATTTTGCTATACTCTTGAGATCTCCAACGGCTGTGGCAGGGCTCAGAGCAGAACAGCTTGCTGCAATTCTGCAGAGCAGTAAAGGGCTTTGTGTCATCTTGCAGTCTCAGCAACAGTGAGACTTTGCAGGCTCATTTAATGCAGGAGAATACATAATATAGTGCAAGCAATGTCTTCATACAGTGTGTCTCAAAGCACTTTAACAAGACAGATGGGTATTCAGAGGCAGAGAAGTTAAATGACTTGTCCAAAGTTACTTAGGGACCAGTGGCCATTTATAAAGTTTTCTAAAATTGTTAAGAGTATTGATTAAATTTAGTTCAATATTAAATGGCAGAATTCTTTGGACAATAGACTTCAAAAGTGCAATGCCTAACAGCCGGTTGATTTCTCATCAAGAAAACTGGTAAAGCACCTGTGCTGATAAGGGAAATGCAACAATTTTTGGAGACTACATGCCCAAAATAAGTCAGAAATGGACTGGCTCTTGGGAGGCAGTAAAGGATTAATGACCCTTAGCAACAACTTGGAAGTTGAAAATTAATAGAATCATCCCCCCAAAGTACAAACAAAGCATGGAGAACAGCTGTGATGACATCTCTGAGGAATTAACACTCTATTCATGGCTATGGTAGAATGCGATATTGACAAATCTACTGCACTGTGATTTGAAAATCTCTGGTGGTTCCCCATCAAAATCAGGGTGGGTCCAGCTGGCAGCATTGAAAATAGGCATTACCTGGATGTTATCAGCAGCTCCTGAACAGACACTTCACGCATTTGTTGTACCATCCAAAGAGATAAGTCCTTGCTGTCCTGCCCATTTGTACTAACCCCATAAGGAAGCTGTTGGCAATAAATATAAATAACTCATGTAACAATTCAATATTTACTTACTGTTCTGGAGTTTGCATTGGGCGGCTTGAGATGTAACTACGGCATTCATCAGGGGCAGCTGATGCCTGGCCTTTGTCAATGACGACGCTTCCCACCTCAGATCTATACAGACAATATAAATCATCAGCTAAAGTGAATGGATGGCCCATCTCATGGTCATCACATAGCTACACGACATGGAAACTAGCACTGCTGAGCAACAAAGCAGCTTTAGAGATGTACCCTCTCTTTAGCAATTTACTGCCTCTCTGTATATATCATTCATGAAAAAGGCATCAGCTCTTAGAAGCAAAGCCAAGGTTCTTAGGAGTTTTTCAACTTTCTTAATCCTTCTTCCCAACATTTTAATATGACAAGTCTCAAAACACCAGAGAAAATTTATTTTTTATGAAGAAGCATGTCAGGACTAGATTTCTCCTAGGACTTGTTTTGCATACCAGGATTTACCTGTCAGATAAACAACACTAAGGATGTGATGCACATTAAAAGCTATGTCCCCACAGTGTTTTGGGACTGACACTATGCTTCTTACTTCTCTTAACCTTTCCTCCTCCCAGTACTGTTCTCTTAGGCCTCTTGTATGAGAGGGTCAGCACTTTCTGCTGTCTCAGTTCATGAAATTTTAAAGGAGACTGCTGCCACAGTACAATTCTGTACATCAGCAACTAACAAGCTATCAAGATAAAATGTACAAGCCCTTGGACTTTCTACATTTGTGTTCAGTGCATGTAGTCATACAGCCATATGTAAGTCAATCATTTGCCTTCTCCCTCCTAGACACCCACCTTTTGCTCCCAGAAGGTTTCGGCTCTTGCTCTGTTTCCTCTGTTTTTTTTCCTGGTATTAACTTTTCAGCGCTGTCTAAGAGGGCACTGAGTGCCACTCTCCGAAAGACATTCCCATGAGCCTCCTTGATAAACTGGACCAGCTGTCGGATATCACAGTACAAGCCCTGAATAGCAAGACATCATGAAAATGAAATAATTCAGTCGGCAGTTTGTGAAAAAGCAGTGCGAATCGATAGTTTCTAAGGTACTTCAGCAGGCCATTACTTCCTCCAGCTGTTGCCTGATATACCCTCTATGTACAGGGTTTGCGTTTTCTGGCTGGGATCAAAAGCTGGAAACTCCATTTAGTGTACTCAGATGAAGCAGACAATGAGGAGCATTATCGTTATGGAACATGCTCTGCAATTGGCTAAAGCAGATGCAGAGGTATCAGAGACTAAAACAGCTGCAAGGTGAGAAAGCTGGAAAGATGACTTAAAGCTTGTTTTATCCCACTCATCTAGCCCATAATCTTAAAAGGCAAGAAAAAGCTAAATGAAGGGGTGGAGGGGAAAGTAGAGTGAAAAAATTGCATGTTTTCTTTCAAAACCAGTGGGCGTTTTGGGATTTTTCTTAATTATTTTAGAGCTTTACATCATGGGAAGAGAGAGGAATGACTCACTCATTCGCCAACCTACTCCTACACTCAAGGCTCTTTTTAGTTCTGAACATTTATACACATCTGTGATGTGACAAATCACCTCTATATCTGAGGGCAACGAGATGGAGGGAACAGTTTTACAGGACCTGATTTTTGATCTGTGAACTTTTCTGAAAGATCTTGGATTATTTTGAAAATTCCCAGCTAGGAACTGCACAGCCAGCTTTCAACAAAAAAAAAACAAACAAAAAATAATTGGATCTGTATACTGATTAAGGCTCTTTTTCATAAGATATTGAACACTAGATTGACTTTAAAGAGTGACACAACAACAGGAAATCCTCATATATACTCTGTGTACTGTGTTCTCTGTATGGACACATTTAATGGTGCTACACTTAAAGAAAAATTTCACCTTACACATTGGCTAAAATAGAGTCCAGAAAGACATACAATTTATAAGGAAAATTTACACTTGGTGATCCTAATCTAGATCCAACAATGGCACATGTTTTTCTGCATCCCACCACCTAATCTCCACCGAGAAACATACCAAAAGAGGAATATCCATAAGAACAAGAGGACTTGGACATAGGCAGACTACTCTGCTGGTCTAACATGTTATGGCGTTTTTCTTCTCCCTTTCCCTTCCCCTCACAGAGGATTACTGTCTCTTTAGCTGGACTTTATTGTCTCTACAGTTTGCTGTAAGGATGGAGCACAAGAGTGCTTGTTGGTTGCTTCCCTGAAAAATCCTGATGGTTTGAGCTGCTAGGTTCTGCACCAGTTTGGGAGAAGAGACCTCATGTCATCCATTCTGCTGACTGCTCTAGGGAGACAGCACATAGGCAGCAACCAGCAGCATCTTACTTTCCTCAAAGGGTTTGGTAAGTTGAATGTTTGTCTAAACTTTGGGAAGACCCACCAAATTGCTATTCAGTAACTCACATACTCTGCCACTGGTGGGCCACATCCTTAACCAAGTAAACTGGCTTTCACTTTGCTGAAAGTTGATTTATGCTGGCTGTGGTCTTGATCATTAATCCCTTGCTCCAGACTATGCTACTAATCCATTTGGAAAAAAAAAAAACAAACACAGATGCTGCTTGAACAGAGAGGAAAATGCAATTCAGAGTGTACAACTTTTACGCTGGCTAAGTCGCCAGGTTCCAAGGCAGGCATGAAAGGAAGGCATCACATTTATATCATGCTTCAACTGTGACTGCATAGCTTGCTGTGGGATTTGACTGAACTGAATTCTTCACTGTAAAGACTCACTGGTGACACCCAAGTGACAAAGGAACTTTGTTAACATGAGATCAAGTGCTTACCAGGTTTTCCGGGCTGTGCAGCTCATGTGTAGTGGAAGCGCAGCGAGTGATCAACGACTTGAACATGGCACTCACAATAATACCTTCTACACTCTGGGCTGTAGACTTGTTGTCCACTGTGGTGAAGTTATTCCCAAATCCAGCCTTGTCTGTGAAATTCAAGTACAAGCAAGCACCCTTGTTAGGAACAGTTTAAAAAAGATGGCATAAAGATGTATGTAAAGGGATTCAGATACATGAGACAAGGGCAAGTCCCCGCCTAATATCCTATGCTCAGTTCTCGCAATCCCATCCCACAAAAATAAAGCAGAAGAGAAGGGGAAAATAAATGAGAAGGATGAAATCTTCCCAGAAATAGTTGTAGTATGAAAAAGGATTTAAATGATTCAGGACAACTCTGGCTTCCTTTTCGCCACATCTCTCATTTAGAGATCCACAGAATAAGGCATAAAATTTGAACAATACCTCCAGCTTTTTTGAAACTGTTCTAAAGGACAAGAGATGTTTGATTAAGCTGAAAAATGACAACACTCATGAAAAGGAAATCTTCTGAACTACAGGAATGCTGTTCTTGCAAGGTGCACAAGGAGACTAAGCTCTCAGAAAGAGTCAAAAAAGAATTACACATTTGTATGAATAACAAGAAACATCCCAGTTTCATTAGGTGAGAGGAAAGACTTTCAAAAGCTGCATGAGCTGCCATGCTTCAAAGCATGAGCCAGTCAATAATTGATGAATACTTGGGGAAACTTCCTATGGGCATCTTCTTTACAGAAGTCTGCTATATAATTTTTTGATGCTTTCTCTGAGATGCCCGAGATCATAAGTAGGCTAATAGATTAGTCAGACTCCCTGAGTGCTTTAAAGCAGCTATTCCTACTCTGTGAACAATTGCTGACTGTTCTTGCATGCGGTGACCAAGCATAAATGTTTGGTCATTCGAATAGCACCTGTGACTGCACAGCCAGCTTTCAACGGCTGACTCTCTTGCTAGCAGCTGGTGTAGTGCTATGTTTTAGATTTGGGATGAGAATAGTGTTGGTAGCACACTAACGTTTTTGGTTGGTTTTGGTTGCTAAGCAGTCAAGGCCTTTTCTGCTCCACACACCACCCTGCCATCAACTAGGCCAAGAGTGCACAAGAAGTTGGGAGGAGACACAGCCAGGACACCTGACCCCAACTGACCAAAGGGATATTCCATACCATGTGAAGTCACGCTCAGCATATAAAGTGGGGGAAGAAGAAGGAAGGGGGGAAATGTTCAGAGTTATGGAATTTGTCTTCCCAAGTAACCATTAACGCATGATGGAGCCCTGTTTTCCTGGAGATGGCTTGAACACCTGCCTGCTGATGGGAAGTAATGAACAAATTCCTTGTTTTGCTTTCCTTGTGTGCGTGGCCTTTGCTTTCCTTTTAAACTGTTTTTATGTCAACCCACGAGATTTCTCACTTTTACTCTTCCGATTCTCTCCCCCATCCCAACTGAGGGGAGTGAGTGAGCAGCTGCGTGGTCCTAGTTGCTGGCTGGGTATAAACCACGACAACCTAGAATAATCTTCCTAACTTAAAAAAATCTAGAAAGCATATACATAGGCACATATGCCCACATGTTTGTAACTGCAGGCATGCACATCTGTTTGTTCATGTTCTTGTTTATTCAATTTGTTCTTCCTATTTACAGCCTCACCTGAGGCACCACAGAGGGTTTTAATGCTCAATTATATCTCCATTCAGAATAAACCCTGGATTAAACAGGCCATTCCAGCTGGCACCTGGTCATGTCATGAAGCAGAAAACTTCCTGCCTGACGCATAGTTGAATGAAAATATTTTCTTTGAAGAGTCACGAACAACAGGTAGGATGAATCAAAAGAGAGGCCTTCAATTTCAGGTGCACTGGGTGATGCAAGATCACTAGGTGAGACCACTGCATGGTCACATCAGAAGAGATCCAACCCCCTTGGCCTGCACTGACTGAGGATATAGTCTGTATATTCTGAGGATAGTAATTCACTTTTTTTTTTTCTTTTTTAAAGGAAAAGAAAAAGGTGTGGCTTCTTTCTGTTGGTACAGTTTAGGAATATTCAAGTGAGAGTTTTTGATGCCAGCTATACTTACTGTCAGTGACTGGCTCCATGCAGAATCCCAGTAAAGCATGCAGGAAATCCACCACATTATTGAGAGAATCCCTGTTCACATAATCTCTCATGGTCTGCCGGAACTGCATCTTATCCAGTTTGTACAGCTTTGTGAGGCAGTTCTGAGCCTGCAATGATACCCATCAAATCACATCACATCAAAGTACGTGTTCAAGTTTTGCTAATAAGAGCAGGTTATTTTTTTACTCTTGCTTAGGCAATGCTCTACTGTGCTGTCTAAAGTAACCTCCCCTAGGAGCCAGAAGGTTCTGGTCCTGTAACAGAAGACAGGTTTGCCTCTGAAGCAAAGAAGTTCAGCACAAGCAGACAGTGCTGAAGGCACGAACAAGGCACCAGTATGGGTGCCACTGGTTGGAGGTGGTGGTGAAGTCACTGCCAGCCATGTCTCAAGGCCTCTCCTCCTCTTCCCAACCCCAAGCTAAAATCTCACCGAATATGAATGAAGTAGGAACGTACCACCTCAGTCAAGGCTTATTGCCTTGGTGAAACAGGTTCTTAGCCAGCCTCAGGCATCTGATTTTCAGCCTCTGGCTCAGACCCAATGCATTTGATGCACCTGTACTCAGTGACCAATTTATACCATGCAAAACATTAGCTTTTTATTTAAAAGCTATTAATTGTCAACTTCTTATCACAAAAATATCCATCCTACTGGGACCCCATGCAAGCTGGAGGTAGAGAATCTGAAATACCAGCTCTATGGGAAACATTAACTCTCCTGCTACCTACAATAGGGTATTTAACTTTCCAGTAAAATCAGACATGTGATTGTCCATGCAGTCAACACAAATGGTGCATGCAAAGCAGTTTGGCCAGACAAACGCACAGGAAACGCAGCAGACTTAGATGTGTAGGAAAATCTCTTCCCATAAAGACCTCAATTCAATGAGTCTGATAAGAAACTTGGCTCCAAGAGAGCTATTCCCTTATGCATAGGCCTAAATGTTTTGCTGGCTCTGCTCCAACACGACATAAAAGCCTAACTAACATTTGATAAATATAGTATATGTTCAACCAGTGCTCTGTGCAGAACCTTTCTACTGTTGCCACTGGGACTCTCTTAACCCATCTTGTGCCATTGTGTCCAGAACTAACGTAACTGCTGCAGTATCCTCAGTACCCTCTAGCTAACAGAAGAATGCTGCATGATACAGAGGCAGCCAATTCATCTCTGAGCCACCTAGCTCAGATCCCAGAACCAAATTATAGCTCTGTTGGCATGGCTTAGGCTAACCAAAGCCATGGAAAAGCACCTGGCTCCCACCCATACCATGGATGGGCACAGTGTAAATTCTCATTACAGTCATCAAAAATGCTCCCTGCTGCAAGCACATAAGGTGAGGAGGAGGCCCGTGCGGGAGAAAGCCTTTGAAAGTCTCCCATTTGACAGGCATTGGACTGATCTCAGGGAGTCAAACTCTTCTGGATTAAGGCAGAAGTCTGGGCTACATCCTGGGCGGTTTCCATCACTTCAGCTTGGGCAGAACCAAAAATGTAAGGAATCAACAGTGACTATCCACCCTGCCCTTCAACAGGGCATGAGTCTTCTACTTCTTTGCAGCATACTAACATGCCTGCAAGCACAGTGCACTCCAACTATCAGGAGCTGATGGAGCAGCCCAGCAGCAACCACTCAGAATCACCATTAGGAAAAGTGAACATAACTACACCTTAGACTTCTGGATTCAGATATGCAACCCAAGATAGCTGCACCTCTTGTAAATAGTGTACTCTGTTGGGGTACCGTCAATGTGAAAAATTAGTTAGACCAGCTCACACAGGGGATTTGCTCCCATGTCTTTGTCCCTTCCCAGACAAGCTATCCATTGGGATGCTCAGAAGCACCCTGGGACTCAGGTGTGCTCACAGCAAGCCCCAGGGGCTGGAAGGTAACACGATAGCTGAAAATCCGCTATGGCTGGGCTGCAACACAGTCTGTGGGCTGGGGCAAAGAGCAACACATTTATTGCCAATACAGAGAAAGCTACAGAGGGGGCAGACAGCAATCTCAGCAGCTGATGTCAAAAGTACAAGGGGGACGCTTTAATGAGCTTAGTTCTCTTACATTCTCCCTGAATACCTGGTGTCTCAGGCGATCTCCAGAGAGCCCTCGGTGTCCTTCTCCACAACCATAGGCACAACCCAGGGACTTCACAATTTTTATCAGCATTGTGAGTGCCAGCCTATGGGTGCTGACAGATGGGCCTTCATCCTGAGAGTCACAGAGGGAAAGATGGTGTGAAACCCTGGCACAACCATTGGCATTTTGTTAGTATTTTACTTTTAACAAATTGCTGTCCATTTCTCCTCCCAGATAGTCCATTATTGAGTTGTTATTCTTGAAATGTTTACTCCAATTATTTTTCAGGTTTAGGGACCAGGCCTCTCCCTTTCACCTCCCTTCAAAAATTTATGCTATAAATGCAAAGCCCCCTACATGCTGCTATGAATACCATTCAGCACTTACTTCAAAAAATTCTCCTGACAAACAGAGAGCTCTCGTGCTTGAACAGAAAAACAAGCATATTTTTAAAACATCTTAGTTATTATAGTACTATGAATTGCAACTTTGGAGGTCAGCAACACCATCTCTTGACCAATTCTCATAGCAATACTGAAAAATTTATGATTTCTGGCCATCAAAGAAAACAAACTCTGCTCACACACTGGATGCTGGTTTTCCCTATAAGCTATGAATAATAAACCTGAAAAAAATAATCATTGTGATTGAGGGTTTCAGGCACTTTAACAAGATAATGAAAATGCCCATGCAAGGCTCACAAACTTGGCTTTTGGCAGCTGCTTTGCTGGAGTAATTACAGTGCTTGAATTCTCGTGTTTCTTTGGTGGAACCCCAAGTGAGCAAAAGAGATTAATTTGTGATTGTGGTGCAAATAAAGGAGGGAAAACAGAAGGTCAGTTGCATACACATGCATACTCAATCTTAACAGATGTTGCACTACATTCAGGAATTGTATAAAGGGAAGCAAGACAAACCTTTTCTTGTTTCTTGTCATTCTTCTCATATGGCCCTCCTCCTCCTCCACCACCTCCATCACTTCCACCTCCACCTCCTCCACCACTTCCACCACCTCCTTCTTCTCCTCCATCTCCAGCTCCACTAACTGGCGGAGGCCCAAATCCACAAGCTGAACCACCAGAAGCAGCCCCTTTGAGCTGGAAGGATCCTTCACTTGGTCTCTTTTCAGGGGCCTCATTTTCTTTGTTCTCACTCTTCCTCCGAACCTTCTCTACACAGGGCACCACACCAAGCTGAAGTAAGCACTCCACAATGTTCAGTGCCACATCGCAAATACGGGAACTGATGTCATGGTTCAGGACCAAGTAAACAGCCTTCAGGACCACCTGGGAGATTCAAACGTCATATTTAGAGTCAGACTTATTTCCTCTCCTAGTACTATTTAGTGCCTGGAAATTCTAGTCACAGACTAGACACTCATTATAGCAGGCACAGTATGAACTCAGAATGAAGTACAGACAACCCTCAACCCCAAGAGCCTACAATCTAGCTGTAAATCAAGAAACCACAGGCTGGGCACAGTCAGGCAGAAAAGGAAACCAGGAGATGACATCTGTGAGCCTGAGAACATTGCTTCAGTGCATCAGGAGCTGTCAAGTCATTAAGAGGAATGCAGAAAAGGTGAGTTTTAAGGTGCCATTAGAAGAAAGGTGCTATTCAGTTTTATACTATTTTATAGGGAACTTGGTGCATGCCCCAGGAACACAGCCATTAAATAATATTGCTTAAGATTTGATGTGTGCAATCCACATGCACATGCGCTCCTTGCAAGGAGTAATAGGAGTTGCAGTATCTCAGAGGAGACTTTTATGATATGCACAAATGTATCTGACTGACCTTTATGTACTGCTGAGAGAAGTCATATAAAGAGGTGGAGGAAAAGCCCATCAAAACCCTGATCTCAATGGTACAGCTACATTGACAGAAGAGGGACCTGGCTTTCCTCATTCCTTGCCAATTACCGAGAGATCCAGCATGCCGTTCTTGTGGACAAAGTTGTTGGTTCCATCAATGTGATCCGTATCCTCCAAGCAACTGTAATTGATGCAGGAGTCTGTCAGGCTCCGTGGGAGGTTGGCACATGTGAGCGGCTCATGGGGCATCTCAGGGATAGGCACCTGGTTGCAAAGCTTCCTCATGTGCTCGCTGAAGAAATCGGCGTAGCCCACATTGAATGAGGCCAGGGTAGTGTTGAAGGTGGCCACAGTGATGGTGGAGATCTGGGATCGCACTGCAGGGAGGAAAATGGCTACCTGTAAATTTCCATCTCTAGAGTTATGAAATGGCAAAGTGAGGCTCTCCTTGTTTACTTGAAGGGAGCAGCTCTTAATGCAGCTTGTCATGCTGAAAGACAAGACAGGCTCCTAATTCCTGTCATGGGTAAAGGGATGAAAGCAGAGATTCATTTCTTCCTTTAAGCCAGGGTAAATTAGAACAACCCCAAGCTTGCTCTAGTAATACAGTTCCATGGTAGCTTAAGTTGATCTTAGTCAACTAGGCAGGTAAGTAGATCAGGGACCTCAGCCAGCCTAAATCTAATGCAAAAGGGGGATTAGATTTTGGCCAGCTTTTCTCCCTGTGTTGGTCCAGTGCCTGGTCTTAAAAACAACACTGCCTCTGCAAAGGAAAGAGGAAGGACTCTGCAGCTGGATGCAGGGGTGAAGGTAGGGTAACAGCAGCACCAATTTGGAACAGCTTTTTAAGTCACACCAGTTTGAAATATTTCATCACACCATTTGAAAAAACATGGAGCAGTATGTTCCTAACAGTACCTGTGACAGTCTAAACCATCTCCAAAAAGCAAAGCTGACTGATGAGAAAGGCAATGTGGTGTCTAAGTTCACAGTGCTCAGAGAAGGGACCTCATGACATAGCCAAGCTTAACTTTAAATTGGTTAGCTCAGGTAATGACAGCATTTTGGCTACACAGGCCAATTTTTATCAAGGATTCACAAAAATTTTACAACTCATGCTGAACTCCAGGCCACGATCGTAGTAATTTCCCACACTTAGTGCTTTGTATGTAGGTTTATACACCCTGTAGTGTAGAAAGACCCTACACGTCCCACAGTGTTGATTGGACCACCTTCTGCCAGACAGTACAGTAACAGGGCTATGGAATAACAAAGAACCTCTACCTAAGGCTATTTAATGTGTTCTAATGAATAAAATAACATACATCTAATAAGAATCTTCAAGCACTGACTCAGTGACAGACTGGTTATATTACACAAATAACAACTTGCCAGAGTGGTGACTACATTTCCTCATAGCCTGTGCAACCCTGTCAGCACTGAACTAGCACTATTTATTAGAAGAAATGTTCTAAAGCTGATAACAGAACCTTGAACTAGGCTACAATTTGGTCAATGAATAGGGCAGGAATTAGCTTCCTGTAATCACAGGATTACCTGCTAGCAAGTGTGACTTTTTAATGGCATTCACTGAAATTTGCATGGTGAAGATAACAATAAAGATGGAATTAGGAAATTTTGTTCCTGAGCTACCAAGACTGATGATTATCCAAAGGTAGCTATTTTCTGTTTCACTAAGGTTTTGCTTAGTTTGCTTTGAAATGGGAGACAAAAATCCATATCCAAATCCTACATAAAGTAACCTTTCCTATGCTGTATCTTTATTTCATTGTCACTGATAGGGCTGACTGCTGGATGGAACTCACAGAGGCAGGGAAGGAAGACTTCATTTACATCCATGCATGCCTGCAGCATGTGCCCATGGCTCCTCTTGAGCAGCAACCTAGGACATAACTAATTTTTCATCTCTGCTTTTCAGCATGTCAGCCAGAAGAAATTATTTCATTAGAAAATGTCTCCTGGCCAGGGAAAGTAGATGGGAAATTATGAATGACCAGTATGCTTGGATATAGTTGGTCACACAAAACAAAAGAAATATGTAATATTTGTACTTATTCTCTAACTACAGAACAGTTTGTTCAAAGTCATAGACTACCACTAGAAATAGTACGATTTGTTCTACTATTCGTATAGTTGCTGCAGTGTTGTACCTGGGGTACAACTAGAAAAACAAGCATTGCATATGGCTACCTTTTAAAAAATATTTGGCTAGGAAGCTGGTGGAGTGAGTGGGACTACTGTTCTACAGAACGAACGCAGGTCAGGAAAACAGACTCCATAAAACTGACCCAGGAGAAGAGCTCTGCCCAGGAGACACAGAACAGAAATGAAGGAGATGTGCCCATGCTGGATTAGAGCTGACGTAAATCCATCCTCTCTCAGACTATTCAAATTTGCTGTGCTAAAAGAGCATGGATCTTTGAGAGCTCCAAGGCTACAGCACACAACATGAGTGGATCTGTAGCCTCCTAGGTATGCTGCCTGACAGCTTGCGCAGAGACAGACTGTGCTCTGCTCCATGGGGTGTGTGATATCCACTTCCCTCATCGAGGTTTAAGGTTGCACTTGCCACAAGTAAGGCCCAATCTCTGTGACCAGGTTCTGCCAGCCGCACCACACATGAGGGAGAAAGAAAATTCACTGTGTTTAGGCAGTAGGAGCAGCACCAGCAAAGGGCTCTGGTGCGGAGAGCCCTGCTGACAGAAGAGAAATTTCCTTTGCTTGGCTGACATTGTTTGATAAAGGTGGTGTTGCCCTGCCAAAAGAAAGACTCTCTCTTCTGGAGCATACTTCATCCCACCAGAGGATCTCCCTTGGTGGTCACACTGGCTTTGCTATTTCTGCAGAGGACTCCGAGACAGGTGGGCCCCAGAGAGATTTCAAAGTAAATTTAAAAGCCAGGCTTCTATTTGGAATCAGGGGAATTAAGAAAAAACAGTGATTCTGAGCACAATTCAGAAGTTGGGGACTGTGAAGGGGCATTAAATAGCACAAATTTCCCCATGAAACCAATAGCAATACAAAGTTTCTGCCCAAACTTCTGTGGTAAGGCAAAAAAACCCCAAACTCTGCCTTGTCCCTGCTGATGGCTGCCAATTTTTTTTGACAAACTGCACCACATAAAGATGACAGTTTTGAATCATTTTTCTACATAGGACAAAAAAAAACCTCAATAGATGCTGGGGAAAAAAAAAAAAAGAAAGAAAAAACAGTTAGTCATATACCCATACATGGAAACAGTAACGCTTCCTCAGCTTCTTGGAGCTGATATTTCAGAGAAACGTTGCTTTCCTGATGCGTTAAATTTACCTTCTTTGACTGTGTTCTCTCCATGGCTGTTTGAGTGGTCCGGCAGATCAGAGACCAGCGTGTGATGGGAGTGCGAGTGCCTGGCGCTCAGGCTCTCCATCTCCGTTGCTGTGTCAGAGCTCCCCCGTCTGGTAAACTTTCCTAGGGTGAAGGGAAGAAACGGATATTTAGTTTAGTCATCTCAGAGGTGCTTGGAGGCAAGAGACAGTAACTGAGGTTAGGAATTGAAGGACTGGAGTCAGTAAAAGTCAAGGCCTTCCAGGACCCTGTGAAGCAGAACTAAACATAGCGGGATATCTCGCGGGGGTTCATTGACATAAAGACAGAAGGTACAAACTCTCTGCAAGGCTCTTCTGTTCAGCTCATACTGATTTAGCTGACACCCACTTTGTCACCCTCCAGCTGCTTCAGGAAAACAAGATTGGTCAGCACTGAAAGAGTCTCTTTGAATTGACTTACAGGAATTTGGTTTCTTCTCCCCTTGTCCAAAATAGGTATATTAGGATGGGGAGAGCTAAAGCAAAGGATGTGTTGACCATTAGATCTGAAATATATGATTTTGCCAAGATATCAGAATGAAAGAACTGTAGGTTAAGCCAGGTAAAGAATCTGGAGCCTCTGAGATCAAAATTTAACAAACCCCTTGAGCTACTGAAGATATGGGAAAGAGGATTTGGATACTGTTTGCTATTCTTGTACAAATCTGTGGGTGTTTGTGTATTAACCATTGACAAAACACATGTGAATCTTTAAGAATTCACTGGCTAAGCTCATTGTCCTGTGTCCCAAAGAGGGACATATTTACAACAGAGAGCTTACCAAATGATGCCATCTAAGCCGGTGAAAATGAGAAGACTCTGGCATGGCCTTAGGCAATCATTTTGCTGTCTATCGTCTCCAAGAAAGGGTGCCAGGATGAAAATCTATGACATTAGGAGTAAGTTTGCAAAATAGAAACAATGTGTAGATGCTGTTCAGTGAACTTGGAAGCTTGAAGGAGCCAACATTTAGATTTAAACACTGAATCTTTGCAATATCAAGACAGTGTAAGCCTCACTATCTGAGACAATACCCTATTTATTTTGTATCCACTTTAGGAAGACTGCGATTATTTTTTGCCATACTTCTAATGACCATATTGCTGCCTCTTCTGAGATTTCTCTTTAAAAGAAGAGGATGTAACCATTCCATGCATCTATTTTAAGCTGCAGTTGTGCAATCCTTGCTGCCACTCAGGGAAAGTGTACTGAAGTGGTACAGACATGACTACAGGTTGCTACAGTAGCTATTATTCCAGTAAAAATGGTAGTTTTCAGAGAAAAAGTGAACTAAGGCATAAGTCATTCAAGGTCTGCTGTCAGCACAGTTGCCACTTCTACAAACAGGTGTGTAATGCTGCAAACGGAGCCAAGGACATAAGGTGGCAATAGGATGGATTAAGAAATAAAAAGCCTCTGTTGTTCTCCAAATGTTCAGGACAGGAATGACACAGAACCTGGGGCAGAGACCCCAGGCAATATCTCACCTAATATGGTGGTTTGCCATCCTCCTCTGTCAATGCCGCGCCGGTCCTCTCCAATTCCAGAGAAACTGCCAAAGGAGAAAGTGCTGCGAGTGGGCGAGACATCCAAATGATCCTCATGGAGGAGGAAGGGTACCCCCATCCTTCGTTGCCGCTTCTTTCCAGTATGGTGGAAAGGAATTGATCCTTTGCGCTCACGCTCCCTGTCCTCTTTGCGGCTCTTAAACTGCAGGAGGAAGAGGAGCAAGTACGAGAGCTGGTAGAGGCTTTGAAGCACAGTAAACTACCATTTGAGGGGAAAAGATAACACAGATGTATGGCCCAAGTGTTACCTTCCACTCTGAGCTTTTTATCTTGGCCGTTTATCCTGACAGCAACTATCTTCACTCTGGGACCATCAGAGTATTTAAAGAAACTCAATCTTGCCCTGGTCTGGGATGGATGCCCTTGTATAATTTTATTACATTCTCAGACCATGAGCTAGATTAGTAGAATCCACAAAACTCTGCTAAGTATCTTGGATGGTACCTGGATTTTACCTCTTCATGAGGTAAAAACATTGGAAAACCTTGCTGAATTAGCTGGAACTACAGTGAGCACCAGCACTTAAAAATCAGCACCGTTTGAGTAGCCTCCCCTCATGCAGTTTCAGCAGGACAGTTATTTGTATTAAGACTTCAGTATTGTGTTTGGAATGTGCATTACAAAATCCTATGTAATAACAGAGAGATGAATGAAGAGAGATGTCAATCTCACATATGGCATGAATGTATAGCCCAAGCAGACCTTCAGCTGCTACTTAGCAGGACACTGAGGTGCTGAATCATAGGTAAATTAAAGTACAATTTTCTTACACTCACCTTTTTGAAGATGTTCATTCCCAGGTCTGTGGAGAGATCTGGAACTGCTGGTCTACGCAAGTTGGTCAGTGAAACCTTGGAAAATGCCTCTGTGCTTAGTGATTTTTCTTCCTCATTACATTTCATTGTAAGATCCTGCAGTTCCCAAAAGAAGACAACAAGCACAAGGAGAAATAGAGGGTAATCAGCTTAAAAAAAAGAGCTACTTCCAAGAGCTGTCATAGGAGCACTGTAGAGGAAAAGGACCTTCAATTCATTACACAAAACACTATTTGCAGATTTAAAGAAAAACAAATGAATGAACAAACAAAATTTAGAAACACATAATTATTGACCTTGTCTAAAATTTCCGTCACCACAGAAAAAAAGCACAGCACATTGTGCTGCCACAGAATGCCTCAGGAATTGCTGTCAGTGTGGTCTAGTGGCATCGAAGACTCACATTCTGTTCTATGCTGATTCTGATCCCGGGTATGACTCTGGGTAGCTGGTGATCTGGAGGCCTTGGTTTACATTCATGAGCAATCACAATGGCTAGCCTTTTTGAAGAGTTTTAAGGTCCAAGAGAATATGCCCTTAATAATATATGGCCTTAAACATGTATTTTGGAACTGAACTGCAATAAACAGCACTGTTCCTTCAAGAGACCTGATTTGTAAAAATTTTATTTACTCACGAAAGAAACCTGAGACTTCTGCATCAGTAAGCATCCTTCACTTGTCATAACAGTGCTCCAAGATCTGTCCATCACAGTTCTTATCATAGTTCATATTTGTGAAAGCCCCTACAGCTATAGCACAGAATATCCCCCGACAGTAATAACCTTGAGACTAATTTACTGACAGTTCAGTAGAGGGCACTCTGCTTCCCTTCTGCACTGAGCCACAGACATTACGGCTGCCTACTGTAAAGAAAGGCTTTGCTACAAAAGGTGGCATAAGCTCAGCTCCTGGCCATCTGTTCTCATTAAAGATCTGATGCCACTTTTCATGAGATGTTTGTGCAGCTGACCTGACCAAATTCCCTCAGGATAATTTTCTTCTGCCTAAATATCAGCTTGTTTCCAATGCAGATGCTCTTTATCCTCACTCCCCTATCAGAATGCTTGTGCTAAACAACAGGGTCATGTTAAAATACCTTTTTGCTTTCAATCCAGAGATAGCTATATGCCAATGACCGATGAAGAGACTCCTATGGCATAGGAGGTTTAGATTCTGGCTGCAGAGCTAGTGCGCTCCAGCTAGTGCGCTCTGCAATACACAAGTATGCAGTTTTATGCATACAAAGGTCCAGCAGAAGCTGGTGACAGTCTTTGTAGCTGAAGTCTTAAGCACCAGGTACCATGTTTCAGTACTGGGCTATTGAGGACCACACATTCTTCAGAGACTTTTCAGACTAATCAAAGACTACCCTTGAATCCTTCTTATTAATTTTATCAACACAAGAATGAAGGAGACACACAACAGAAAGAGTCCTTTTCATAGCTGTTTTCAATCACGTTCAGTCAAGGCATGTTTTTAAACCATTTTGCATATACGACTAAAAATTCAGGAAAGGAGTCATCTGTAAAACGCAATGGACAGCAAATCACGATGTGCTCTCAACAGCAAGGCTAGCAAGTATTTAATATGGCTTGGTTCTTAGCTTTTACAGCTCTCTGGCCTCTTCTGGTTGGAAAACATGATATGAATTTATTTGAGATTCATTATCTTTGTCCATTAGTTACTAAATCAGTGTTTTATTAGGTGGCTTACGGTCACCACATAGACAGAGTGAGGATGAGGGCCTCCTGTGATACAAGCCATACAAACACACAGAAATACACAGTCCCAGTTCCAAAATCACCTTAGGGAAGGTATCAAGCAAACAGCACTACAAAACCAAATTACAGAACCACCTTAAATCTACAGTGTGGTATAGGATGTATTTTAATGAATCAAGCTAGCTCTCCTGCGGGAGACTGATTAAAAATGTGGCTATTCTGTGCAGTAGGCTATGTGATAATTATGCACAAAAGGGATAAGAAAGCAAAATAGTTTTGGGGTTGCTACCCTAGATTTTGTTGTTTCTGTTTTCTATTGCCTTCCTTTTGCATGACTGTACGGCTACCAGCTCATTAGTGCTTCCCTTAACTCTCAAGATATTACACTTGAGACTCTTGGCTTTGTATTAGCATTGCAGCAAGCACTGCAGCTGCATTGGTCTTATGCTTAATTTAAGCTTTGGCTCCTTGCCCCTGCAATGTTAGTGCAAGACTGTAGAGGTTTGTGAGCCTCTGAAGGTTTCATTTCCTATACCTGTCCTTATACTGAATTCACTGCATACAGGTGCAATGCAGGTTTCCTTTATCACGTGTTGCCAGGTCTGAAATATGTTTAGACTTAAGTCGCTTTCTAGAGGAAGCTGTTATTGATTTTATTCACACTCCATCCAGTACCCCTTTTCCTATGCAACAAGCGGTGCTGGCATGCTGCACTGCATCTTCTTCTACTTTGGTGTTCAGTTTACTAGGCAATACATGGAAGATGTTTTTCATGTTCTCTCGATCCCAACTCCTTTAGCTCAAACTTATATTTGAAATGGGATTTCAGGCACACAGAAACCAACAAGAAGTGTGAGAGTTTTGCTGAGGAGATGCAGGAAGTTACCCTGATAAACTGCAGAACAATAGAAAGAATGTGGATTTACCAGAAAAATCTACTGGTCCCTGATGTGATTTGCAGGCAGCTGGTTTTGTCTTTAATCAGTTTCTGCCTGCCTCTTTAAATCTATCCTGCTGAAACACAGAGTGCTGATATCTTTGAGAACTTATTGATCAACCTGAAATTATGACACAGTGTGTGGGGAGTTTAAGATCTAGACCAAAAAAGCAGGCTTTAACCACATCCCTGTGTTAGATGAGCTGGTGAAGCCTCAGCATACAACCCCTTGTGTTGACAGAAAGAAATGACAAATCTTAGCACTCTGGAGGTGGCTTTCTCTCCTCTGACTAGCTGAGGGCCTTGAGTGATGAGAGTCTCAACATAAGAACAGCAGTTAAGTCCCTACAGCTGGCTGGGATGAACCAGAGCCTAGGTGTCTCTGTGCATTGCAAAGATTTCAGTCCTCGGAGTTGTAAAGAAGGGGGGCATGAGCCGAAACTTTTGCTGCATGGAAGACTGTTTCACCTCCTCCATCACAGCTGTTCTGTGTAACAAATTGGAAACCTTTTTAAACAGGATTCCAATTTGATGAAGTACAGTAAAAATACACAGGACTGACACGGAGGTTACCAAAAGCAATCAAACCTAGCCCTAGAGGGAAGAATGCCCTGGACAGAGTCTTCACATTAACAGCTAGAAAGTACCCAGTGGAATTGCCAAATGGATTTAACAGAAAAATGTTAGTGAAGAGCAATTGAGCAAAGGAATCTTCTGCAAGAGAAACAGCCTGGAAAAGCAAGAAATAGCCAAGTGTGTGAAAGGAGAGAAGTGTTTCACTGTATACAGAAGAACCAGCACAATACTGGTGCAAAAGTGTCTATGGAGGACAACCCCATTCACGCTGCCGCTGTACTGAGAACCACTGACTGTACTCCCTGTCACACTAGCAGCTAAACTTGTTAATGTGCAAAATAACCAGATTGTTATGAGCAAAGACAAAGGGACAGTATATGCATGGAAACAGTGAACCACATCAACAGCAGTATCTTCCAATTCTCCCTCCAGGAGATGATATTAAGGAGGATTTTCTGTACATGCACAGCAATCCTATAAAATCCCCGTGCAAAGGTAGATTAAGACTGAATAGTAATTCATATCACCTGGCCTTTATGGAGATATGTTAAGCTTTTACAGGGATGAAACAGGCAACATTTTATAGAAATGACACTAAAGTATGACACAGTTTAAACAATACTGCTGCTGCTGAGCTCTTAACACCACAAGTAACCACCAGCCCTCATAAAAATGGCTATAAAATCCTGAGATTTAAAAATAACAGTACTAATATTTCCATTGTTTATGTTTGTCTTCTGGCTTATCAGCATCTGGACTGTACAAGAGAAAAGATATTTCACCTTTCTCCCTTATAACATAACAGGTCAAAGACTGCCAGAGCTCTACAATACTGAAAGCAAGGATTTTAAGGAAAAAAACACCAAAAATTCTGAGAGCTCTGACTCAAAAAAGCCATTTGACAGCAACATTAATAGAAGATAGAGCCTTTTACTTGAGGTGTGTCAAAATTGGATTGCAAAAATAGAATCTGTATTAAATTTTGTTAGGCAGTTCCATCAACTTAGTAAATCAGAATTTGCTGTTAAAAGCCCACATGACAGGAAAAGAGCGCACAACCTAAAAGTAGCACAAATCAAGGAGATTAACTGAAACTGCAGCAGCATCCCCTTTTTATCCTGGGAAAAACAGTGAGCTACCCAAAAGAAAAAACATTTAAGCTCTAACACAAAGATCTTTACTGCGCCAAGGTCAGGAATCTGGGCTTCCTTTTCCAGCAAAATGGGGAGCAAATCTTGACATCTATTAGGACAGTTTGTCTACTGAGGTTTCGTTGGCAAATATAAAGGTAAAAGTTATGCAATAAGAATAACAGCAGGAGAAGAGGTAACAACATGGAGGGCTTTTGCTCACTGCCTCTGTTTGCAAAGTCTACTCCAATATTTTAAATCAAGTGTTTGCCTGGAGTGTGCAGTGCTGTACCAAGTGCAATTCCTTTTCTCTCTTTTGAGGGGTTACACCAAAGAAGCTAAGTGAGTCCTGAGCATTACACCATAACACAAAAGCAGTCTCATTTCCTCTGACAACTACATTAGTATGTTCTCACATAAAAAAATAATGTTATCACAGTTCAAACTAGATTAATTATCCTAAATCAATCCTCAAGCTTTCAGCAGTCACCAGCTCTGACTCTCCGCATCAGATTCTGCATCCAAAGCCCTCATCATTCTCAGCGCCTCCTTCTGAACTGATGCACGTGTCTGACCTCCGGGCAGTTTAACCAACACCAAAGCTGTGCTTTTCACTAGTTGTACAGCCATCACTTCCCAGCATCACCACAACAGGTGCTGTTTTCTTACTGATGGAAACTGCTTACCTGAGTTTTGTGGGTATTGACCAGAGAGGGTGCAGCAGCCACCATGGAGCTGCTGCGAGGTCTTGGTAAAGGGGTGATCTCTGGCTCAGGTGGTTTCTCTGGCTTTTCCTGTAGCATATGCCTCAGCCTCTGCAGGTAGTACATTAGTGACCACTGTGTACCCTCCTCGGACCAATGTGGTTGCAGCAGGCAGCGCAGCACTGCCACATCAAAGTATGTGGCATAGCGAGACTTCTGGCATGGTGGGATCACCAAGGACACCCTGTTCCAAAAAGCAGGAGTAGAAATGTTAGTCATCAGGCTCCTTAGCCCTTCTCAGATACTCATCTGTCTGAATAAAGAACCAGCCAACGATGATCTGTCAAGTTTGTATGTTCAACTATTCTTAAGGGGTCACTCTTGATACCATAAAGTTTTCTTTGGTACCTGGAAACCAGTTCTGTCCTAGCATACATGCTGGTCCACCCCAAAAGACACAAGAGCTCTACTAAGAGGCCTAAAATTTAGCTGCTCCTCAAGAGCTCTAAGCCATTCTCATTCTCCTGCCATCTGCAGAAATCACCAGGATGAGCACACAGCTGTGCCTGCTTGAGCTTGCAGGGACATTTGACACTGACCCTTTGGGACTAAGGCCCTGCCTGAGAAAAGCATTACTGAAGACACGTAAGTGGATATTTAACTTTCACCTCCCTAGAGGACTCAAGTACATGCTTTGTTAAGTGTTTTCTTGGATAGGGTTGCTTTCTTAAACTGTGGTGTGAAGATAAGACTCCAGCACCTGCACTAACTGAATAATTAGTTCAGCTGGAAACAGAAAACCCTTGAGCATCTGCTGTTCAGATACTAGTAATACGTATTTAGAAATGGTTTACATTTGTACACATCAGGCCTTACTTAAGAAGGAGCAGGCAGGACAGCTAAGTTAGTTAACCCTTTAAGCCAATTAAATTGATTTTTATACAAGTAAAAGTTATGGACACTCTTTGCCAAGGTGTAACAGAGAAAAGGACCATTTTTAGCCTTCATTATTATTTTCTTGCCTTTCAGGTGGTGTCATTTCCTAATGGGTTTTAGTATGGGATTTCCTAAGTATTAGTGCATGCAAAAGCAAGGTGTCTGTAATAAGCCTCAGAAATGCAACTCCAGAGATTGCAGATTTCAAAGGTATATCTGTTTTCAGAGCCAACCTTATTGCAATAAAATGCCCCAACTTTTTTATTATTTGATTTTACACCACTTCTCTCCCAGCCGAGTACAACTGGGCTGATCTACTCTCTTGCACATTCACTAGCTGTTAGGAGCCAATCTGTCAGAAAAGGAGCAGTGAAAGGAATGAGAATCACATGGCAAAAGAAGGTGTGAAATGCTGGGGGTGGGGCAGGAACTCTGGAGATCTGGGTTTTTTTGCCTGCAGAAGTACACAATTTGAATGTTTCTACTCAGTGTCTTAGAAACACACCTCGGTGAACTGAGTACTTCTGTGATTTTGGATTCTATAAAAATCAACAGTACTTCCTTGAATTGTATTCTCAGGCATTTGGGAATCACCGAACAACAAATATTTGTTGTCACCAAACATCAAATGTTTATTTTTTAAAAAAAATTTTATATTATCAGTTCTGCTAAACAACATGCAAACAGCATTGGCAGGACACCCCCATCTCCACCTGGCTACCACCACATTCTGAACAGAAACGTTTAAGGCCGCGGTCCAGCAAAGCATTAGGGAACAAGCGGCAATACTGCCCAGTGGAACCCCTAAGTGCTTAAAGTGCTTTGCTGGATGGCTGCCCAGTGCCACAAAGCTGCCCTGTGCATCTGAGGCAGATATAGGAGAAAGAAGTGTGCAATGAACATTGACACCACTTGGAGTGACGTGAACCCTGCTCCATATTACACACGTGGAAACGGGGGGCAGGTGGCGAGGCTGGGCTTGGAGCAATGTGTGCATCTAGAACTCAAACCTGCAGGTGCTGGTTTGCTGCCAGTCCCACAGGCCGATGATGAAGGCACTTGGCGACTGCAGATCAGCCTGTCTGTGTCAGCATATGTCACTGTATGCAACCTATAGATTCAAATCCTCTCCACTAGTGCTGTACTCAAGGTAAAAATATTACAAGTTTGATGACTTTAAAATTAACTGTTATAAAAATCTGAAAAACTGAATTAAGAGGGAGAAAATGATAATAAAAAGAAATACGCTATAAAGTTTTCCCCATAAACCTGATGTGAAGGCTGCTTTTGTCACAGTCAAGATTGTGTCACATAGATGCAGCCTGTAAAAAAACATAAGGATATCTGGGATACTCAAAGCATCCCAGCAAAGGAAATAGAGCCCTCAGTAGCAATTATAAAGGATGATGCCATTTCTTCCTGGTCACTTTGCAGGACCCAGATCAGTGTCTGAGTCTAAAGAGTCTTTCATGCTCCCCTGTATGCAGCATAGGCAAACCCGAGGCACAACACAGCTTGCAGCAAGGCATGTTCTCCTTATTAAATATTTGGCATTAAAGTCCTTCCTGCAAAGTCTATTTCTCTGGCAGTGTGTTCAAGGCAGCAGCTGGATAAAGGGCTGTGCCTTTGTTTGCTTCAGTGTCAAACTGTATCATCTGTAAATGGAGAATTTCACTGAGTGGGGCAAGGATAATTAGCCAGGATCACAGGAAGAAGCCCTTTGCTCAAGAAGTGTCTGAGGAACCAGAAATTAAACTCTGTGCTTCATTTAGAAGGAAATCCAGTGTTCGTATTATCAGCTCTTAGTTGCCTGTGACTGCAGGGAGAGGGCAAAGGCAGCCTTTCCTTCCACCTCGGCCCAAGGACAAAGGAATACTGCGGCTGTTGGTAAGTAGAGTAAACAACATTTGTTCCCCAGTTGTCTGTTGCTTGGCAACCGAAGCTCCCTGTACAGTTTTAACTGATCAATGAGTCCTGCAAATGAAGAGACATAATGATGCTCTCTTCAAAGCCTGTCTGAAGCTTCATCCCCATAGCAACCACCAGACCCAGCTTGACAAATTGATCACCTGATGCTGTCTTCCTAAAAGGCTGCTTATTTTTTTACGGCTGTGCGCTCTCTGAGCAGTAGTGTTCACACATAGAAAGGCAGTTCTGTCCCCAACTTCAGTTTTACTGGCTCACATTAATAGAAATTAAATAAAGACCCAGAACCAACAGCAGGCTTGATACAAAATCCTGAGGGAAGCCTCCTGATGGGATCAGAACCCTAGAGAATAGTTTTGCCCTTTCTACCAGTGAACGGGTACATCAAACCCCTTTTTCAGAAATCAGAGCCGTTCCTAGATTATATGCAGAAACCCACTCCATCCCACATCTCTTCTGTCTCTGTAATGAAGCAATTTCTTAAATCACTGCAGTGTTTTGGATGTGACATTTCCCAAAAGAGATAAGCAACAGGACCAAAGTTTTCAGGAGGAGTTTAAGTGACATTCCTAAATTCATAGAGACCTAAAAATACAGCTAGGCTTCCCTCCCTCTCCACCCCCTGAAAACACTCATCAGCCTCATTTACTTTATGGCATTACCAAAAGTAAAAGAAAATTTGATTAGAAGGAAGCCAGAAAAGGTACCAGCTGCCTGAGGAGGGCTGAACCTGCAGGTTATTTGTTAGTGTGTTTAATTATAAGCAACCAACAAATTAGAAAAGACCAAAGAATCTGTCCCAACAGGCCAGCTAGAGATTTCTCCAATGAAAGTGGCATTGAATATCAATTATCACCACCTCGTTCATCACCCAGAACTGAGATTTGTCACATTAAGAGGTTGAGATAAACATCCAGCACCCTTGGCATGTACGGACAACAGCAGATTCAAGACAAAGGACTTCTGTGACCTCCACCATTGAGTTACACCAGACTAACTTTTTGCTGAAGAGGTTTGTACCTGGGATGTGTGGTACCTCTCTCCTGAGAGGTTTGGGAGGATACACTTCCATCCAAGGAATTTCCACGATGACATGCTGAAACAGTGGCCTTTGGAGGTACAGAATCTGGCTGGCTTGTCTCACAGACCACCTGTAGTCCCTTTGGATAGTTTTAATAAAATGAAATAGGTATATAAACATATTTATCTCTCCCATATTAGTTTTCTTACTGCAATTTGTGCTTGGACATGACTATTAGTTATACCATAATACCATGGTAATAACATCAAGCAACTGATCAAACCTGGGTCTACTTAGTACTAGGCATTGTACAGGCAAAGGGTAAGACAGGGCTCTTGCCCCAGAAAATACATAAGATTAGGCTTCTGTCCTGTAAGACAGGATAAGGCCAAGGAGATCCTGACAACTATACTCAATACCCTTTGGTTCCACTGCAAACAAGGTTCAGAGCCTTTGGAATAACGTGAAGAACTGTAATTTCTGGAGATGGAATACTTCAGGGTGGTAACTGCAAGTGCTGTTTCAATAATAATTTCCCCCCTCCCTCAGCTCCTTATTCCAGTTTGTCTAACCTTGGCATAGAACTTACCTCAGTATGTCCACTGTCCAGATTAGGGGATTCACAAGTCACGCTCTGATTGTTGGTGGGAGAACTTCTCTTAGCTGAGAAAAGAAGTCAAAGGAGGCCATTTTGGAAACCACCTCTAATATTAAAATGTACCACGAAAGGATAAACAGGAAACCAAAAACAAACCCAAAGCAACATCTCTTTCCTGCAGACTTCCTAGGCATTAGCCACAGCCATAAAAAGAAATTATTTTTTGCATGATTCTTTCAATTGTGTTGTCAACAACATTGTCTGTTGAAACCCTGTATTTCTTTAAAATCAAATTTGAATACAAATTTTATCTTAAATCCATTTGGCATCAAATTGTGTTTTCCTGTGTACACTAGTGCCTTTTATTTTGGAGCTCTTCCTCCTCCTATTTTCACATATATTCAGCTCCTTTTCTAGGTTACATCTCTCAGAATGTATTGTGATTTCCAATTTGACAAATGCCTTCATCACAGGAAACGCATGAATGTCATACAGAAAGTTTAATCAGCAATACTGTAGAAGAGCAAGGGCATCACAAAGACTAGGATCACAATTCTTGAAACCCTGTCACATTGCAAGCTATTCAGATGTGACTTAGTGTCAGACTGACTCCAAACAAAACATTGCAAAGCTTCTTCAGTATATTTTTTTTAATTTGCTGTTCAAAGGAAAATTTAACTTTTTTGTCCCAATTTGAGACAACAATGCTAAGATAGCAGAATCTTTCCCGATACAGAGAACCTCATTCCAATTTCTATTTCCATTATGCTGAAAACATTTTCAAAACATAACAAAGTATTTTCATTTCAGACTTTACTCCTGAAGTTATTCTTTAGGGATTTTCTGACCACACTCCAGACCTATGGAAAAAATTCCAATAGTCAAAGAACACTTAGGACTAATTCCTTTTGTTAGTTCCAGGCCTGAAATCCTATTTTTTAATTCCAGAAGTTGAAGCAGAAGAAGAGGAGCTAGATGTCAAATATGGCTTTAAATAATTTGAAAGACTTGAATCTTTTCAAGTCTGGACTGTCCCAGTGGCCTACAAAGCCTTCAAAACAAAATATGACATCCAAAATGACTTGTCATCAGAAAAATCTGATTTAGCAAACTACACGTTCACTACTGTGAAAATTAGAGTTCCGTGCTCTTGCGAATGAGCAAGCAATGCTACAGTGATATACCCAGCACACCTTCAACTCACTACCTTGTAGCAATTATGCAAAACTATTGTCTAAAACATAAAAGCAAAAAAGGTTTTTTAGAATTAGGCCAGACACAAAGGCTTGGAAGCCTAAGCACCCAACTCCAGTTTCTTTATGGATGAAGTACAAAGCAGGAACAACCCCTTCCAGTATGCAAAAGCAAATTCACAACCTAAGCCTTCTTTGGAGCCTCTTGAAACTACTTTGTTTAATTTCATAACATGGTGAAATTCAAATTTTAGATAAGGACTGTCCAGTGCAAGTCTGGGAAGGCCTTCCCCACCCACGTCAGGCTGCTGCTAGATACTGCCTTTGCCCTTCTTAGCAACTAAGGAAGATACGGTGAAACAGAGATATGAGGCTGACAGGAAATGATAACTCTACTGAAGAGTTTCTCGTTTCCTATTTGTGCTTTCTCTCTCATCTCCTATTTAATTATTATGCAAATGTCAGTTGACTCTAAGGGGAAACAGCTGAGTAGTTTAAGACTCTCAAAGGTTTGACTACTTCCTGCAGGATTAACATATTCCTTCAAATATGATGGCTACAGAACATAAGGCAGCATCAGACAAACAAAGGAAAGGTTTCCCAGCTCACAGGAGCTACATTACCACAGCAAAATCACAGACCTGTAACGATGTTCCTAATTGGTTTTACAAGGGCGTTGAAGGCAGAAACTTCAGGCTGCCTGTGTTCCCACATAGGCTGCCAAATAACAAGGCCACTAGCCAACCGAAATGTCAGGTCAGACTCCTAGAAAGACAAACAGACATTGTATCACACAAGCTCACACAAAAGAGTGTTGTTTCCAGTCTAAAAGGATTGCCATTTCTTTTATGCACAGATCTTACAAGAAATGAGTGATACCATGTGCAGTTCTGTGGTCAGTATATGCTAACTCAAGGGCCACTGACACTACTCTGCAGACATTAGTACATTTGAAGTATAGCTATTAAAAAATAATAAGGAAATCTCAATATAAATATATACAGGAGGTTTTTTCCAAATGTAATTTCTATACTAGTTAATGAACACCATTTTTTCCAGGACATTAAGCTGTAAATGAAAAGGCGATTCCTGTGTCAGAAAGCATCCCTTCTGACCATATATAACCACTTGATATTTAGTATTCAATCTCAACCCTAGGATTTACACTCTTAGACTTGAACTTCTTGCCCTAAAAGAATAAGAATACTAAATACTAAAACATTACTTAGAAATTGAGGAAACATGAAATGTAACAAATTACTATGAAATAGCAGTATACAATAATGTTATTATTATTTTTACTAGCACTGTTAGTACCTGAGCTATGTCAATACAGAGACATTGGTACTACTTGTGCCATCACTGTTTTACATATGCAAGTAGCTAAAAGCATGTAAATTAGTACACAAGTAAATCTTAGCAGGATCAAGGTGTGGGTATGCACTTACTTGACCTGAGAACAGATCTATATTAGGAGACACTGATGTTGGTATAGTCCAGCTATCTCCATAAGGCAAACAAACATGGTAGTAGCAGTTTTGGCAGCATAATTATAGCTGCACCACTGTCTCCTGTTGACATAGCTCCACATGCCTCAGCGGTTGAAACTGATGATGCAGGCAGAGCTAAAGCAATGGCAGGAGCTGACTGCCTGTGGGTCTCCAGCCCTTCTATTCCCTACTCTTCGTTAGTGCCGTCTCGTCATAGTGAGCTCACAAGCCTTGTTATAAACTAAGCTTGTTTTTAATTACTGTTCTTACTAAGGAGCACCTTGAAAGGCTTTTGGAACTGGTAGCAGTAACATGTGTTGCATTTTTACTTTGCACTGCTCACTTTTGGTGACATGCCAACAATTTTATCTACAGTTCTTGTTACAGGATTACATGCATCCCCCTCACCCCCTCAAAAGCCTCATTTAAAAACACATTGCTAAATACACAAATCCTCTCAGAAGTTAGGAATTCCATCATTTAGGTCTGCCTGTGCAAACATGTATCTTCTTCCTTGAGCACACACATTACCTCAGTTATCTGATCAGATAGTATTCTTCCCCTGAGACCTCTACCTCTGTGAAACACAGAGGGGACAATGCTGACATAGTGAGCCAGTTACATGCCTCATTTACCTCACCTTTTTTGAGCTTTGCTTTGATGACAGAAACATGCATGTTTTCATGGGCTTTTCAATGTTCATCACTGCAGTATCCCAGAGATCTCAGAGATTTTCAAGGTAAACCTGAAATACTGCTATTAACCCCATCTTGTAAATGTGAAACTACATCCCAGAAAGTTTAATATAAAAAAAAATTGGAAACCTAATCTCTAATAGCCACGGTCTACCTCGAGTTTCATTTCATTTATTCAAACAGCAGACCACATTTGTGTGTGTAGCACTGGGAAGAATTCAGCGTTTCTTCCTGTAATGTCCCAGTAGCTTACAGAGAAAATGTGGAACTAGTAAACAATTATGAAAAATTTGGGCAATACTGTACAGGAACTCAGTAGCAGAAGTAGGGAAAGAATCTAGCTCTCCAGACCTTTCACTTGCTTTAACCAAAAGTTTATCCTTTGTCTCCTGTACTTTCTTATTTTCTTCAACTGTTACAGCATACAAGGCTGGATTAGAACAGATAACAGCCTCTACCACTTTACGACTTTATAGACCTTTTCCAAGCACCTACTCTCCGGAGCCAGTTTCTCATCCGAGGCCTAGCTGGAAATGTAAAGGCTAAATATCAGTCCTTCAGAGAGACTGAAGAGGCAGGAGTCAGAGCATGCAGAAAATCTCTTCTCATCGCACCACTCTGCAAAGCTGATGCACTCAGTGTAAAACCAACAAAGAGACCCTGGCAGACAGGAAGCCTGCAGCCTGCTTCCAACTTCAGGACAAAGGAATGCTCAATTGCCTTTGCCACTGCCATGCTTCTAACACTATCATGCATTCCTGGTAATTACCATCAAGATGATTAGTAATGGCAACAACAAATCCCAGTGGCACCCCCACAGTGGAATCCCTGAAAAGCTAGCGAGGACCTTCTGAGCAATGGTTGAGAATCACTGAGGCAAGCTAAAGCACACAATCCTTTCTGTGGGTTCCAGAGTCCCAAAGACTTCACAAGGGCCACAGATCTTTGACATTCTCGAGAGCTGAAAATGGCTCACTTCAGATCTACTTGCCTTTGTGGCTGCCTGATGCCGTAGTGATTGTTCATGTCACTGGAAGTATTTCTTCCTAATGGCAGGGGTATTCTGCCAGCTTGTTAAAACATTTCCAGTGGTCACCTAGTGTGCACTGTAGGCTGAATTAATTAACAATCACAAAGGCAGAATCATTCTTTTCCTGCTCAGAGGTGTCTCCACACAAATACCCCACCAGTCTGCTACTTACTTTAATCCTGTGGACAAGGGGAGCAAAGAGGAACACAAAGAGCTCCACTGTGGCCATGGAGTTCTGAAAGAACTTCCTTCTGTTATTCTCCTCCTCGTCATTTGTGGCGCTGGGCCGGGGATGTCCTGGTGATCCCTGGTTTTCAGCCTGGTGGATAAAGGCGCTACTGCTCCCTCCCCAGCTAGAGCCTCTGTCTCCTCCAAATCGGTCATTGCTGCAGTCCTGAGGGGCCTCCAGCAGCATCCAGTGAAGAGTGTGAAGAAGCTTTGTTTCAGCTACTCCAAGCTTATCCTGATGTCCTGGATGGAGAAATGCATCACAGTATCTCACAGTTTCCATTAACGGTACTGTTGAGACTTTCAGAGCTGCACAGGAAACTGGGCATCCAACTTCAAGGATTTGAAAATTAAAATTCTACCATTAAAAATTTCAGCATTCTGTTTCATTGTGTTTGAAACCTCCTAATTCACAAGTCTCCATTTACTTTGCAGCATTTGCAGTTCAGTCCCTGAAACGGTAGTTGCAGGGCAACAGAATGCATGGACATAGAGTGCTCCTAAAAGATGCCAGCTTGACAGTCTTGTCTGTTTGACCCTGTTGAATAAGACAAAAGGCAAGCGAGCACTGTGAGGCACTCAAGCTGTGTCCCCTATTGGCATGTCTCATGAAGCAAATTCCTGTTTAAATCAGTAAAAGACTAGTAAAGTAAGTTAGATTTGTACCTTGAATCTTTGTTAGAATAGAATCATAAAATAATTTGGGTTGGAAGGGACCTGTAAAGGTCATCTAGTCTAACCTCCCCTGCAATGAGCAAGGACATCTTCAACTAGACCAGGTTGCTCAGACACCCATCCAACCTGTTTCCAGGGATGGGTCATCTACCACATCTCTGGGCAACCTGTTCCAGTGTTTCACCACCTTCATTGTAAAAAATTTCCTTCTTATATCTAGCCTAAATCTACTCTCTTATAGTTTAAAACCACTACCTCTTGTCCTATCACAACAGGCCCTGCAAAAAAGTTTGGCCCCATCTTTCTTATAAGTCCCCCAAAAGTATTGAAAGGCTACAATATGGTGTCCCTGGAGCCTTCTCTTCTCCAGGCTGAATAATCCCATCTCTCTCAGCCTGTCTTCATAGGAGAGGTGCTCCAGCCCTCTGATCATTTTTGTGGCCCTTCTCTGGACTCTCTCCAACAGGTCCACGTCTTTCCTGTGCCGAGGGCTCCAGAGCTGGACACAGTACTCAGGTGGAGTCTCACCAGAGCAGAGTAGAGGGGCACAATCACCTCCCTCAACCTGCTGGCCACGTGTCTTTTGATGCAGCCCAGGATATGGTTGGCCTCCGGGGCTGCAAACACACATTGCTGGCTTATGTCCAGCTTTTCATTCACCAGTACACCCAAGTCCTTCTCCTCAGGGCTGCTCTCCATCCCTTCATCCCCTAGCCTATATTGATACTGAGGATTGCCCCAAACCAGGTGCAGAACCCTGCACTTGACCTTGTTGAACCTCATGAGGTTCACATGGGCCCACTTCTTGAGTTTGTCCAGGTCCCTCTGGATGCACAACATGCCTGTCATTCAGGCATGTCAACCACCCCACTCAGGTTGGTGTTATCTGCAAACTTGTTGAGCATGCACTCGATCCCACTGTTTATGTCATTGATGAAGATATTGAACAGTATTTGTCCCAATACAGACCCCTGAGGGACAGCACATGTCACCAATCTCCATCTGGACATTGAGCTGTCGATCATTACCCTCTGGATGTCACCATCCAATCAATTCTTCATCCACTGAACAGTCCATCCATCAAACCCATATGTCTCCAATTTAGAGAGAAGGATGTTGTGAGGGACCTGGCCCTATCCTTATTATCTGATTGACTTATCTGCTGAGACTCAAATGCATTGGTCTGAATAAAAAGAAAAGGAAGAAAAAAAAATTAAAAAAAAAAGAACTGAAGATATTAAAAGTACCTGCTGCAATTGGCCACTGCAGCATGCCTTGCAAGAAATATGTATTCCTTCAAGGGACCCATGCCTGCTGGGTGGTGAGGCTTTAGCTGAAGCTAGTTCTATTACCGATGGAAAATAACTAGCAAAATATTATTGAGCTACTTTGACTCTTCAGCTCATCAGATGATTAGATTCACTGGAAAAGCTTTCACAGGTTACCCTGCTATAAATGAGAACAGATCAAGAATGACAATCCACAGAATGAACTAACTGGGATTCTAGGATTTAGAATATGTTGGCACCCTAAGCATCAGTCTGTCATATTTTGACTGATAACTTCAGTAATGGAAAAACAAACTCACACGAGTACTAACCTAGCTTGTTTCGGTTGGAGAGCAATGTTGCAGTGCAGTGCAGCACATGAGGGAGCGCAGCTTGGACAAGTTCCCAGCGAGAAATGCTCTGGATGGCTTCAGAGAGAGCTGGAGAAAGGCCATGCAGCTTGTTCTCTACTAAAACCCTTTCAAAAGACTAGAAGTAAGAACAAAGAAAAAAAGACACTGTATATCTCTTTCTGCATATACCTTCCAGTACATACAACATTCTCTTTTAAAAACCTGTAATCTGCAAGTTTTCATTATATAACTAAATCACATCTTATAGTATTTTTCCTGAAAGACACAGACTGTAGCTAAAGCTCACCAGACATATGGACATACTTGGCTAGGAAACGAATGGGCCACTCAATATATATTCTGTAATAAAAAAAACAAAATTAAAGCAAGTAGCATGTGTATATTAGTAAGTGCTGACATCAAGCCAGACTTACAGTTGTGCTGGGTATTAATCTGGCCCACCAGTAATCCTGTTGGAAGTCACAGGAGCTAATGAAGCCTGTACATGTGGAGCCAAGTGCTGGATATTCTTCTCGGACACACATGCTCTTTCAGTTCAGTGTAACACAAAGGGCAACCCATTAAAGGTGTATGGGCCTTAGGAAATATTTTCACACCCGGCCACAGAAAATAATCTGTGTAGAAAATTTTTTGTCGAGCCATGATGTAATGGTTTTTTGAACACTTAAAAGAGCTGATGGCTGCAGCAAGTTCATTATTTCCACCTCAAGAAACACAAAATAAGACTATCTGCCTTTGAAATCCCTAAGGAAGTTCCTTATTGCTAGTTGATCCAACCATTTCAAAAAGTTCTTCCTCTGACCATATACAAAGATCTCATTATAGGTCACAAAAGCAGTTAGATTCATTCACTGAAGTTCCTAAAGTGAAAAAATACATTACTGATAATGCATGTCCTTACCATATACCAGCTTAGCCTCCTGGCTACCTATTTGTTCCCAAGCTGTTTCACCAATTTTATCAGGCTCTGGACAAACAAGTAACTGTTGGCATTCATGACCTAATGGATGCTTCAAATGTCCTCACTCCAGATTCATAAAGCTTATCCTTCAACACTAGTCATACCGATTTTTCCTGTAAAACTGGGGGGTGGGGTGGGTGGTGTAATAAGGATAGACTTAATTCCAAAGAAGAAAAGCAAAAAAGGCAGCAGTTATAACCTTGGTCTCTTAACTGACCAGCCACTCTTAGGCGTGGCATGCTAACCAGTGGTAATGTGCACTCTTCTGCATACTCCTGCAGCTGTGCACATTTGTTCTCTCAGGTCGTGGCTCGTGGCCACATCTGCCGGTGTGGGCAGTCATGAGCTCCTCTGTCGAGAGGCAGGATGCCCTAGTGCAAGGATAGTGCTGCACCATCGTGGTTTTACAGCATCCCTGTAACAGCTCTGCTCTGGCCAGCATGGAGGCAGACAAATGCACATTTATCTGTACTTACAACCTAAACCAGAAACTCCGCAGTAACACCAGGCATAGACAGACTAAAAGAAGGGGAGTTGCACTGTATGATTTACACAAATATATTTGGGGGGTATTCAGAACTGAGTGCGCTTATAAAGGACTAAGCCAGTAGTCACAAATTGAACCTGAGGAAATACCAACAATAAACATCAGAGCTGCCAACAAATATAAGTCTGGAGAAAGTCATACTGCCCACCTACTAGAAACCCCAGGTTCTAGTCAGAAAAGTCAATAGATTTTCTTCATGGAGCAGTGGCTGAAACTGGAGGGCACTAATTGTAATATGTGGACAAAACCGCTGGCTTCCTGGGGATTAGCAAAAAATAATGGGCCATGGATTAGGTTGTCAGCAATGTGTATGTCTTAGCACCAGGATGAGATAACATGTCTACCATGGAAAGGATGCCCAAGTCACTCTTATGGAGATCTGCTGGGGGCCACATTGTCTACAAAGGGAGACAGTCTCCTGCCATTCATTCCTATCAGTTCATGAATGCAGGGGGGGTGAAGGTAGAAGTCGAGAGCACATTAGGATAAAGACAACAGAGGCCTAGAACAACTGTCCCAAACAAGGTTACCTAACAAAAGGAAGGAACAAAGAAGCAAGGTATCCCCAGAAGCAAGACAAAAGGTTCAGGGTTAACGCATGGTTACAAACAACATAAAGCCTGAGCTAGTGAAAAACATGAGATTTTATTTATTTTTGTTAAAAGGGGACAGGGTAACACTTCTTATCTGTGCTCTAGCGACATGCTCCCACCTCTACTCATGCATCAGCTCTGCGGCTCGCTGAAGCCTTCATTCAGCCAAGTCAAGCCTCTACACAAGCCAAAATGAAGCTCAGCATAGAGGCAAGTAGTTTCTACCAGGTTAGCGAGCTGAATTAGCTCACTGAAAGGTCCACCAAGCACCAGAACCATCAAAAGAAATTTTTTTCCCACCTCCAGCAAAGAAGTTAAACCATAAGCTTATGCTTCAGTACAGTGACAAAGGTATTCAGTTTACAGAGCAAGGGGAGGAAAAAAAAATCACCATGAGCAGCAACACTGTTCTGAAGCATGACGAGAGACACATTGCTGCTCTCTGGCTTTCCATTCAAGGTCTCATTCAAGGGTACTTCAATGGCATTAGGGAGAAAGTCCTCCAACAACTGCCTCCTGGAAGCTCTGGCCCACATTCTGCACACTTCAGAAACTCAAGAGGAAGCCAAGAAGTCTGCAATTATGTCTTTAAATTAGGCTTGTATTCACCTCAACATTTTGGGTTTCTGAGCCACATGAAGCTTTTCCTACATGGATAGCCACCAGATTTCTCTGTTCTTTGCTGGCCTGAGCAGAAAGCTAAATATATTTCTGTACCACAATGAAAGATTAGCTTCTAGAACAGCATATGTGATCACAAGCATCTGAGATAGAAGTACTGTATGTTGCCAGAAAAATGCTAACGCAAAGGCTATTATATGGAAACCAGTGAGTGTCCCTGTGCGCTACGGGCACTGGCTGGTACACAGTTGCCACTGTGCATGTACTGTCAGCACAGGACCTAGTTGGCATAAATCCCCACACCGATAACTGCCACCAGCAGCCCAACAAGAACATGCAGTGCTTGGGACAAGTGTCCCCATGGGATTTGCCTGGAGTTCTACATAAAGGTCCAGCTCGCAGCAGCTTCTGTCTACACCAGATATCCAAGATGCAAGGCCCTGGGTTAGGATTTGCTCCTGCAGAGCCTCCCTTTTGGTCTGCTATGGCTCTACTCCAACTTTCAGGACCTGCTACAGAGAATATACAGACATTAAGATGAAAGACCTAATTTTCACCCCACATGAACTAAGCAACTGCTGCTACAGCTGAGAGGAGTTACATGCTTCAATGAGAAGGCTGAATGAGAATGTCTGAAGTAAGCTCCCTGTAAGTCACTCAGAAGAAAGATACTGTCGTGCTACGGATACGTCTGGAGCTGCAGCCTCAGGGCCGCCGCTTGACTAAGAAAACAGTTACCTGCTTATAGCAGGCTTGTCCGTGCCTGCAACACCCCATGGGCCAAAGGCGGATAAAGAACATCTGCCAAGGTGGTAGTGAGGAAAGTCAGTGCTATTCCTTGGCTGGAGAAAGGGCAGCCCCTTTCAGCAGTGCTCTGTGTGTGTGTGTTCAGCTCCCTCAGGGCCACTTACACAAGCATTTTTCCGTTTAGCCTGGTGATGCCATCTGTTTTCACAGGGAGTGGCGGTCAGTCCTGTCTGGCTGCCTTCCCGCTGCTGCTGTTCTCCTTTTACTGTCTCCTCCCCCAACAACAAAAGGGGCTGTTAAATACCTTGTGACCAGGGTCAGCCTGGTCACTTTGCTGCCAGAACGGGAACAGGTAGCTGCCTGAAGAAGCCTAGACAAGCAGTAGAGGACAGCACAGATTCTGCCTGGGCTTTGCCATGCTTTCCTATACAGCTTTGCTCGAGTCGCATGAACTTCCCCTGCTCTTAGCCCAGGGGAGCTGTACCTACAGGCAAACTGCAGAAGGCAGCAAGGGCTCAGCCAGGCCCCTAGCCCCAGCTAGACAGTCAGGAACTTGGGAAGCTCAGCTTCCATCCTCTCAGGAGTGGCAAGTGAGCTGCAGGTCTCCTCCAGGGAAGCAGCACTGGAGAATCTCACTTGAGGAAGAAAAAATAAATGCAGTAATCTAGGAGAGCAGGGCCCAGTGCTTAGCCTAGTGTATGTACAGAAGGACACCGACAGAGTCACAGAGAAACTACTAGTGCTTCCTGAACTAGACTTCTGTTGGAGGGAACCTTACTGCCCTGTTCTTCCAAAGCTCAGGCTGCATCACGGTAGAAAGAAGAGACTATTGCTAAAGTCACTTCAGACTGACTGGAAAGAACTTGAAGTGCAGGCACACAGTATTGCCAGTCTGGGGAAGGTCCTCTGAGTAGGGAAGAGTTCCTAGAAAGACCTAAAACATTAATCTAGGAGTTCATAGCACAAGGAATGGTAAGGCTCCATTGCTTACTAAACATAGTAATAATACAAACATTGAGAAGCAATGAAACACAGATGCCAAGCACTTCATTTACAGAAAATTCCTGTGTTCAAAAACTCAGTTTTCTGCAACCATGTCCATTGGCAAAATAAAATAAAGGTGGCCTCTTTTTAAACTTTGTTCCATATCTATCCTTTAATTGNAAAAAAAAAAGAAAAGAGGTAAACTTTTAATTTGCAGGATCCTCCAGAAAACATTTGGGTTCTTCCATGCCCAGTGCAATCCACCATAAAAGAATTTAAAATGTATCCTTGAGTCCCTTACCCTCACCCTCAAAAATGTATTAGATTTGTATAGCACTTTCATATGTTCCTGTGAGGTCATTTACAGCTTTGACTCATGCACATTAGGAATGACATTGTATCAGGACAGAACAACTTCAGAATGGGGAGAAGGAAAAACATTAAATCCATACTGAGGCACAAGAGTACTTAGACAGTGTAAGACAATATGGGGGGGGTCAGGAGAGGAGTATTTATCTTCAGATTAAAGGCCATTTTTCATAGATCAATTGAAGTCAATGTGATTGTTCAGGTAAGGAAAACAAAGCTACAAAAGAGCAAGGTTTTTTCTCAAATATTATGGTATAAAGCAAAGCTCAAAGAAGCAATGCAGTCTGCTCTTGCAGACCAGATGCTGTACTCATGGAACCCAGGCCTCCAGCATCTGCTTCCTTCATGCACAATATGCAGCAAATTCTACTGCAGCAAGTTTAGGGCCAATAATAATAACAGAATACTGCACAATGTTGTGTCACGTGCACTGTCAGACAGTTAACAGCCTATAGACAAGCCTAGAATGATTCTGGCTAGAGAATTAAAAAAGGACAGATTATATAACAGGTGCATAGTATTTTTAGGCACACTAGTCAATACAGCGGTGTTAGAGAGCCAGCTTGATGCTTCAGAAGAGAAGCCAGCTACCTGTCAGGTTCCAGAAACCCTCTCTCACCCATGCACACAGCACTCTTCTACCCCCCTGGATAATATGGAAGGTGTTGATGTGGGCAGACATTCCGTGCATTGGCAGGGATAGAAAACTGATGAGCAAGAGAAGGTGCCAGATGCAGCAGCTCAGGCTGTATCCCATCAATTGGTCAAAACTAAGCCCTACCTTTGAAAGCTTTCTACCATAATTTAATTATTATGTTAAGAATTGGAGAAGAATCAAGTTCTCCTTCATCCAAGGTGCAGAAGTAGATTAAATCTTCATGAAAAATAGTTTAAAATTGCATCAAAATTCTATGTTTATATCTGCAAGAGCTATACATAATTTTAAAAGGCTTTTGGTAATCCCAGCTCTCTTTCCAGGTGTCAATACAGTCTCTGCATTCACTGTACACACATTTCTTCATTCCCCCATCTCCTGAAACACTAAGCTTCTCTCTCCCTTTAAGTGTTGGGGTTTCTACGAAAGCCTGGCACCCCAACCTCCAGGTCACAAAGATGCAATTGGTTTTAAACAAAAATGCTGAGCTCATCTGTACCCAAGATGTGACTCTTGACCACTGAGGCTTTTTGCCAGGACTACAGCATGTAAATATGTAACTGTGCAACTCCGCTGGCACAAAGGCAGCTGGATAACCCAAGGCATGGGCTGAAGGAGGGGAGCAAGCTCCCTGACGTTTGAGGCAGGCACTGCTGTTTGACTGCCCTGGCACTAGCTGTAGGACTACCCCCAACCCCAAAAGCACCCTCCTTTCTGAGCATTTTTCCAGAGCTCACTTTCCCTTGGCTGAAGTGTGTGATTTATGTTTTCTTGCATGTTTTTTTTTACACTTAGTGAATTCTGCTTTGTGTTCATGGAACAAAAGTGCTTTTGAATCAGCCTTGGAGACACAGAGGAAGACCTGATGCCAATAGCACAGCATGAAGGACAAGGAAGTCACAGACAAACAGGTGCATCATGAAGAACATACAGAGAAGGAAGCTCTGTCCCTTTACCCAACAGTAACAGACATTAGCTTACAGGTGGGGCAACAGCCTCGGATTATAGGTGCTTCAAGTCATGGTTCCTGCATACTCCTGAGACTCCTAGTAAAGGACGTAAGGCAATAAGCTCCATTTTCTAGCCTCTGAACAACCAGGAGCTGTCAATGGTATAAATAAGTGATGACGCTTTTTGCTCCATGTGCCAGAATTGCAATACATTTTACTCACCAACGCAGTAAGCCAGCAGTCCTCAATCAGTACTTGGTATCTAGCAATAACCCTAAAAAATTTATGGATTTCTTAGAAGAAAACTAGTCAGCAGTAGCTAGGGCTTCTCCAGCTTAATATCTTGTCAGGAGGAAGTCCGAAAATTGCTGCAGAGAGACCTAAGTACTTTAAACTATTAAGATACATGTCCAGACAAAGTTTTTCCAGTCTGTCAAGTTTGGCTGCAACTGCTTAACGTACTTTAAGTCATCCAAAGATCAGTAACAGTTCAAGGAATTCAAAATTTCCAAGAGACCCATCTTATTTGAACTTGCTGCATGTCTTCCCTTTCCCCTCCCTTTAGACAGTAGATTGAGGTTTCATTTGAAATACAGTTAGAAATAAGAGTTATTAGCAACTGCATAATAACCTCTCTTTAATTATGCTGCTAAGACAAGGTCCCTCTATTTTCCAGTAAAGAGGTATTTTCATCTTGCATAATGGTAAGAGTATTGTTTAAAGCCTGTTAGTAATGTTTAGATTTTCAATATTTTAAGTCTGAAAAAAACTGAATCGCAAACTGAAATGACATCGATCTCATTTGAAAGCATATGCACACACGATGAACTGCAAGTTTAGACCCAGATTGTCGTAGCTCAGTCTGCCCATACCATTATTTACTTTATTTAATTACTAATTAGTTCAATTACTAATATACAAATCAATACATTTTTGTTGTATCTGGAGATGCACAGGATATCCAAATCCTCTAGGTGGGAAGAGGTTTCAAATCCTTCATGTGATAAAAGTACAAAATTAAGCTGAATGGACTAAATCCACTTCTGGCGTAAGCCGAGAAGCTTGCTGGTCAGCTACCGTGGTCAGATCAGGTTGCATGAAAAGTTAGTTACTAATCAGAGTTGAAAAAGAGAAACATGTACATACCACACAGGAAGCTTCGTATTGTTTCCCCAGTTTAGGTCTTAAAAATGCACTGAAGGAAGAGAGAAAAAGCATTAGAGACCCAGTACTGCAAGCGTGGATTTTGCTTTGTTATTTTTAGGATTTTTCTCATGTCAGAAGGTTGGCAAAGAGGCTGAGAAACTTAATGTAAAGGAAGACATAAGGCCAAAACAATGTTCAGATACCTGTTGATCACATCTGACAAAATGCTGTTACCTTTTCTAGAAGACAAAAGTACCTATGCTGATATGCCAAAAGGTGGTTAATCCACCTTCAAGAAAAGTCCTGTTGCCCATAGATAAAATCTTCCATCAAACAGTTTTCAGCCATTTTACCTTAGTGAAAGATTTTCAATGTATTCTGTTTAAAATGTGTTAAATATCACTGAACTTGCCTTGCCTGTATTTTAAGCCAGGGATCCGTTTGCCAGTTTTGTATTAAGTATTTTCCTCCACAACTGCTGATGTGGAAGGCTTATGATGAAATGCAGGCCTGTACCCTTTAGGTAGAGAACACCCACCCTCTGTTGTCATTCCCCTCCAGAACAGGATCGGAATTAAATATTAAAAAAAATAATCAGGTCACCTTATTACAGCATTAAATTTTTTTGGAGGACATTGAAACCATAGAATAAAGGGATTTTGTGACTGAGGCCTTAAATTAGAGCTACAACCTCCAAACCTTCCAGCCCTCCCCCACAGCCCCCGCAATGTTTTCGGTTTAGAATTCTGTTAAGACAGGAGACAGACAGGATTCACAAGGAACATAAAGCCCCAGCCATACATTCAGCCTGCCCCTCACACATCATTACTCTCCAATCCAATGAAATAAGGTGAGACTTTGACGTATCTGTTTGCATGCTGACCTCTCAAAGGATAGATTACACTTCCAGAACAGCTGCAAATACAGATAGAAGGAAAGCTGCAAGTCTGGTGCAGTGCTGAGGGATGCTGCTTCTGGTACCAGAGCTCCAGAAGTCCTTTTAAAAGAGGGGATGGGGGGTGGGGGTGGGGGGAATGGGAATGGGAGGAGGGAAAAGGTGCATAGACACACATACACATGGACGTTTAAAGTCAAATCAAGATGCTGCCTGGGACTGCCACTAGGTTAAGCTGCCTCCAGTCCTTCCCTCATCCCAAATACACACAGATTGCTCTATATTGAGTGCAAAGAGAACAGCTTGTTTCATGCCTTCATGTTGCAGCTGCAATAGCCGCTTCCTCCCCGCCACTGGGCAGCAGCTGGCCTGTCCCCCCTCCCCCCCCTCCCCTGCTTCCACTGCCCTGTTGCAGCTGTATCCCAAGTATCCAGGGCTCGCTGCTCTCACCTGGTTTGCCTCCACAGGAAGGTCTGGATGGGCAGAGGGATCCCACGGCCGGTCTCCTGCTCCTGGCCCTCTGAGCTTTTCCTTTTCACCATGATGCTGATGACAGCTGCTGCTGTGAGGCAGTCTTAGCAGACATACCGGCCGGGATCTCCCATGGCTGCTCCTTTGCTCTCCGTAACTCTTTACCCTCTTCCCTTCATCCTCTGCAGCCCGCCCCCTCCCTCCCCCTCTCACACCTCCCTTCAGCTTTGCCGGTGCAAAATGGCTGCAGAAGGCAGGGAGGAAATTAGGGGAGCGAAGATGTCCGCGTCCCTCTGCTTCCTCCCTGCCTTCAGCACCTCCCTCTGTGGACAGCTCCCAGCACCGAGAGCCGCGCCGGCAGGCGGTGACAGCGGAGGGCGGGCGGGTGGCGCGGGGGCGGCCCGGCCCGGCCCGGCCCCGNCGGGGCTGCTGCTCCCGCCGGCCCCGGAGCAACAGGGCTCCCGCCGCCCCTCTGCCTCCGCCGGGCGCGGCGCGCACCGTGGGAAAGTTTGGAAGCCACGCCACCCCGCAGCGGGGGGGAGGTGCAGGGCAGCCGAGAACAGGTGGGCTCAGGAGACGTCTCCCTCCCTCCCTCCCTCCTTCCCTCCCTCCCCCGCCGCCCGCCTGCAGCAGGGACGGGTTCGAACAGGCCGCTCCTGCGAATCGGGTGGGGTCTGACCAACTCCTCCCCAACGGCAGAGGGGCAGAATTGAGACAGGGCTTTTCGAGGTGCTGGGGAGCTCATTAATGGTTCATAAGGCCAAGTTACCCTCCTTGGATCTACAAAGGCAGGAGCCCTCGAAGCATCTGATACAGCGCAGAGCAGGGATGCTAAACAGGGAGGTACTCCTTTATCTTAAGAGTGAGGAGAGAAGGGAAGCAAGTAATAAACCCTCTCTGAAAGCAAAAGTTGGTGGTAGGAGCAGGGGAAGTTTGGGGTGGTTATTCCATGGTGTTGCGGTTTAACACCAGCCAGCAATTAAGCCCCACGCAGCCGCTCGTTCACCCCACCCCCGTGGGATGGGGGAGAATCGGAAGAGTAAAAGGGAGGAAGAACTCATGGGTTGAGAGAAAGACAGTTTAATAAGTAAAGCAAAAGCCGCTCACACAAGCAAAAGCAACCAAGGAATTCATTGCCTGCTCCCCATCAGCAGGCAGGTGTTCAGCCATCTCCAGGAAAACAGGGCTCCATTCATGTGTTAACGGTTACTTGGGAAGACAAACGCCATAACTTGGAACATTTCCCCGCTTCCGCCTTCTTCCCCCACTTTATATACTGTGCATGACATCATATGGTATGGAACATCCCGTTGGTCAGTTGGGGTCAGCTGTGTCTCCTCCCAGCTTCTTGGGCACCCCCAGCCTACTGGCTGGTGGGGTGCTGTGAGAAGCAGAAAAGGCCTGGACCCTGTGTAAGCACTGCTCAGCAGTAACTCAAACAGCCCTGTATTGTCAACACTGTTTCCAGCGCAAATCCAAACCACAGCCCCATAGCAGCTACTGTGAAGGAAATAAACTCTACACCAGCCAAAACCAGCACAAGTGGGATTTTCCTACACAGAGAGTTGAGACAAACAGAGGTGAAGAGGATGGCAAGTGCCAAAGCAGATTTACTTGTGTTTCCAACTAGACACCAGACTGACTTGACTAATACAAAGACATATTTGAGTCAGGTTTGCTGGAAATATGTCTCAGTCACTGCTAGATTTGCTCTCCTTACATACCTAGAGATATCAGAATATAGTATACTATTAAGAATAATTAACAGAATAAAATGAAAGACCAATGCAAGTCCACCCTTATCAGTTAATTTTTCACAAAAAAAATCTGGCATTCCATTGCTTATATAAAAAGATGGCAAGTTTGAAGACAGGTGGTCCAACAAGTGAAGGCCATATTTCTTCCTGTCTTTCAATCTTCTTACTTAATATTAGGCACTTAAAGACTCATCAAGGACATTCCTTCCTGGAACAGGAGCCGAACTGATCAACACCACCTATTTCCTTCCTTATGGGTACTTTGAGAAACAGCTTTGCTGAAAACTCAGTGCCACTACTTTGATAATCTGAATTTACTCCCACTTAGGATAAAGTTCTTTCTTGTGCCCAACCCAATACTTCCTTGCAGTGACTTAGACTGGTCTTGATCTCCACTCATGGAGAACAGGACCCTATGTGGTCTACATTTTGCTAAAATTCCCCTCTTGCACAAAAGGAGTGTTAAGACAGTTAATTAGAAGTTGATCTGTTAAATTAAACATTAACAGTATGTTTACAACCAAAAAGTTTTGAATAATTAAAATCACTAATCTACCCAAGTGCTGAAATGCTGAGCTAGTTCATTATGTTTGTCTTGTTTGGTTGGGTTTTTTTTCTTTTTTTGCTAGCAGCAACTTTTTCTGCTGGTGCACAGAAGTAAAGCCTTTTTATTCACAGAATTAGCTTGCTCAGACAGGAAAGGTTTTAATTACTATTTTCTTTCCCTCAATTAAGTGGGGTCAGACAGGAAGAAAAAAATCCCAATTTCTAAAAATCTTATAAGAACTAACTACAGAGAGAAGATGGTTAAAAAAAAATTACTTCTAAAGGCAAGGTATGTATTAAAGAAGTTTCCCTACTCCAAATCCCCTCGATGGATCCAGGACTTTTTATACAAAGTCTTCTTCTTTGGAAAGCAAAGTTGAATTTTAATTCTTGCCAGCATGCCTCTTGACAGTCAGAAGTGAAACACAATGCAGTAGGAATGGTAAACTTATTTTTAAATAACTGCTTTTTCCAGTCCTGTAATGTGTTATGAAATTATTGAATAAAGCATAACCTCAGTAGAGCAACAAATCTGAAGTCTAATTTTATTTGGATTTTTAGTAATTATCAAGCAGGGGAATCACTCTTCTTCCAAGAAGAGTATAAGGAGTAAAGAAAGTTTTAATGCTATTTGCAATTAAAGAAAAAAATAAGTAACCGAAATGATCTTTTCAGGCCTCAAAAAGTGCAAGATCAGTGGCTTCCCCATGGACATTCACAATATGAATAGCTAGAACTCATAGCTTCACCACAGTTAAGAGGATTGCTAACCCTCAGCCAGGGATGAGGGCTGCAGACTAGGGATGCTTTATGTGGATGTTATTTTAAGCATTGTACAGTCTCACCCTCAAGATCAGTGCCATCAGGCATTTTAGTCAGTTACAATATTCAACTGGTTTGAGTTTAAGACACTTGCATTCTCTCAGTAACTGGTAAGCACAGTTCAGACCTGGTTTTTGTTTGGTGGCCTTTCGTTTTGTCTTTTTTAAGGGGTATCTCCCCTTATTCCTGCACTCAAGAAGCAGTCATTTACAACAGTGTCCAGTTTGCTGCTCTAAGCCTAAGCTTATTATTCCCACGCTCTGCTACACAACAGGAAACACAAGAGCAAAGAAGAGCACTGCAGCTTGCTCGCAGACTACAGCCAGAATCTCCTGCAAATTCTCCTGATTGACAGGGACACCAGAGGCACTTGGTGCAGTCAGTCTGCAGCAGCTGCTTAGGGGTAAACAGACAGGGATGAAAACATGAACACAAAGCTCCACCAAAAAAAAAAAAAGTAGGAAAACAATGGCGTTCATTGGTTTCAAACTTACCCAAGTAGACATCATCGCTGCCCTTGAACAGACGGCAGTCCAAGAGAGCAGTGTTTGGAAGCTCACTAGCAGCACTTCACTGAGCCTCTAAAGGGGAATCCAAACATCCTCTCTTCAGATGGAAGAGGAGTGGAGCACACACAAGGTCACTGTGTGCTAGCTCCACATCTGTCAGTATCAACTACCGCTCAGAAAGCAGGATGACAATATACTAGTACCTCTACCTGGGTTTCTGTTAGATCCTTGAAGGGCTCTAGGAGAAACAAATAGCTTTGAAATCCAGTATTATTTTCCTTACTCTTTCTTTGTGCACAGCCAGCGCCTTGCCCCTTCACACAGCCATTAGCAAGTGGAGCTCAGGTAGCCCAAGAGATTCTGAGAGGAAACTGCATAGCTACTACTTCCTAGCAATGGAAAATATAACTGCAAACTGCAGTTCTAGTCAGACTTGCTATTTTGAGTGCAGAATACTGCTCTCCAACAATATGCAGCTATAAAAGACACCTAAATCCCTCTGTTTGTACAGAGGTTTGAAGCTACAGAACTTCTGATGCAAAACAAATCAGAGAACAAAGAAAATATTATCAACAGCTGGCACTCTCATAAGAACTTCAGTCAAAGGTGCAGATTCTCCAATTCAGCCAGGCTGTGATGAGCACTAAACCCAAGAGGTGGCAAAGGTTGTTTATATTAGTTTGACAGTGGCTAGAGACCAATTTTGTTCTTGCCGTGTTTTGGAGACAACACACACACCCACCACAAAGGGCAGACAAAGCTGAAGTGATCTGTACTTATGCAAGTGAAGCAGGTTGCAACTTGGGAATTGCATGCGTAAGAGAAGAAGGAACTTTACAGCCTGGAAGATTTTACTTACCTCTATACTGAACTTCTGCTTTCAGCAGAGGCTTTCAGATTTGCAGTCTATGATAAATACTAATACTGCAGTGGGTGCTGCAAAGAGAAAATCATAGAATCACAGAATGTTTTGGGTTGGAAGGGATCTTAAAGATCAAGTTCCAACCCCTATGCCATGGGGTACCTTCCACTAGACCAGGTTGCTCAAAGCCCCATCCAACCTGGCCTTGAATACTTCCAGGGATGGGGATCAAACCAGTCCCCCACTTTCCCTTACAGTGGGGATAGAGAGGAAGCAAGCAAACTCTTCAGGGAGGTTATTATAGTAGGACAATGGAATGGTGTCCTGAAAATTCACCTGTGCTCTGTTCACTAGGCTACACTGGCATTTTGGGCTGGCACAGATACACAGGTCTGTCTGCCTGCAAAAAGATCAAGACTCGTGCAAGAAGTCACTGCTTTCGGGAAGGAGGTGTGGGGAAGAGCTGCGATGGTGTCATTAGCTCTGCTGTACTCCAGCAACTCCCAGCCCACCAAGTGCTTGGGCACAAAAGATGCCCATGGCACTACTTTTCCATTTCTTCTCTTACTACAGGCAGCATCAGTCTGACATCCCCCCAAATCACATGATTCTGCTTGATCACCGATTTATTCATTGCACAGTTGTGTTTACACATCCATCAGAGTAGGATTCAGTCTTGATCCAGAGACGGTCAAAGCTGGCAGCATGTCACACAGTGGGAACACCGAGCAGAACCTGAGCATGAAGCTCCCACTTTACACAGGAGTGCTGAGAGCAGGGAACCGCTCTAAACCTCACTTGTTTTCATGCTGATGCTCTCCGAGTCCCCAGCCTCAATGCCTGCCACTCACACTGTTAAGTATTCATACCTTTAATTTATCTGTTATTCCCTGTGTGCAGAAAGAACCAGAATCCAAACTCTCATGAGTATCTCGAGCCATTCTGTTGTGCAGCAGCCTTTCCAAGAGCAAAGCTGTAAACAGCTCCTAACTGTACACCCCAGAACAGAAAATAAAGACAATTGTTTGGCACACGCCTGAGAGCTTAGTCTTCCATAAGCTGCCAGCAGGCTTTTGTCCTTGGCTGAAAGGACCCATGCTGAAGACCCTTTCTCTCTTGGGACAACCAGTCACAGAAAGTTAGCACTGATGAGTGCCACTCATTTTAGCCTTTCTCATATGGATTTGTCAGTTAGAAGCAAAAGTTATTCCTTCATTTACCAATTTCTCTTCCTAGAAAGTCTTTGGACCTTGTTAAGTAACTAGACTAGAACACAGCAGGAGCATCAGCAGGGAGTGGGCACAGAGGGCTATTTCATTGGCAGTATTGTATATGCTGTCATTTACATCGGTGTAAAGAGTGGGTCAAAGGCTACTGTTTCAGCGTGGCAAATGCATACATCCTCTTTGCACTCCATGAACTACACAAGATAGAAGTATAGGGGAGTGTAAAACAAAGGCCTGATTCTCTCCTTCCCAGGTGTGTTGTAAAAACTAAAGAAACCTCCTTTTTTTCTTTAAGGGCTTTTAAACTCAGCATGAAAACATTTCAACTAAGGTTCTTCAGAAGTCTCATTCACAGGTCTTCTTGCCAGCCCTGCTCAAACACAGCATGACTATGTGTTCAGAAACAAGAATAAATGAACCCCTAAAACTATGAAATGAACCCCTAAAACTACCAGGTTTGCTGCTGTTGCTATATGAATTTGGGCAGGAGCAGACTGTAGTCCAGCTGGATCAGATTCCATAAAGACAATCAGATACTTAATTCTTGGGCCACACCTAGGTGGAATCAGTAGGAGTGGACATAGCAGTCATGCATCTGAAAATCCTATTTCGAAACAGCAAAAACACAGATCCTCCAGAGTCACCGCAGAAAGAGAGTTACTGGCTTTGTATAATGTTCAAGCAACAGATCATATTCACACACCCGTTTAATCACAGTTAAACACATAATAGGCACAGGTTATGCTCCAGCTAGATAAGGCAGGAAGAGATGGAACAAAATCCTAGAGATGACATCGGGGGGTTTCTGGACAAGACTAAGAAAAAAGTAAAATAATCCAGCTTTCACTGTCAGAGTATCACACCACCCCTTGGATCAGGACTCTCCAAGCTCTGGGATGTGACTGCTTTGGTAGTAGTAGCTGCAAAACTTTTACTTCCTTTTGGGAAAAAAAGACAACAAAACCCCTCCCCCCAATCCTCACCCCACCCAAACACCTTTTTCACCTTCTTCCTGGAGAAGAAAGTGGGGATCTCTTGTTCCACTGAGTTACCAAACATGTCTTCCTCTCCATTGCTCAGAAGAGAGCTGAGAATGGCCTCCACTACATGATTCTCCTTCCAGAACAAGGGTGCTCACACAAGCCAGGTTTGGGACCCCCTTCAACAGGGCCACACTTTTATCTACAAAGCGGCAACTGGGACTTCTGCATGGCCACACACCTCTAGGTGAAAGGCCTTCTGTCTGCCACTCTGATCTGATCTATTTCTCTGACCCACCCACCTGTTTTTTTCTACCATGTTCCTGTACAATGAAAGGAACACCCCATGAGCTGTGATAGGCACAGGATGGACAGATCCTCTGTACATCTAGCAAACCTTGTAGCAGGGTTCCTGGGCTTCCTTCACTGTCAGTAACACTGTAGTTAAGATTTTATTCACAGCTTGTACTTACCTCAGTGCTCCAACATCACAGTCTGCTAGCAAATTATAAAATACATCACCTACCTCACGCTGCTAATAAAACACAACAATCATAGAAGTATCACCTCCTCTTCATTCACTTTGAAAGGAGGAAACAGGTTCTTACCAGCTGTGCTCAACCATTGCTCTAGCTGTGAATGCTTACATCAGGATTTACCCTTTTGTTCTCAACCTCTTAATCCTTTTCCTTTTAGCAGATGATACATTAGTTCTGCCTTGTGCCTAAGCACCCTTAGGAGGGTGCTTCTCATGGATAATTAACAGCACTTGATTATTCCTCCAGGTAGTTTGACTGCATTTATTTATGATTATTGCAGCATTATGTGAAAAGTCCAGCTTGGTCAAGGGCTGGGAAACTCAAGGCTGTCTACTCAGTTGTATCTGCCTTCTACTGCTCAGGCTCCCAGCCACGTCTGGAGGATTCTTCTTCTGTTAGAAAGTCCCACTGCTGCTATTCAACTCTGCAGAATATGCAGAGCTCACACAGTAGCTGATACTGAAGCTCTCGTTTCACCTGTGTTATTGCACCTACGTCTGCACGGCACAGGCTTGCAACCCCTCCATGGCAGGCATCGGAGGACGGGGTGGCATCAGAGGCAGCCTCGCTTGAAAAGGTCCAGAGCCAGCAGTGCAAGAGCCGGAAAGCCTTGCAAGGTGAGGCTTCCCTGTTTCCCCACACCACAGGCCCATGCTGAGAAGGCACCTGGTCCGCACAGGTGGTTTGGGCCAGCACATAAACATTTTCTGGAGTACTTCTTTTTCCACCTGCAACACAGAGCTGTGCTTCCTCCCTGACCTGAGCTAAGGCAGACCCACCAACAGATCCAAAATAACAAACTGCTTCAAGCAGCCCTCAAACTTTGGGGCTGTGTCCCCATTAGTTTTCAGGTTGACCCCAAGAGCCCATCACCCACAGGTCCCGTTACCTTTGGTCCACATGACCCCGCTGTCCTCCAGGCTCGAGGCTGCAGGGAGCCGGCCCCGGCCGGGCTCAGCCCCTCACGGCGGCTGAGAGTGCTCTCTACAGCTATGAGGGGATGGAACCCTGAGCCGACCCCCCTCATGACACCAGACCAACGGCCGCTCGGCGACCGTTGGTGGCTCCTCAGTATTTATAGCCCGCCGGAGTGCTGCGGGCGGGAGGCAGCCATTGGCCATGCGAGCCGTGCCAGGCGGCGGGGTGGCCACACGCTCCCTGACAAGGGACGCTCTAGGGAATGTGGGTGGCAGCCCCTCAGCCCCGCCGCCCCTCATGGCATCAGGCCCGCCAAGGGCAGGGGCTCCTGCCCGAGGAGGGGGGAGAGGCTGCCCCGCAGTTCAGCCAAGCGGGAGAAAGTGGTGGAGACGCGGTACAAAACTGTGACAAAGTCCCCACCAGTGCCCGGCCCGGCTCTGTGACAAAGGGATGGCTGCCGCCATTGGCAATGCCTTCACACGCCTCTGTGCTGAAGGCCACCAAGAGAACCACCGCGATGAGAGAGGGGAAGGTGGTGTGCTCGTGGGCTTCCTCTGCCCAGAGGGCTCAATCGCTCAGCGCAGGGTGACGCTAGACCTCACCTCCAGGCTGGCACCCTGGGACAAAGGACAGAATAACGTATTCACACAAAGCAGGGAAATATTACCCTGCAGAAGACGGCGCTTAGCTGTAAAAAAATGATTCATTTGGCGAGAAGGAACAGGGATTAGCTGAGAAGTATGACTTAATCCGCTCGGCTTTCTCCTGGCAAGACCAGGTATGTAACACCAGCAGGTGCAGGACACCTTTTTTGCAGCCACGCGCAGTGGTTGAATGCAGGAGCAGCTGTATCACAAACAGTGGAAACCAACACAAGCAATTAGATGACAAGCGATTTTATTTTGCAAAACAATCACTATACAGCAACAAATACAATTGCAAATCGGATTGAAAAACATGAACTACCTACCACCAGCCATTCAAGAAATGCCTCTTTTATGGTAACAGGCTCTAGAATTATCAGAAAAAACACAGGTTTGTAACAGCAGACTGTATTCCTTGACATCCCAACATACAGCATGTTTATTTGTTAGCTTTTTCTCTTTGCTAAAGTTGAAGTGGCTTTTATACGCTTGACTTTTCCAAGTGTGAAACTAATTTACCTTCCTGCAGTGGGAATTGCTGGAGTTGCAGAGGGAGTTGCTTTAGCAATCTGACTAGTGAGTGAACTCGACACACGTCTAGGCTAGAAATCTACCTGTGTCGATTTTCATAGCAAACGTGATCTACTCTTCAAGGCATCTGCCTTTGAAGGGACATTTGTACTTGGGTTTCAAACAGTATTTGGTCCAGCATGGAAAAAACTTCTGCTCACATGTGGTAGCCCCCACAGGCTGCCTTTCGACTCCCTTTGGGTCGTGTATATAGGCAAACTTAGATTTGTAAGCAGTCACGATGAGGTTACTACTGTACCTTAGCAGAGCGTTGAATGGATAATACCATTTACTGCTGTACAGTGGAAATATACATAGCCCTTGTGGGCACACAATTTCCCTCATCAGTATTAGTTTTTCCTTTACTGTTGCTGGACAGAGGTTTGATCAACTTTGATTTCTTTCTGCTTGTGGTTACATAGAAACAGAACTCTGCAGGTGGGGCAGAAGTACTTTTTCTTTTATCTCTACAACTTGATGGATTATTAATTTGGGGGTCTCCCCTAGCTATCCAAACAAGGTTTCACTATTCCTTTTGTCTAGTTATCTCTGCTTTGTTACAGAGTTGGGTCTCAGGCACCCAACATACCTGCTGGCTCAACGTGCCTGTGGAAAAGAAACACAACAGATGCAGTTTCCAGGAAGCTGGCTCCATCTTCTTTAGTGGGCATTACATATTTACAAAACAGTTGTGTTTAAAACCAACACTCTTCTTCAGTAGTTAAGATTAATATGAGCTTTTTCAGTGAACATCTAGAGTCATGTAACAAAACTTGTTTTTGTGTTTTTTTTTTTTTAATTTTTATTTAACAGCACAAAACTCTTGATTTCTTTTCATCTAACTCCACAGCATTCTAGGATTCTTTCTATGGAAGGATGATTACGATGACAGAAGTCTTTGCTTGAATCAAGACAAGAAAGCTCATTTTAATGCATGAAATAAATGACTCGGTGTGTTACACCACTCTAACTTTGGACTCATAGGTGGATTAACTAAGCTTCATTTTCTAGAGTATGTCAATTTTAAAAGCAGAATAAAAAAAAGCTTGAGTCACAGGTTAACACTGTTCTCACTAGCTGGCGTTCAGCCTCAGAGAAGCTGAGGTTCGGTAGTACCATAGACTCTCTCCCACATTGGCAAAAGGCGTAAAAAAAACCCCACTGCAAGGCTAATTTATATTAATTGATGGTGTGATCAGAGCAATGTGATAGAAATACTGTTTTATTGTTTTTTCTTTGTCTGTTGTTTTTCTGGAAAAACTGGGAAGAGGCTTTTAATGCACCTCACGACACTGTTCCCATGTGAATTCTTAGGATTATTCTAAGCAAAAGTATAACACATACAAGGCAGAAACCAGAATCCTCCAGATGCACTTAGCATGGTTCTAAACTCACTGTCCTTTGTATAAAACAACCGACTTACAAACAGTATTAGGTACTTTATAGTGTGAAAAAGCTTTTTGCAGAGCTGAAATGTCATGTGTGGGGCTGTTAGGAGTTCATCTTCAGTAAAATTTTTAGAGATATAACCATTTTGTTTTGTCTTTGTACTGCTGTGACAACTTAGCCAAAATCCCCCTTTGGTCCACTGAATATTTACTGTCTAGTAACTGTGCATTTGCTACCTGAATTTAATGATGGGGAATCCTGTGCTATTAATTATTAGAATACTTGTCCACAGACATAAAAATCTTCTCTATGAGTCTTCTCAGATCAAAGCCCAACACACACACGCACACATACAAATTAAGAAGGAAAAAGAATGGATCAAAAGCTTCCAACACACAATGTTAACCTAATACATGTATCAAGTATAGCTCAACTGACAGTGCAAAGTTTAGTTAAGAGATTTCAAAAGGAAAAGATCAAACAATCTGCAAGAATGTAAACCGGTCATTTAATAACGTCTACTGTACATATATTATCAGCAGATTATCCGCTGATGAGTAATACTACCATATTACCTTCAGTGTTCTCTTAGTGTCCATAAGACAGTGATGGAGTTCTCACAGGTAACTCCACTAGATCGGTTGTTTATGTATTTCTGCCCTTCATCTTTTATACACACTTTTTCTTATACTTTTTATAGTCAATATCATCCCACTTTGCTTAGATTTTAAGATGCCCTATTTATTGATGAATCACTATGGCAACCCAGTCTAGGGAGCTCATTTTATTTATTCATGTACTATAATTTACAGGCACCTCTGTTACGTTTATCACTGTTATGTGAGTGCCTGAGTGTATACATAAGACATCACTGAAGGAGTGGAAACAACAAATTAATCCTTTTTTCTGTGTTTCAACTTTAGCAAAAGAAAAAAATAAATAAATCTAACATTCACCGTTACTACAGGAGTGTAAAAAAAAAAGAAAAAGAAAGAAAAAAAAAAAAAGCCAGAACCAAACTATTGCGGATTTTTTAAAAATCCAGAATCCAAACTCAGCCATCTTTGGAGACCCTTTTACAAATGTCTGGACCCCACAAAAATCATACCTTTGTGAAGAAAGGGAGGGAAGGGAAGAGTGAAGGAATCCTTTTTCTAGCATCACAGAAGAGACTTGCATCTGGCACTAAAACAGGGTCACGGCTTTTAGTTGTTACAGAAAGCAACTTCATGCTAAAATTTTCGTCTTTTTAAAATGTATTCTTATGAATAGGGAAAAAAAAACCCTGCTAACATCTACTTTTACATACCTAAAATTGCAACACCAAAGGGTGCAAGAGACACAGATACTGTGAATAAAGAAGTAGAATATTCAAGTATATGAGGAGGGCGTATCACAAATGGCCACAGAGAAATATATATATCTATAATACTGTATCAAACAGATGGAAAGGATGTGAAACTGATGCTGTGTACACAAATCTAGCCGCTTAACCAACTTTCTAATCAGACACAAGTCCATTGGGGTGGAAGTGCTTGCTTCCAACAGCTTTTTTACATTACTTCCCCAAGCATGGTTCAAACGTTTTCAACTACTATTTTTAGTTATTAGTTAAATAATTTATTGGCTTTTCAGCTATACACTGACAGAATTAACCAGGTCCGAAAAATGTTAATAACTTAATTCAACTTTTGTTCTACTCATTTATACAAAATAACACATTATTTTTAATTAAACTTGAATTTCTCTATATGCCCTTCCTTCTGGTAAGCAGACTGTTAATTCAACCTGTAACAACTTACAATGGGCAACTTTTCTTTTTTTATTTCCCATCTATCAACAGAACAGTGAAATGAGCAACTTGGGATATTAACAAGGCTCTTCAGAAAGAGGTGGATGGCCTTCAGGCACATGAAAGGTAAAAATGCATTTTATCATAGTACGGTACTCCATGCAAGACAGAGCAGAGCAACAATAATTGTCCAATGTAACATACTGCAGTTGTATACCCATATAAAGCCAGTGTCTTCCTGTTGTAAATGGAAATCAGGCCAATTTCTGCATTTATTTATTTTTTTTGTTGTTTTTTTAACTGTATGGTAACTACAAGTCTTGGGATGTGACTTAATTTTAGACATGTTAAAGAATGAATGTAACACCTGCTCTGAGCCCATTCCTGCCAAGAGCTCATGCCTAAATATTATTACTTCATACAACGTAAAATGAGCAAATTCATAAGCCCTGCTTAGCGAGGGCGGCTGTGACATCTTCAGCGAGGGTAGCAAGCTGGGGCGATTCAAGCAGGTTGATGCTTCCAGAGGATGAGACATTGCTGAGTCTGCGTGGCGAAGCCACGCTGGACCTGCCTGGTGACTGCGTGATGATCTCAGCCCCGTGATCGACACGGGCTTTAGCATGCTCTCTGAAGTTTAGCTTCTGGCTGTCAATCTGTTCCAGGAAAGCACAGAATTTAGCACATTATATATTTACCAAATTATCTTGCTATAGATCATCATCTGGGTCTCATTTTGTTTAATTTTAAGAATTCTTACAAGGATTAAAGCTTCTTCACTCATTAGAATAACCGAAACTGAAGATTTTTTCACTTTTTTAATATACATTGGCTTACTGTGTTACATTCTCTTACTGTTTCTGTCTCTGATGGATGCCTTAATGAGCAGTACCATTGCTCCTAGCTGTATGAATTTAATAGACATTCTATGGGCATTGTGATTTGTTTCTGAAATCTGTTTTTTCAAGGAAAAAAAAAAATGAGGGGGGATCTTATCAATACTTGTAAATACTTGAAGAGAGGGTGCCAGGTGGATGGGAACAGTCTTTTTTTCAGTGGTGCCCAGTGATAGGACAAGAGGTAACAGGCACAAAATTGAACATAGGAAGTTCCATCTAAACATAATGAGGAACTGCCTTTACTTTGAGGTGCCAGAGCACTGAAACAGGCTGCCCAGAGAGGTGGTGGAGTCTCTGACTCTGGAGACATTCAAAACCTGCCTGGACACCATCCTGTACAACCTGCTGCAGGTGACCCTGCTCTGGCAGGGGGGTTGGATAGGTGATCTCCAGAGGTCTCTTCCAACCCTGACCCTTCTGTCGTTTTGTGAAATGTTTGTGGAGTGATCTTACTTTCAAGACACCTTCCTCCTGTTTCACAAAGCAGTCCTCATCCTCTGCAATACCCATACTACAAACTTATTAGATCATACCTATGGTCCCAATCATCTTTAGGGGGAAAGCCAGTGCACAAACTACAGGATGTTTTACTTTAAGATTCACTCTCAGCTTAGATACAGATGTGAGACTGGCCATTCCAAATTCCAAAGGGAGCAAATGGTATGTGAGTGTGCTCAAAGGAGAACAAACAGATGTTTTCTACTCAATTCAGAGTCATTGCTGAATTCACAGCTCTAATAATTTCACTGGACCAGGGGCACAGTGGTAGTCTTTTCTCTGACGGCTGTCCCCTTACCTTGACGTTACCACCGCCGGGTACATGGTGGGCATTTTCCAGTGAACCAACTTTAGCCTGAGCTTTTTCTTTGAAATCCAATTTCACGCTCTCAATTTTCACACGCCCACCTCCTACACAGAAAAAGGAAATACAGATTAAGAGGCTGGAATGGCTCAGGAGAAAGTCTGACCTGATGCACACGGGTGCATCCACATTACTGGCCTTTTACTTGAGATCTAATGGTTTAGAGAAGCACAGAATACCACACTGCATGTTCAGTAAAATATAAAATCTTCAACGCATATTCAAACTTTAAACATGTGCTGCAGCCCTACTGATTTTCATGGGATTTAAGCACATGCTTAAGTACTTTGCTGACTTCAAGCTGCATTTCAGTATCTTATCACAATGACATTATGCCACAGCAGCATCCTTCTGCGTTATTTTTTTATTGACTCTCTAAACTCGGTGGTCCCATACCTTTATGTCTTTATATATTAGTTAAGTAGAGTTAAGAATATTATTTTTATTACCAAAGTGTATTTACTTTCTCTTGGACTATAAAAGAGAGTGGTATCATCCATGATTTCTCCTTCACATAACAGGATTAGGTCTTTGCTTTGTCCCACATCCCAGAAACTCCTACAATACCTGGCTTGTGGTGGATATTCTTGAGTGAGCCACACTTGGAAGTCACATGACTCAGGTCGATCTTCTTGGTTACGATTTGTACCTGTCAAAAGCACACACACAAATTACAGGAATGAAATGAAATAAATAAAAAGCCAAGCCCTGCAGAGGAAGAGCCCAAGCCTCTACTGGAAAAGGAGAGATGGTTAGTAGAAAACAGACCATGCCACAAAGGAGGAAACACCTGGATTAATACAGCAAGCTTCCTTCTCACCTAGGGAAATGACAGAGCTGGGTTAAGCTTTACTATTAGCAAAATGAAGAGGAGGACAAAGCAGATCAGCTTGTGGGTTCTTACTAAAATGTTTCTGAGCAGCAGGACCCATCCCGTTTGCTTCTGCTCTTGAATGTGCATCCTGGCAACTAGGAATATTTCGGTGACTGTTTTTTTTTTTCCTCTACCATCTGTTTCTTATTTTTCTGCATCTAAATATGGTGTGTATTTCAGCTCAATCCACTATGGAGAGTCTGATGAATCTACAAATGTGACTTCTGCAGCTGTGCCTGAGCTGGCTGGTGTTCAGCCAGCTGGCTCAGTGGTGCTCATCAGATAGCAGTGGCATCGTTCTGCTCAGCCAGGCAGCAGCACAGGCACCCTCCCTCCTCCGGCTGCTCTGTGCCCTGCTGCCGGCCATGTTGCCAGGACTGCGCTAAGCCCAGCTCAGGAACAACCACAGAGTGACACTCCTGCCTTGCTGCATTCCCAGCTAGCTCCCAGATGCGGCCCACAATCACAGTGACTGTGTAGCAGGTCTTAAGAAGTTGCAGCCCCTCCAGGCCAGAGACAAGCTCCAGGATTACTGCAATGCCACAACGCTCACATCACCAGCAATGACTTAAGCTAGCACTGGTGGTTGTACTGAATCTGTTCGGATCAGATGTGTCCACACTGTCAGCTCTTCCATGTGAGGGGAGATCATTTCCGTCAGAGGGGTCAGAGCCACCTTAAGCTATTCCAGCGTGACTGCTAGAACTAACAGGTGTCTAGTCAAACCCTGGGCAACCTCAGTTTGTTATACCAGAATAATGCTGTGGCATTAGCATTAGCACTCAGCATGCTGGCTTATCACACCCTCTCTCTGAGCTTTCTTTGTCCTTATGTTTTATTTTTCTTCTTCCTCTCAGGTTAGCTGAGGAAGGACTGATGCACTGGAAGATACCCAACTGTGAGGCTGGAGTCTCACTGTGAGCTGGAGTCTCTTTCTGGAAATTACTTTCTTGGGCCACTCCCATGAAAGAAACTGAACCATTTTGGCTCACACTGGACTTTCACTGTCAGCAGCCTTGGGCTTTTAGAGATAACCCTTTTCCCACCCACGTTCTGGAAACATGTTGTGCTCTGTGGAGAAAGATCAGGAGGCCACCACTGCATACACAGGGCTCACATGACTACCAGACCAGACTCACACGTGAAACAGTAGCAAGAGGGAAAGTAGTGCTCAGAGGATGGGAGACAGAGGGGTCTAGCTGTGCAAGGTGGGTCACCACAGTGGAGATGCCTGTTCACAGGGTGTCTGTACTACTTACATTTCCTCCCCCTGCAGAATGTTTGATGTTATCTCTGGAACCACACCGGGACTGAATATCGCTAAAATCAATCTTCTTGTTTAAAATCCTAACCTAAAAGGAATCGGAGGTAACTTACTATATACCATACACACACTCCACCGGGTTGCAGGACAGGGGAGCCAGGGTAATTTTTCCTCCTGCTGCGACTCCTTTTTCTGGCACTTGTATTGAAATGTGAGAACATAAACCACATCAATCTCTCTGCTTAGTATGTTAACACAGCTTATGTAAATGTACTACGCTGCTTTTTTTTCTGTCTCACAAAGTGGTGGTGAAATACAAAGGGGAAAGTTTTTATACTCGGAGATAAGAAAGGTGGCTTTTCCCTGAAAAGCTCAAATAACTCCTTGCTTGCCTGGACTGGACATAGTCCTTGGACAGCCTGTCCTAGGCTCTCTTGAGTGATGGCCAGTGTTTCTGCTGAACCAGCCACAAGGAGAAGATGGAAACCCTCATCCCCACAGCTCAGCACTCCAGCCTTTGATACAGATATCCCAGATCCAGCCAGCTAAGGCATGGGTTGAAATCCCGAGGTATTTCACCCCTTCTGCCATACAGCCATAACAGCAGCTACATTCATACAACAGGCCTCAGAGTGTCCTGTGAGAGGGGACTGACAAAATTAATTAAACTGAACTCAGAGCTCTCTACTGCACTCTCTCTTTACTGTCATTTACTAAAGGGCAATGCAGAAAACAACAGCATCTGGAAACCTATAGCTGCAATCACTGCTTCTTGATTTCTGGTGCTGGCCATGAAGTTGGTCACAACAACTTTCTGGTGCTAGCAGCACTGTGCTTCTCCCCTGTGCTCTTTGTTTCTGGTAGAACAAGTACCCGACCTTCCCTTGATGGTGTCAGCCTCCCTTACAGATGCCAGGAGCTCACATTTTTTCTGTTACCTTAGCCACTGATGCACTGCAGGCATATGGCAGTGTCAGGAAGTGAACTCTGTGAAGGGAAGGCCAAGCTGTCCCATGCCAGACCCCTACCCTGACCTCCCTGTCAAAGCAGTTCCTCCATCTGGCAAAATTCAGGTGCCACCAATGATTGTCCTCCCAGGAAATGATGTGCTGCTGGATGGCAGTTACCAGTAGGCAGGAACAACTGGGTGCTCGGCACACACCTGTGTAAGACCACTTCTAGACTTCTTTCTGAACAAGGGTAGGGGATTGTGCTTAGTAGTGTTACGCTTTTCAGGTGTGTGAGAAGGCGTTTCTCGCTGCACCTGCCTTCGTTGCACCAGGAGCTTTTACTTACTCAAAGAGTACCATCCATGCAGCATATTATTTCTCTGGGTTAAATATGAAGTCTTTATTAAAATGTTATGTTGGATTTTACTTATCTCTATGTTATTAATATACAATATGAACTTACAGAAAGTCACAGAATTTTGGGCATTATCTATTCATTTTGCTAAATGGTACTTGTAGAGCCTTCACTGACATACTACTTGGCACAGTCCTGTTGGCTGCTGTTGTATGTAAACCTACAGTGACTACCGATATTGAGATAAGAGAGGGACAGATACACCAGGGTACCTTACTGTGGCGTCTTACCACTCGAGGAACACAAAGCAGCTGCAAAACAGCTGAAGCGGTCAGTGGGAGGAAGAACCCTGTTCAGTTTCTGCTTCCTGGCTTCAGGTCCCCACACTGCCCCAGGCTCCCTGATAAATCTGAGACAAGTCACTCCCTCTTGCACTTCACCTCTCCAAACTAGAAAAAGACTATTTGCCCCCTTACAGGGATATCAGATTTTGCAGCTCTTGGCTCCTGCAGTGGGGATAATGTCACATTTTAGATAACAAGTTGAATCCTCTGGCACTAAGCACCTGGAGTGCACTCTTGACTTAAGCCCAGTAAACTCCAAGAAGAAATTTTCAGAGGGCCACACTTTGCAGCTAACGTGAAGAATTTCTTCACAGCAAGCTGTTTCATGGGTCCCCCTTATATAACGTAACCACTACATCAGTCAAACCATTAGGATGTTAAGTGTTCTATCGCTTTCATAGGTAAAGATCTGTGGTGATGGCATGCTCAGCAATAAGGGTGATGACAGCACCAGAAAAGTCCACAACTGGTAGGTCACCTTCAGAAGGGCATTTTCGGTAGGCAAACTGACTTCTGTCTTTCTCTCTCCTATCTGCTTAATCCATACGAGTAAACCAGCGTACAGTAAAACATGAAAGCAGATGCCTTTAGAGTTTTATGCTTGTGCTTTCTCTCAATATACTATTTGTTTAAAAAGGTACCCCAGTACTGTACAAGATGGCTGTCACATCAGTTACAGAAACACACATCAGATGTGCAGTCAGATCTGGCTCCCAGAGAGCTTCGGGCCAGACACAACTGGGCAAAACAGAAAGCCTTCCTAGCACTTTCTGAGCACATCTCTCAGCAATGGATCACCAGCACCTCTTAGCAATGGCCACAGGGATGCATTTGCTCTGAAAATGCTGACTTAGGGGTCACGACAAGACCTCAGCACTGTGGACTGGGAGCTGTAGCTTAATGAAGCCAAAGCAAGGTGAAAAGTTGAGAGGGTGCCTTTGATCAAGTGCCTAAGGGTTGATTCGCACCCGGAAGTCTGACAGTTTATGAGTCTCATGGCCCATGGACCTGGCTAGCAGACATATAAGGGACCAATCATCTCAATTATCCTCTTTGTCTCACTGGGTGAAATGTGCCCCTGTGTAGAGGGGCCAGCATGAGACCTATGTATCATTTATGTCCTATGCTGAGGGCTGAAGTGAGTTGAATGATGTGGATGTGTTCTGCTGGTCATCTGGCACAGGGAAGAACTGCACTGACCCAGGTTTTTCCTGATGACCTTGTTTCTCCCTTTCCTGGAATATATCAACACCCCTGCACATATTTAAATAATGACTGCCCTCTATAACTAACTGTTCCACAAACTAATGGAGCCTTGTTTCCTATAGATTAAGGCTTTAAACTGCTTAATCCCTCCATCCTATATTCTTCAGCAAGCCCTATCTGCTCTTGCCAGCAATGTCTCCCAAGCTTTCTCCCAGGTCTGTTAGACTGGGCAAATAGAAGCCAATACACAACTGGCCAGCTGTTTGTTGTCTCTGATTGCGGAAAAGGGGCTGAGTTATCACTGCCTTTCCCCCAATGTCAGTGTTTTGCTGAACCTCTGTTCTGTATCCAGTCAACAACTATCACCCAACTTGGAGGGACCGCCTGTGTTTCTAACCACTGCTTCCTTGCCAGCGCTGGTTGAAATGGCCCAACAAGTTACAAATGAGTTGAGAAAGGCTGAGACTGCCAGCCAAAGAGCATGACTGCACGAGCTTTGTTTCCTTTGAGAAATCAGACTGTAAACATCAGAGGGAGAGTACCAGAGAGGGACAGGAACTATTTAGGCTAAAGAGAAACTTTGGCTTGCAAACAAAGAATGTAAACTGACTGTGAATTATTTGAAGCTGGATTCTAGAAGGAAATTTGTAACTATCAGAGCAGAGAGGCTCTGGAACTGCCTCCCAAGAGAACAGAGCTACGATAAGAAAATGGTAAACTTTTATGATGGCACTTGATGAAAGGAATTAGATGATGCAGCTGCCTGCGATAGAGACAGCCTGAACACCATGACTCACCAGGAAGGTCTCCGTGTTCCTGAATATGTATGTACATCTTGTGTGGGGGTGGAGGTGTGGTAGGGATGTATATATATGCAATTCAGTTGTGCTGCACACTAAATGAAAGATCAAGCCTGCTCATGCTTTCATTCAGGAAAGGGAACATTTTAGTCTGTGGCAGAAACAGGACTGCTTTCTATTCACACTCACTAAACATCCCACAAGATAAAGTCCTGACAGGCTCCCTCATAACCCTTGTGCTGACCTGCCAGTCTGAAATGTGTACATTCTCTTCTGATTGGACACTGGTTTGCCCAGGTATGCTGGACAGGGCCTGGAAGTTAGTCTTTGATCAGGACCAAGCTGAGGTTCCTCAGCATTTGTCATATCCACGTGAAGTTAAACCACAGTGGAAAAATTAAGCCTTACAGGCAATGCTGCGTTTATTCCACAAAACCACATTGCCCAAGGATAAAAATGGCTTCTGTCTGAAGCCCTGGAAGTCTTACAGACCTTACCCCAACTCTTTCCTCTGATGACTCCTCAGCAGTAGTCCAGAAGTGAAGTCCAGGGCAGACTGTGTGCTCATGTACACACAGTACAGCCTCACTGACTCACACTACTTATAGGTAGTCCCCAGCAGGAACTGGACATTGTGCTCCAATACCGTCTGTGCTGTTTGAATGCTGTCTGTCAAAGCATCAAGAGATGCCGGGCACTTATGGGTAGCCTGCTAGGAAACCAAGTGTTGAGGGTATTTTTCTCAGAGTTCATTTAGATGAGGCATATATTGATCCTCACTCTGCAAGGTAAACTCTAACTCCCTTCCTACATATAGTGGCCCGACTGGCAATCTAAACACAAAGGGGCTGTGGTCCGAGGGCAACACCTACACTAGATAAGAGGGGATATTTTGAGTTACTCTAACACTAGGAGATGTGACAGGCTGCAATGCCTGTGAATCTCCCAGTTAGATATATGCCTCCCTATGCTGTTCACAGAAAGTGAATTTGGATTTCAAAGTCTCCATGTATAACAGTCTCCAGTCAGGGACCTGGAACAGACTCTCCTCTCTCAGTACTGCACCACTATGTTTAAGATGAGCAAAAATTTGTAGAAACACTGAGTGGAAGGCAAAGACACGCAAGAGAGAATTTAGTCCAGTTGTGCCTCACTGCTAAAGACAACATCAATGATTGAAAAGTGCTTATGAAAGAGAAAGAATTATGTTCCATTGCTGCCCAAAATTCTTCAGTTCAGCTGCTTTTCACAACAAGAGGGAAAGCCCCTAACTTATCAGCATCTGGGCAGAGAATCCATAAACAGCTTCCCTCGTGTAGCTTACTACCCTGGTACACATCAAAACAAAGATACTCAAAGAACAAAAATTGTGATGCTGATAAAATTACAGGCTCTGTATATATTTTCCAAGAAGCTGATGATTATGTTTTCCCTGCTTTGCAATTATGCCCTCTGAGAAGCTCTACCACAAACACTGTGCCTAAAGCATTTAAAAATACTCTAGCTTGGCTCCACTTGCCATTTGAACATGCCGTGGGGCTGTGATATTGGGAAAAGCTCCCAGACTCCTAACAACTTATCAAAGAAGGCACATTCTTACCACAGCATCACAGTGATTTGACACATCTACATCACAAGAACTAGGCATTATTTCAGAGTTTGATCTCTTAGTTAACACAGGGATTGAGACAAGAATTGGTCTAGCATAGGAAGCAAGGTTAAGGTTAAAACCTGATTAGAATCAAAAGGGAGTTCTAAGTGCTTCCAAATCTATATGCTGCCAAGGACAGATGATACTACAGTTTTTATGCTCCTGGCAGAGGCTACAGGTAGATGAAAAGGACGGGGAAGGGTATTTATTTGGTCTAGCAAAGCCATTGAAGAGAAAGACTGTGCCTCAGACTTTCCACATCTACAAATGGAGCTTGTGATCATGTTCAGCCTTTGCACTCCTGAAATTATTGGATACACACACTAGTGAAGCTGCCAGCCTACAAGCTAGTTAGATTCAAAATAAAGGCTGCGCTGGACATAACGTAGGCAAAATAACGTACAATTCTCATCTTGCTCTTATAGCAAAGGGTGAACAAGATAGGCTCATTTTTGACTTTTAAAAACGTACCCAGAGACAGACACTGAGCATGTAATATTTCAGCCTGAACAGTTGAACTGTGAAAGAATTACAAACAACTGAAAATAGGTACTTTCAATGGAAAGTATCAGTAAAATAGAAGAGATGTCTTGCAATCATCCATGTCTTTAATACTTGCGTAGGACAACAATGGCTGACTTACAAGCTTCTTTCTACCCATTTGCAAATAACTGTATTCATCTAATTAATAAGGTGACCACACTGAACTAGGCACGTCCCTATCAATAAAGGGAGAAAAGCCTACAGAGAAACACTGAGAGGTTTTGCATAATTGTGCTGGGAAATACACAGTGAAATGACCACTTTCCATGCCAAAGAGTTTACAGTCAAGAGACAACAGCTGAATTTAACAGACAGCTCAAGGAAGTGCAAGATCCACATGAGATGAACTGTAACGCATGTTCTGTAATCAGACTCCTCACTAAATCTGGAGACCTGATCAAAAGAATAGTAAAAAAAGTTGAAGCGGATTCACGCACACCAAATAAAAAAGACCCTAGAAGCTCAATTAATCTAGTTAAACCACAGGATCCTTGTTTTAGTACCCCTTAAACAAAAAAACAACCAAACAGATTTTGCTAAACTACAGAGTTTGATGCTTAAATTTTAAAGGCAACAGTCCCTACTCATGGGAAGAGTACTAATAGCTTCAAATATTAAGTGTTGAGCATCAAGTATCACAGTTTTCAAATCAGTTTGAAAGGGGTGAGTTTTGAGTCACTATGTCTGGGTTTCTTTACTCCAGCATAATGGAGAAAATTAGGTTGTTCAGTTAAGTTAAAAAAAAAAATCCTTGTGTTTATCTCTTCATGCAAGCTGGCTTTTCCAAAGCTCAGCAGGTATGTCCCTTAGCATCTCTTTTTATTGTTCAAATCAAATTTTCCAAGACAAAAATGAAGGTTTTTATCCTTTCCTTTCCCATCTAGCAAAATAAACTATTTTCTCCTCTTTTCATGCAAGACAGAACACTATTATATGACTAAACAGCTCTGATCCAGATTATGTATTGCTTGAATAGTTTTCCCAAAAGAACAACCTTCCCCATTTTATTGCCAAAATCTAGACTAGTTAGAGCTCAACTGAAAATGCCTCCTCTGCTGAACTTGCTGCTGGGATGACTCAGACTTTCACAGCAATTTATGTCCTGGTAATTTCAATCTACTCTAGAAAAAAATACAGCTTCTCCCTTTGCTATTAACTAGAGACCAACAATGTATGGTACGTCATGGACAGGATTTGTCTCTTCTAACATTAGCCAGCTAAGAGTTGGAACTGGTCACTTAAGCTGCCACTGTAGTTGGAGGATAGACACTGAATCCTCCAGAAAATGATACCTTCAACTCTAGCTAGACAGATCAAACACACCCCTTCCAACTGGCAGAAATCAGTGCACTGCTGCTAACTGCTTTCAAAAGAGGGAGAAACATCAACTTAAGGCTACTATAGTCAGTGGAAGTTTTCTTACTGGTTAGAGCCCCATCAGAAAGCTTGCACCCCTATCAGTTTGTCCTCAATGATCATGATGCACATTTTACAGATGGTTGAGGCGCAGCAGTGATGTTACTCTGTCCCAGCCACATAGAAAGTGAATGTCAGTTCTGGATAGAAAGTCCCAATTCCTTGCTCATTTCTACCAACCAAACACCTTTCCTCAAAGAAACTTTCTGAAACTTGCTAGAGCCTGGCAATGATTGCTTCATTTTTCTAAAATATGAGTCAGGAAGAAGGATTTTGCTTTTTATCCAGAATAATTCAAGGCTTAACTGTACAGACTGTACTCGGGCAAGCCTTTCATTAAATGAGTGCAGTCTGAACACAGGAGCTGCAAGATGTTATTTCTGTACAATCTGCAATGATGAGCCAAAATTCTAAATTTCAAAAATTTAAAAATTACAGTTTTGAGCTGTGACGGTTTTGAAATTGTGCCTGAAACTCCTAATTTCTCTGTGCCCTTGTAGATCTGCAATTAACAAGGATGAATTAGTTTCTAATTTTTAGTCCAGAAAAAATCCCTTCAAATGTCCTGTACATCCACAAAACTGGGAATGTATAAAGGAAACAAAAGCAGACTGACAGAGATTAATTTATCTTACAGTTATGAACTGTTGACTTGGTAAATGCACAAACTTATTCCAATGAATGCAGCTAACAGTGTGGAAACAATTGACTTCGAGACTCTCATTAGCTAAGCACTTTACCAACAGCCATGTTACAACATCACTTCACCCTAAACAGCTGCCTCCTGTGGCTCTTGTTTGGGAAAGCACCAAAGCTTGAACATTATAGCTCATTTATGTTCATCACTGTCCTGAGCAGGGACATTCTCAAAGTGTTGGCTCACTTATGTCGCAGATCACAATGGATTGGAAAAAAAGCACATGATGTGCCAGAAGGAGATGGGAGACAGAACGGGACCCAGCAACAACTCCACTACCTTTTAGGATTACTCTTCAACAACCAGTGCAACAACAGCATGTAATCTAGATCTTCAGATTAGTTTTTGGGCTGTCACCAGTGTTTGTAACATGGTGCAAAGACATGTGAAACAGGAGGAAGAGGAATTATAAGATGCTGTCTCAAGTGGAACATGATGAATACCTTTTGACCTGCAGTTCTCCCAGGAGGTGCTCAGCTCTTGGTGGGCCACCAGACCTGTCTGTCTCGGCAATGAATCTGCATCCTGGCAGACTGTAGCTGAGGCAGGGAACACTTCAGGAGCATACTTCGCTCTGCAGACTGGGTCATAAATTGTGATAATGGGGAGTGTGGGGGGGTGTGCTGTGGGGGAATGTCTCCTGCCATCCAAACTCATTTTGAACCTGACAAAAAATTGTGCAAAGTTGGCACCAGATAGCCATCCAAGCCTCCTCTGCCCAGCTCTGAGATGTCTTATCCTTCCCTGTGCCAGTCTCTTTTACCATTTAATGCAGAAGCCTGTTCTCCTTGACAGCATTTTTGTGGTTTCTGGACAGGTTCTACTGAATATTTGTGTCAACATTTGTTTAGACTTTCTGACCCATGACTAAATGCACTTTGTTCTCTACAGTTTAGGGAAGATGGTGAAGTTCTCTCTTAATCTTCCTAAAAACCTTCAAGGAACACTTCATTCTTCAACATAGCTTAGGTATTTCACTTTTCTATGTGTCATCTTACAAGGTGCCTGGCTGTTACTATAGTTAGTGACATTTTAAACCTTGTGTATGCCATTCTAGTCTGTACAGCTCCATTCACTTTGATGAAGCTACGCTGATTCACATCGACTGAAGTTCTTGCCCTTGGCTGAGTTTTGATGTATACGTTTTAAGATTAAATTAAAAGCTAGGTTGGCTTTATCCTTGATTGCTGGCCTATGATGCTTTATAAATACTCCGCGTGATCAGTACTGGAAAGATTCAGCTAGTGTACTCCAATATGATACACACCACATCCATAGACAGAATTTCAAGAAGGAAAAAAATCCTAACAGAAAAGAAAAACCCCATTCTTGGCATCTCAAACAGATTTCCAACCCCTTCCCCCGGTTCCCCCATGCTTCCCTTGGGCTGTCTGAGAAATAACAGATGCAAATGGGTTACTTTTGAAAGCCCAGCATTTCCTCCACAGCTGATGCGGTGTGAAAATCCATCTGAAGCCCAGCAGACATACCCATGAGCAAGTCGCCTCTGAGCTTTGCCAAGAATGATACATTTCACCATACTCTACTATGAAGAGAAAACCAGACAACCACCTACTGGCTGCATCACAGAGCAGAGAAGCCCTCATTTCTCCAGACTGCAGAATACCAATTAAATACATACTCAGTCCTAGTAGGAGCTTAATGCAGCGCAAAGTTAGCTAGCATTTCATTCCCCCCTGTGAGGTGGAGCAATTTCTCTCCTTTTCTTTGTTTCTGTGACTGGCAAGTCAGAGCTGAAGTAAAATAAGGCTGCTGTCTGATGAGTTTTTGATGAAATTCAAGGCTGAAGCACTGAATTTCTTGATTTATTTAGCATCCCCTGCTTCTTCATTTCTACACCTCAGCCTCTGGCAGTTTCAGAGTACGGCTGCCTTCTCTAGGACAGCTGTAAGCTATGACAAGACCTTGTGATAGGCTCAGATATGCCTCTGGTAAAAGGATAGTTTGTCTCCAAATGACACTTTTCGGCTGCATATCTGTATTCCTTTAGTGATTTGCATGTCATATTTATGCACTTAACTTGCCCAGATATATGCTGGCTTTTTGTCTGCTTGTTTTTCCTGTTGTTATTGCTATCAGCACTTCCAGTTCAGGTTATAAAACTTGAGCAGCTTTCTGTTTGTTTCATGTATCATCACTAAAAGCAGATAGCATATAACAGCTCATTTCAGCCAGTGCAGTATCTGCCACCAGATATTAAATAAGTGAGCAGACACAAGGAAATGAAATTAGCTTTCATGTGTTCCTCTCACAGACCCTATAAAATTCAACTGCCCAAATTGGAAAAGAATTAATCCTAAACCCTCTTGTCTAGACTGAGCAACTGTGGCATAAAGGAGACATAAAGAAAAAACTCAGGGAGTCTCTTATTGCCCAACCCACAGCTCAGTGGCCACATACCACTGGGAATTAAAAAATGCTTTAGCTTCAGTGACATTATGTCCACCCAGCAGATTTCCCCTGTGATACCTGGAAGAGTGAAATGCCAACTGCTGTGCCATTCTTCACTACCCAGCAAAGACTCTGTGCAACTGTAGAACTGCTAAGAACATGTAGCTGTCTAGGCATGGTGTTTACAAAGAAATACAATTTGCTGTGGCCCCCTGGTCTTGTACGGTTGCTACAGTCCACAGAGAGTAACAGGGAGGAGGAGGATAGGCTAACGTGATGCTGGTTTCGAGCCCCATGTCCAGCAGCTGGGTTTGTTATGAGGAATGCTAATCCAGATGCACAGTCTGAACTTGTGTTCCAAGCCTCCTGGAGCCCCTGCGCACTCTGACCATCTGTTATGCAATATGTCAAATGGGAGTTGAACTCCCATACAAAATAATTACACAGACAATTGTCAAAATAAAAACAGAGGAACCTTTGCTGAGGCATTATCTTCTTGACTTCATATGAGTAACTGGCTACTGTCCAAATCCTGGAAAGCACTGAATGTGTTAATTTACCATGAAAACAGGATGAACGCCTAAGAGATACCTGACTGTTTAATATATGAGCCTGTTTTTTTTCTCTGGAAGACCTGCAGTAGGCATACGGTTGCAATGTGAAGTTTTGATCCAATTTATTATTTTTTCCTGAGACAGCATTAGGCAAACCTCACTGTTGTGTATGTTCCACTCTGTATTCCAAAACTCACATATATAGAGAAGTATCTGATCTTGAAACACTGTGCAACCCAGCTTCCTGGAATCCGGTCTCGATTTCAGGACAGCTGAATGGGGGAGCATGTTACTCACCCTGATGTCCTGTCCCTGGAGGTAGTTGAGACGTGAACCTTTTATAAAGCACTCACATTGCCACCGCTGTAACTCAGCAAAGTAAAAGGGAGCTGGGGGCACGGGGTGTTCTTGTCATGGGGCTGTGTCCAGAATCAATATGAAATGCACAGGTACTTTTTTAAAAAAATAAATCAACATAATTGCTAACGCCCACAAGACTGAGTTGTCCATATTTTTAGCATAAATGTTGGTAAGCTATATTCTTTTTCCTCATTCAGCCTCTGTTCCTAAATAAAACAGGATTTCTTTCAGGTTGTAAATGGCTTTATAACTCTTTAAACATTAATAAAATGGATCGCCTCATCCTGTAAGCTAGAACAACAGTTTTCCCAAATAGGAAGACAAACAAATTGCTTGGACATAATTTTGGCTTTTAATGCTATCTGTATTACCATTTCTGCATTGCCCAAAAATGAGACAAGAGCAGTCCAGCTCCGGCCATACCAACTCTGCTTGCTAGGGCCTCAAGCAAAGACCCTCCAGAGGAAGGTATAAGCACCATACGTCAGGAAGATTTATAGTACTTCCTATCTGATCTTTCCTCAGTCTCCAAAAGCTTCTGCTTACCTTAAAAGCCTACATGTTTACTGTCCTTTCCAAAGTTTGGTAAGTTCTCTCTGTAGTAACAGGGGAATTTGCTACCCTACACACATGTTCAGTCTTTAGCCAAAAGCAATCCTCATGACAATGCGCTTCATTGCATAACTCTGCGAGGTATGAAACTATCTTTTTTTCAGCTTTTAATTGCATCAACATGTCCCTGAATTCTTGTTCTTTCAAACAGCAAGAACAGAAAATCCTAATCTGCCTTCTTACACATTCACCTTTTCTTTTTTTATATACATTCTCCAGTTTATACAATTTAAGCCCTGTTCCTGCTTATTCAAACCCTGCAGCAAGAATAACAGTTGTCTAATATCTGTCCCCTCCCATCATCTTCAACTTGGGGTGGATTTACCAGGTTGGAGGCTGCAACCCTCATTAACATCACCCAACACAATGCACCTGTCACGTAAAATGCCACAGGAAAAGGTCATGGTGCTTTGCAGTCCTGCTAACATCTATCTAGGTTGAATTTGAACTGGCTTGAATTAAAACAAATCTCTTTCATTTGCTGGTATTGATGAAGACTAAGTAAGAAGCAACTGCTGAGACTCAGGCTGAAACGTATCTATGGCATGGAGTGCAAACTCCTATTTAAAATTTTTCAACTGATTTCAGTGAGGTGCTGTTAGTTTTCAGCTGACAAAATACTTTTCTGAAGATTTTCCTGGCCCCTGCCATTTAACATCACTTAACCAATCAACGTATATGGACAAGAGAAGCAGCATTTGCCTGACAACTCAAAATGGCTCCCATCCCATACCTATCCCAAAGGTGCACACATAAGACTAAATCACATATGGATGAACATAAAGAGCGTAATCCTTACCTGCCCCCCTTTGGGCTGGTATTTGATATTATCTGTTGATCCAATTTTGGACCTGACGTTCTTGAGGTCAGGTAGAGGCTGATTAATAACTCGTAGCTGCTTTGGAGTGGCTGGAGATTTAGGAGGAGTGCGAATTATAGCAACTTTTTTCTCGGTAGGTACCAGTATGGCAGATTTGGGGGTCCCAGGAGTGTGTGGGGTTCTGGAGTAGCTGGGTGTTCCTGGAGTGCCTGGGGTACGGGAGGCGTAGCTTGGTGGTGTCCCTGGAGTGATGGCAGTGGAGCCAGGAGTAGTGGGGGTAGAAGTTCCACTTTTTCCTGTTCTGCTACGAATTGGCTCTGATCCTACGTGCAAGAAAAAACCCAGCATTAGACTTACAGAAATACAGCTCTTCTTCCCTCTGTACCTCCCAAGACTGCATTCCTGTGTGTGAAGTGAGATACAGCTCTAAGATGGCTGTGCTAGTGCTGGAACCGCTGGATGTCTGTTTCTGTGCCTCGTTTTGCTAATCAACCTTCCGGGAGTTACCTTGTCACGTGTGGCTAAGCTGGTAAATTGCCCACACAGTGACTGAGCTCTCCACTCAGTAACACAGGTGTGCTTCCCACAACACCTATGCCGCCTGCAAAGCTTGCTAAACAAGGCACAGTATCACATCGATTTCCATCTTGGGGAAAGGACTGGAAGTATCCTTGGAATCTAATGTTTGGGACTTAATCTGACAACCTGACTAACCAGTAAGAATTTTTTCACCAATTCCAATGGATTTGGGTGTTGAACTAGAGAGTGGGGAAAATTCTGATTGTAATCCTGAAACTGAAGACACTGAGTGCCTGGCTGCTGTTGCTCACATACCACTGCTGGTAATCTGGTGTCTGCAGCTGAACCCTGGGTGCATGTTCAACTGATGAGTAAGTCATAGCTCTGCTGTGTGGATGGGCAGATGTCCCTCACGTTCAATTGCTGGTTTTCATTAGCGCAGTGAAAGAGAGCAATTACAGAAGGCAGCCTTGATTAAAAGTCACATTCTAGTTACATCTGCATGCAAGTTAAAAGTAAATAAATACTGTAACATTTTGTAGCCCCACCATTCATTGTTTATGGCATTGCCAGTCCTTTTCACTGAGCACAAGAAGCAGTTTAGTAGTGGCACTGTGCTTTCTGCAGCCAGCTCTGCTGGTAACTCTCAAAGGCAAATGAACAGAAGCCAAGATATCTCCATATGCTACTTAAAGCAAAGCTTTGCTGAGAATACTCAGGGAGAGGAAGACCAATGCAACCCCCAAAGCCTGAGATCCCCAATGCTGAATGGGTACATACATGTTTTCACCTTTAAAACATTCAGGAATTATAAATCCAATAGGCCTCTCTAGAGCATCCAGTGGAACTAATCAAAACCTTATTTAAACTATTTGTTAATCATTCTGTTTATTTAATGATGGTGGACCAAATGCAATGCACTGCTCTCCCTGGGGTCGAGGAGAAACTCTTTGCTCTACATGATTCATTAGACAGGTTGAACATACTCTACTCTCACCTACAGTTTCCCTGAACAGTTTCTTTCTTTCCAAACCAACCCTAGAACATAACCTTCTCACTATACCAGCTGAGACAGAAAAGGAATTATGTTTTTTTTCGAGCTCCCTGCAGCTTTGGTATATTTATTTTTCATTCATCAGCCCTTCACCACATTGGCAAATGCTCAATGGTCTCTCACTTCTAGTCAGTAGAATGGGCTGCTGTGCCAGCTGGGGGTCACTCTGCTTACAAAGGGTCTCTGTTTTACCCTTGGAGCATCACCCAAGAATTTCAAAGGACTTTTTTTGGTAGAATTTAATTATTTACTTCCCTTAAGCTCTCTTAAAAGGGGCTGAGATTGGTTTCTAAAGAGAGAAACCAGAGGAATTCCTATTGGAAAGCAGGGAGCCAAATCCAGGTTCTGAGGCCTGGGCCAAATGCAAATCTATCTAAAAATTCTGGGAGTATTTGGTAAAATTCTCTTTGTCCTGTAATTTCTTTTGGCTTGTGATTTGATAACATTGGTCCTTATAAAAGGACCTTGCTGGTTTACTATCCTGACTTTCCCCAATAAGTCACTCCGCTAGCTAACATCTCAATTCTCAGCAGAGTTTTTACCCTAGGATGAGACCACAGGGAGATCATTACTGTGAAACAGCAAGTTAATGACTGTAATACTAAGTTCACTTTTCCAAGATCCACCAGAATATTTTATATTGCCTACTTCAGGTTTGTTTCATTGCTGCTGCTATTTGTAAATGCCCTGTGTTAATTATCTTACCCAGCTCCGAGCACGCTGCAAAGGCATTTTCTAATATTAGCAATTAGTTTGAAGAGCAGTCCTAGCTCTGGGCATTGCAGACTATGCAAAGACTGCACCCTGTCCCTGGTTTCAAGCCCTTGCAGCTCAGCACTTGCTATCTGAACAAAAACGGTCTGTGGGGCTCTGATTTCCAACAGCATACCCCAGACCTTCCCCTCTGTGTAAAAGGTAGGGACGCATCATGCTATGACAACGTGACAAATCTAACAAGGATGGGAGACATTGACAGCAGCAGGAGAGGGTTAATATGCAAAAAACATACGGGTGGTCCGTCGTACTGAAGAGGAAAGGGAAGCTGTGAGGGAGAGAGAGTTCTCTTCTCTGTCTCGGTCTCCTGATACACCTCTTCGAGGGGGAAGGATAGAGGAAGGTCTTGGTAGAGAGGAACGCTTTTCGGGACTCTTGCTTACTCCATCCTAATAGTACAAAAATAAAAAAGGAAGGTTTAGTTTTCAAAACTCACTCTCTGCGCTGTGATTTCTCTCAACCTATATATAAAGGAGGAGACCTCATCGTATGGGACCAGCTTACTATTCACACAGGAAGCTGTGGGGATCCAGCCACCTCCCATGCTCCGCTTAGCAACCTGGTACTTCTTTACTCCATCAAAACACCCAATAGTCATCTTCTGAGGAACTTAAAACAGATACAGATACTCCTGATCTAAATATGGATGGATTCCACATTTGGTTCTCAATAAGGAACAAGCATTTTTAGTGCAAGTTGAAAGTAAAAAAATTCTCTGGAGCTCAGGTGTGAAATTCTTATGTAAATTTCCCTGCAAAGTAACTGCAGTACTGGTGCCCAGAATACACCCCACACTATATTGTTAGGTGATGTGTGATTTTTGCATTTTCAAACACTAACTTGCAATTTTTTTATGGAGAAAAATTTTTAGCTACAGCTTATTTTTTGAGTGCAGGACTATTAATCCTGGTGTCTCCTCTCATTTCTTTCCATACTTGTCTTTTTAGTTTTTGAAATCAGCAGATACCTTCTTTTTACCACAGTTAGAGCAATGGACATGTATGTTAGAATATTTTTGAACTTATGGGATGGGCAGCCAAAGACAGTCTTACATAAGAAGATGGTACTCCCAGAGGCAAATATGATGATATGCCACCACTAAAAGACACACCACGCACAGTTACACAGAAAATGGAAGTCAATAGTGAAAATAGTTTTAAAATGTGGATAGTCATCAACTCAACACCAAGTACATTTGAAACACAAGTGAAATGTAAACATGGGGAAGCTAGGATGGACTGCCAAACATCTCTTCAAATTTATACTGCAACTTCTTCAACACAGTCCCATGCATAGACCAAATTAGGTTCCTAGAGCATTTGGCTTCCGCCCTTATTGCTGGTGATTAGAGCTGTACCCTCCTACACTAGGGACTGAATTTGTTTTCAGAGAATATTAACTGGTTGAAAATTACATTTTTTAAACTTGGAAGGCAAACTAGTACTGCTGTTCTTTGCCACTTACCCACATGCAAATGGGTGCAACTTTTTAGCAGTCAACGAAGCAGCATCTATATCGTCAACAGAAAGAAGATATGTCCTTCTAGTTATAACTTATTTCACTTACGTTTCCTCTGGACAATCTCCTTTGTTTTTATCCATTTTGTAGTACAAATCTTGTAACCTGATAATCAGTTTTTCTGCCACTGGATGCAAGTAATCCCACGTAAGCTTCACAGAGAATGACTCAAATTCAGTGGGGACAGAATGTGATCCATGGAATTCACCTACACATCGCCGAGCTAACTCTCTCTACCAACTTTGCTACCTTACCTTAGCATCTGATTTTGAGTAGGGCAAGCAGTCTCTTGGGCCTGCTGAGGAGGGCCGTACATAATAACTGTCTGTATCGAGAAAAGTGGCCCTTTTAGTAGTTAATGAACAAGCTGAGCTGGGTCTTGGAGGAAGCAATGACTTTGCTCTAGACTTTGAGGCAGGAATCTTTGACAAAGAGGCAGTCTAGTCATGAGAAAACAAACAAAAGAAAACACAACATGAAGCTGGACAAAAGGAAAACACATGCAACATGGACCAAAAAAAAATCCCAAGCTACGAATTAGTACTTTTGCTGTGTCTGGTAATGGTGTCTGTGCAGTTCTGACATTCATGAAAGTTTTAGTTCTGTGTTGTTTGACTGAAACCGTCTGGGTATGGACAGAGTTACTGATTCTAGGAAGCGCCTTTTTCTGCAGATGCTATTTTTGTCTTGTGTTAATAAGACAAAACTGGTACTAGGTATGGCATTTAACTAGTACGGCTGCTGGTTGGCTGCATTAGAAGCAAGTGCAAAACTGCAGGAGCACCAAGAGATCTTAGTCCTTTAAAACTAAGTTGTGCATTTGAAATATATCCCTCCAGGCTACAGTCAAGAATAAAGTAGTGGGAATCCTAGAAGCAAAGTTATACCAGTATTCCCACAATGGCAGAATGACATGACAGTATTGCTTCTTGTGCCACTGTGTACACACAAAATCCCTAATGCACCCCAAACACTGTATTCTGTGCATTTGGTGTCACTCTATAGAGTGACAATGTGGAGTCCTGGGATGAGGAAACTCCTATAAGGTTGAAAGGCTGACATGATATGTCATTGTGATCAGATACTTGTCTGATTCTGAATAATGATAATACCCCATTGAAAAAACAATTAAACATTGATAGGACACATTGAAAATTCTTTGTTGACACTTAGGAGCACCTAACTGCTTTGTAAAAAGGAATTTCCTTGAAAGAGAATACAGCTACTTACTTAAGCAACACTTTTTTTTTTTTGTCCCATGGGTATAACTGATACTACAAAGAACAATTGCAAGGCTGTTACCTTGGGAATGTAGTCCTGGTTCTCTCTGTATTTATACAAGCATGAAGTTACACATAGGACCAATCTCAATGGGCCTGTAATTATGAGATTTGGTACAGAACTTTAGCCATGAAAAATTTGGCATTAGATCTAAGTCAGTCATCTAAACTTTCCTGATGTTCAGAAAAGGTGTCTGAGTTACTCCTTAAGTTGTCTTTGTTAGAAAACGAGAAAAGAATGGGTTGACAGCTCTCTACTGACAGGCATCTGGCTTAGGCTACATACCTAGCCTACAGAAAACTGAGGCTGGTGTGCTGAATGTCATCCATGACACCATCAACATGATTAAGACTTGCAGAACTGTGTAACAAACAATTCCAGTCCTACAACACAGCTGAGAGACTTCTACTGAATATCATCATCCATATCAAGTAGCTCTACTGAGCAAGACAAGAAATTAGTTCAAAGGATGGAAGTGCTTTACTAGCAAGAATATATTCCTAGAATGAGTTTTGCAACATATTTATGTCTCTTTCTTTTAATATTTATTTCACTGTCTGAGAATACACAGAATAAAACCAGTGAATAATTTTTTAAACAGAAACTGAACAATATGTGTTTCTGTCACATCAAAGGATTCTACAGACTTTGACTGATTTGTCATAGTTCAATTTGTGGGTCCCATCTACTTGTGAAACTTTGGGCCATATTTACAAATGCACTAAGGTGGTTATTGATGCTGAAACTCTGTGGAAGCAGGATATCTATGTTGGGTGGCTCCAAGCAGCAGACATTCTGCAAACACCTTTCACCTGGTTTTCTGAACTTGAGATATAACTAAGCATGCACAGTTTGAGGCCCAAATGTTCATTCAGTGGTTTTCACCCTTTTCAACTTGCAGGTCATGCAAAACGTTTCCCCTAACGAGTCTGGAAAATTCTTACAGATTAAGATTCTAGGCACAACATAGAGACCTCATCCTTTTCACTCATACTGCACGCAGTGTTCTCCTTGCATATGTGCATCTAATGGGGATGCTAAAGGTGGACGAGACTGAGATCTTTCAGTGGAACAGCTGGGCAAAAGGCATGACCTTGAGCTAATGCACTGCTCTGAGATTATCACAGTCTAGATCACCTCAGTGTTTTTTAGGAAGGAAGGCACTTTTTAGCATCAGTAATAGCAGCAGAATCTGGCCCAACCAGATTTCAGTGACATGCTCAAGGCTGTAGAGCAAGCAAAGAAACCAAATGCCTCAATCCCTGCCAGTGCTTTACCCAGAAAACTACTCTTATTCTCTGCTAGCAATACATTACCTCTGACCTCTGTTATAATTCCTATTGCTGGAAGTATCAGCTGTCCACAGGACAAAGATCTGTGTAACCCTGACTAAGACTCAGGGATTGCTGAAGCTGGGATGCAGAAACCTGACTTTATTTCAGAGGCGTTCCTAACACATGGGTGATCATCTCGTTACCGCAGGTACACAGCTCCTTCCAGCAGATGGAACTGCTTAGCCTTTCATGAACTTGTTCTACAAAGCACTATCTGAACTGTAGTTTGAAGATGGGTAGCAAAACTGACCAGGTTGGATGATCTAACATTACCAGTGGAGAGGAAAAGGCTGCACTTGAAGGACATAAAAGCTGAAAATCAGGAAGAAACACAACAACAAAAAGGGAGAGGTCTTTATAAAAGCAGAGGTGAAGCCAAGGCACAGAAGAGAAAACGTCCAAGAGATGTGTGAATGTGGCAATCAGAGAAGTGAGGCAACAGGGACAGAAAGTAAGCAAGGGACAGACTTCTGATTGTTGCCATAATGTAAAAGACAGGAATAAGAAAGGTGTATAGAAAGCAGACAATTTCAGAGAATGATTTTGCAATGCTTGTAGAGCGCTCCACGAATAGAGATGACTGAAAATGGGCTTGTATTGACTTCTTTTGCTCACCCCCCAGGAAAAGACAGTAACAAACCCATACTGTTGACTCAGACCAGAAACCTGTCCAGATGTTTCTTAATGTACTAGTAAAGAAGCTCTAGCAGTTTCCCAGTTATGAGCTGAAATGGGTCAGACCTGAAAAACCACATGAAATCCCAGAATCCATGGCTGAACTCAGGTCTAAATGTCACAAATCCTTCAAAGCCTCCAATCAGTTATGCTGCTGTCATCATTAACAATTTCTTACGATTCATAAATAATGTTCAGCACTTTATGAGACAGAGTTTTTTGTTCCCCAAAGAATTTATGATCTGGTTAGACAGATGAAACAAATCAGCTGTGGAAGACATTAGGAATTTAGAGGAATCCTAAGGAACTTCTTCATTGTTAATGATGGCTAACAATGACAAAGTACTGTCGTGCTGCAGATGTGAATTAGCATGTGTCAGTGTCATGTAAAAAATAGTTGCATAGGGGATAGTGAAAAGAAGTTGGTTTCCTGGGGATTTTGCAGTGGTGGGACAGGAAGAGCATAGGGTCAACGTGGGAGCAGGGTGGAGAGGCACTGCAGTATTTGCTGAAGGAAACTCAGCAGAGGAGAGCCAGACACAGGGAGCAGAACAGGCTGCAGAGCAGCTGGAGGCAGGGCACACAACTGTCAGGTTAAAACACAGACAGAAATCAGCGGTCCGGGAAATGGCCATTCAGAAAGCACTTAATCACATATAAAATGCTACTGGCCAATAACTTGTACACAGGCATGACCTCTGCAGAATGCATGACTATGTAATAGTGCATCAGAAGACATCCAGTGGGTGCTGGGGGAGGGTTTCTGCCTGCATAGCAATCAAGCAAGTTGGCAGTATGAGTTGGGTGCTGCAGAAAGGGCTAAGGCACAGTTTATCCCAGAGGATGACCTGGCTCAAAATGCTGAACATCATCCAACTCCTGCAGTTTGGAGTTTGTGTGCCCCCTGTGGATCTGCAAATTGTCATCATCTACTACCCGGGACTGTAATTCAGGTTATTCAGGAAAGGTGGTTTTAATTACCTTTTAAAATGAATAATGAATATGGCAAAAAAATTCTAAATGGAACACAAATTTTAAATGGAACACACAATTACTTGCTGAATTAACACAAAAAGACCTGAAATAAGGACAAAAGGAGGTTTTAAAGATGAACGATAAGATGATTTTACTCACTGAGAGTTTTTCCTTCGCTTGTTTAAACACACCAGGAGCCTGGTTTGTTTCACCACCTGCTGCTGAGAGACCCAAAGAAAGACTTGATAGTTAAAAACAATAATAATAAGCATTTCCACTTAGTACACTTTACACTTGTTAGAACAATTAAAAGCCTTGGAACTACTGTGCAAAGCTACTATCTTGTGAGTTACTCTCAATGAACTGTATACGGAAATGTGCCTGCCTTAAGTCGTACTTGGGGTAAAATGGTATTCTACACATTTCAAACAAATCAAAATTTTGTATTCATGTTCCTACAAGCCCAGAAACTACAGTAAAAAGTTCAAGAAATAGCTGACAGCTATAAGAGGCTCTAGTTCTGAAGGTTCATCCTCAGACACCTTAGCATCCTGATTTTCAGGACTGTCCTCTAAAAATCAGGTTCTTTTAAGTAATCCACAAATGAAAATTTTAGAAGAGGCCCTGACATCATCACTTTTCAAAACATTAGCCATCATTCCTAAAGGAAAGAGAGAGATTCACTGTTGAATTATCATCCTACTTGTGTCAACAAGGTCAGTGTGCCATGGGTCAACTAAGCCCTCAGACTTTAGCAACTCAAATGATATCTGGGACATCAAGTACATTAATTCAGTATTTAATTTATCTTATACAACGTGGTTTGAGGTAAGATTCTTCTCTGACTTGGATTCCATCTTTATGAAAAGTTTTGGAATAGTGCAGCTTTTCAGAAAGCAAGTTACTAGTTTCACCCCAACATTGCTGCTCAGGAAGAGATTTGCTACACAAAAACTAGATGTGAAATCTTTTGGCATCTGTGCCGGGATGCCCTTAGTAAATGCAGAAGCAGGACAGTGGGCACAGATGACAACCTCTAGCTGTAAACCCGATTGTCTTCCAGCTGTAAAACCAACCCTAACGCATCGTACAGGACAGAACCAATTAATTTTCTCCTTTCCCTGTGCAGTTCCCAGGCGTGGTGAGGAGATCCCTGGTTTTCTGCCACACTTCCCACTCTAGTTCTGCTCTCTGAATATAATTTCATTGCTTGTTTGGTTTTTTTTTTTTAAATTGAAGGAGTAGGAGAGAAAACTTCTGAGGAGGAAAAGAATATATAACTGCGTACTTCAGTTCTTCTGAATTTGTAAGAGGCATAAGTACAGCACAGCCCTCCTGCATCACATTTTACCACTTCTGTTACGGCTGGTTTTGGTCTGTTTTGCATCTCTTCTAAATAATCACAAATAGCTTCTTTCCTCCTTCCTTTGGTGTTGAACCCTGACCACTATGAACCCACCACTATGAAGTGGAAAGAATAGCTGTGCTGCTTGTGCTGACTTACCTGAAAGCACCACAACTTCTCCATCTGAACAAAAGATCTCTACAGGCTCTCCTGTCAGTTTAAATACACAACAAACATGTTTTACCTCAGGGGGTCACCCCAGAATTGAAGACAAGGAACAGAAGCCTATCACAGTAACTCCCACTCATAGCCAGGTAATTGTCCTGGCCTTGCCACCGTAAACACTCCTCTGATGGCACAACTGCAATGGCATCTCACAGCCACCAACAAAAGGCAAGTCAGACTGGAGTTTCATTCATTGAACTACACCAGCGCAGGCAGACTTCAGAACTCTTTCCTCAGAATTGGCCATGCAATTTCTTTTTCAAATGGTAAGGATGAGTCTCTTAAAAAGCAGTTCCTCCCTTGCAGGAGGCACTGTAAGTTACCAGTATTTGCCAGTGCTTTACAGTGACATGGGATTTTTTCTTCTGGTATTGAGGGGAAATATGTCATTTCCTGGGCCACTACACAGAAAATATGAGCAAATATTAACTTTTTTTTTTTGTAGACACTTGTATCTTATGACTGGACATGTTTCATTTTAAAGTCACAGTAATGCAACATGTAGGTTCTAACTGACTACAATACACTCAAATCTGTATAGACTACACTGCAAGGGACTTTTGGTCGCACCCCACTGGCCAGGTATCACTAAAGCTGACAAGACCATTCTGAATAGGACATGCTGACAGTCGAAACTGGCTTCAAGAAATGGTGCTATATTTTATGTAAAAGGAAAACAGGAGAGTCCCTCTAAATTCCAGATCCCAGAAAGTGCTGGATGACTGGTTCAGGCTCAGGGATATGTAGGTTAACATATGGCCATTTACACTCTTAGGATATCACATAGCACTGCATTCTTTCTCATGGCCTACCCTCAAGTCCCATCAGTTAGTATAAAAAGGTAAGGTAGAAGAAAATAAGGGATACTGTGAGTTTTCCAGCAACACCAAGTATGGCGAAACATTCTAAGAGATATTTTTGTTCACTTTGTGGTGTAGTTCAAACTCCTCTGCTTTAGAGCAGTTCAAACTACATTATTGAAGATTTTATGATCAACCTGGGACTGTCATTTTGGTCGCTCTCCATCTCAGGACTTAAATGTACCGGGAGGTCATTTTTATATTACATTTTCCACTTTGACTAATACATCTGCCTCACTACGTATTGGATTGAGAGAGAAAAAGCTCTGACAGTTGCCAGACAGCACTCATTTAAGGCACTGGGCAGATTTCCTTTTGCAAGTCTATTGGTATGACACAGGCCTCTCCAGGACGCTATGGGCCAGAAGAGTTCAGAGGAGTTAGTGGTAGAGTACCTGAGGGCAAGACAACACTGACCACATGGCTGTAGAAGTGTAGACAAAGTTGAGAGCACTACAAAGCCATCACTTTTTTCTCCCACTTCCACTGCTTATTGAACCTCCTGGGTCCTTTGAAAGAATATGTGAATTATGGGTCCTAACTTCCGAGCTGATCAAGCTGTGCTTCAGCAAACAGCAAGAGGCAGCAAGAAGAGCTGCTTTAATCCTTTTTTAAAATTCCTCGCTCTTGGGTAGTTCTGGTCCAGAGTGCAAGTTAGCCCAGCCCAGAGACTGCAAACTGAGGAGAAGCCACCACTGCAACACAGAGGGGCCTGGATCAGCCTTTCCTTCCCTTGCTCCATTTCTCATGAGGGGGGAAAGTAAAAGCGCCAGATTCTCTCACAGGAGCAAGGCGATGGGATGGAGTATTTAGTTTGGTTGTCCTAATGGAATATAACCAGGAGACAATACCCACTTCATACAGGTGGGGCACGACATTAAAGCTATCCTCACATAACTATCCTTTTATTGTATTTTCACTAGTCAGATCTTTATACTGAGACTGGTCTAAATTTAGAAAAGGAGTGACTCACTGGTGCAAAACTGGATGGGAACAACTTCTTAGGAACACTTCTGGTATTGCACTGTTCAACTATAGGATGGGTAATAGATCCCATTCTTAATTTCTAAGCCATGAGAAGAGGCCTGTGTAGCTCTGCATTGCTGTGCATAGTTCTTCTCTTAACAGCCCTAGTTTTAGTCATGAACAACCGCACTGCAGCATGTAGCTATATTACGTGACAGAAAACCTGGCCTCTTTCAGATTTTTTTTTTTCCTAAGATCAACAGAAAAGTCAAGATGTTCATCTTTCCACACTGAACTCACAGTAACAACAAGTAATATGATGAAAATGCTGAAAGTGTTCTTTTTGCTCCCCTGAATAACAATACACCTATCAAGCTGTAACAGGAATAATTTGTTTAATCCTTTCATCTTCCTCTAGCAAATCTTAAGATTTTTGCTTGAAATGCATTCGTAGTGTGAGCCCAGATTTCTTCTCTCTCAGCTTCAGGCTGCATGTGGCTGGATTCCCCCTGTGGATTTTGACTGTACAGCATAAACATCAGTGACAGATTGGGAAGCGTCAATGCAGATAACATCAATCAACAAAATATAATTCTGAAACACTTCTTATTATGCATGAGAGTAAAAAAGCAAAATAATGGAAATGCATACCATGGTTTAAGCTGTCAACGTTTTCCCACCAGAAAAAAAAAAAAAGGGTAATTAAAAAAAAAAAAAAAGATGAGTAGAGATTCCTACAACACCACACTATAAACACGATGCCAAGTTACAACCACAGCACTTGGAGGTCCAAGCAATGACAAGCATACATGATCATGGCCTCCATTAAATAAACAAACAAATACCAGGAATGAAAGAAGAAAAGAAAAATGATACAAAACACTAAAAAAGCAATACTATTTGTGAAGACGACTGATATTCTTGGAGGAAAAAATAAAAAAATAGAGAAGCTGCTACAGCCATGAGATTTTAAAAAAAAAAAAGTCTATGTTTGCCAGCCACATTGCATAACTGAACAGAACGCAGTCACCTGTCTGCTTCCGTTTAACACAGGAGAGATGAGTTGGTCTAGTATATTTGATAGCAGGTTTTAAAATGATTTTCCTGGAGGGAGAGTGGGCCTGAACTTCAGTTTTTTTAGCAAGTTCAGCTTTCTTATACACTGCTATGGACAAGAAAACACAAAAACATAGAATCAGGAAAAAAACAGCAAACAGTTTCATATGACAATACATCAAGTGGCAGGCCCACTGCTCCACAACTCCATCCCAATGCGTCGCTTCTACTGGAGTGAACAAATCCTAAGTTGGAAGAGGGGGAGCACTGGTGCATTAATATCAGATGTGTTACCCGGTGATCAGTGAGGATGCCTACTATTGAAATGGAACTAGTGGAGCAGTGAGCCTTGCACGTGGCTTTTCATATAGCTGTACAATGTCTCATTAAAAAGTACTACTGTTAATACTGTTAAGGTGCACATCAACTAAACAGAGTAACCAGATAGTACTGTACAATAGTAAAAAAAAAAACCAACAAAAGAAACCCAAACCAAAAACGTAATAGGGAGTGTTAAATGAACCTTTTTTCCTTCTCACTTCATCTCTGGAGAGTGTGCTAGGTTCCTTTTTAGCTATTTTCCTTTCAGGAGTAGAAATCCTGCCTCTCCCAGTTTTAAAAGGTTTCTCTTTTTTATGCTTATCAAGAGATGATCTTCGCAATTCTCTCTCTGCCTTCTCCTCTTTAGGAACAGTCTCTAACTGTTCAGTCATGATGCTCCTATCATCATCTGTAGGATCAGAGCAAATTATAACAACAAACAAAAGATTAGTAACAAATGTTAACATTACTGTGGTGGAGCAGGGAAAAATAGTTGAAGACAGAGCAGATGGATTAATAAAAAAAGGCAGACTATTTTACCATTTTTCTGAAACATGCTGAGATTACTATTACAACTATAATAATTTTGGGTTTTGATCATTATGATTTGGAAGCAAAAATATTTAACAGACAAAACAGAAAGGATAATGCACACCTTGAGTATCTGCCCAGAGACTGTCTGTGTCCATGATGGAGTCATCGATTGTTGTTTCATCTTTGTAATCATCACATGTCTCTGTCTTGTAGTCGGTGAGAAGGATTTCTTCTCTCTGGGGTGAAGCAGGAGCTTCTGGGGAGCCCTCCTTGGGCTCAACTTGAACGTCAGCCACTTCCTCAACCTCCAGCTCCTCTTCAGCCTGGGAGTCCCCTGTTTCGATGTCTTCCTGCTGAGTAGCAGCAAAGCGCACGCTGTGAGAAGCAGATTCACCCTCATCAACTGTTGTCTGCACCACTGTGATAAAGTCATCCTCTACTGTCACCACTGATTCAATAATGCCTTTCAGTTCAGGCAGTGCTTCTGGGCTACCCTTGGCCAGCATTTCTTCAGCAGTAGGTTTCCCAAAGTCTATTTCTGGGGGCATTTCTGATATAAGATGCTGTTTATCGTCTTCTTTTTCTTCTTGACCTACTTCTACCTCTTCTTCCTCATGTTCTTCCCTTATTGTGGCCCCAGCTTCCACTTCATACGGCAGCAGCTTTTGGACTTCCATAGGTTTCACAGCTGTATCAGGAATCTTTTCAGTTCCTTCTGCCGGCTGTGGTATGCTCTCCATCTGAATCTCAGCAGGCTCTTCATGGAGAGGCTCAGCTTTTGGAAGGAGAAGCTCCATAGAAGGCTCTTTTGCTGGTAACTGTGCAGGCGTCTCTTCCTGAGACACAGGAGGTTTTAGAGGTTCTGCTTTGATATCCTCTGGTTTTAAGGATTCTCCATTCAAACTTTCTTGGGCTTGATCATGCTCTCCACTAGATTCATAAGATTCCTCTTTATCAACTGCCTCTTGATGTACCAGATCGGGCTTAGTTACTTTTTCCTTAATTTCTGTTTCAGACAGTTTGGTGCTGTCCTTCACATAACTAGGCTCGGTCTTGGAAAGTATATCTGCATCCTTTGCTTCTCTGGACAAGATGGTCTGATCTTTCTGTTGAGTGTCTTTGGATTCAGGCTCTGCTCTTTTAACAGAGGCTTTGTCCTTCCCTGAAGGGAGAAAAACAACCTCACTGACCTTAGTATCTAACTGACTCTGATATTCTAGGTCAGCTCTCCTTGCAGCCACTTCTAAATCGTGCTTTATAGCATTGTAATCTGGTTTTATTGGAGCTTCTATCTCAGCTATTTCAGGAACAACGCTAAGAATCTTCTCGTCCTTCTCCATCAATAAAGACAGACCATCCTTTTCTCTTGCTATCTCTGAAGCTGATATTCTGTCATACCTGGTATCATCGGTTACATGAACTTTATCAGCCACACTTTCTTCCTTCATTTCTAAGATTGCCTCAGGTCTTGTCTTCTCTGGCTCTGCACCTTTAATGTGATAGATGTCTTTAGAGTCAACTTGATCTTCACTTTTTTCTAGCACCGTATCCAGCTTCTCTTTTTTCTCCTGCTCAAAGTCCCTTGCCAGAATGGAGTCACCAGTGGCATGCTGTCCTAAGTCTTTTTCACTGAGGAATTCTTCTTTCGATTTCTCAGCTGCTGCCAGCTTCACTTCTATTAAAGACAGGTCGGGAGCCAGGCCACGTCTCAGTTTTTCATCTGTGCCTTCATAAAAGGGACATGTTTCACTCGTTAAATTCTCACTGTCCTGAACTGGAGAAGGGAGTGGGACTGTGTACTTATTGAAAACGCAGTAGCCCAAGTCTTCTAGTTGACTTTCAGCTTTTAGAGTTACGTGGTTTTCATCTGTCACAGGTGGCAGGCCTGTGCTGCTGTCTTCCAAAACAGTGTCAGAAGAAACTGACTTCTTTTGTGCCATCTCAGCATCTGCACTCACGGAGGCTAATCTAGATCTTGTCCCTGCTAAGTCTAACATTTCAGGCAGGTCAGGGGCCAGGACAGCCCCATTTTTGTAATATTCTTTGGCCAGGAAAGGTGATTCAACCAAGGTCTCAGGCTGGACTTTTTCTTCTGCCATTGCTTTCTCTTCTTCAATGTGCTCATCTTCCTCTCTGCTATCAATGGGGAAGCAGGGGGCCTTCTCCAGTGCTGGTGTGGTTGCTGGCAAGTAGTCATCACCTTCATCCATACTTCCACTAGTGTTAGTTAGAATATCTGAAGCGAGGGGAGAAAGATCATGTGCACGGCCAAAGCTAAATCCTAGAGCTATTGAATCCAGGCAGGACATGGGCAAGTTAATGGACATACTCCTCTGTTCAATTGCAGATCTCCCCCCAAGTCCCAAGCTCCTGCTCAGAGTTAGGTCATCTTTATTTTTACTGTGGAGTTCTCTCTTATCCCCGTAGACTTTGGGGTCAATAGTGAACATTCTTTCTGTTGGGGAACTTGGTTCTTCAGATTTGTCTGATGTAAAGCTCTGAGCCAAGGTACTGTACCCTATTTCATGAGCAGGTCCACTCTGCTGCTGATTCAATTCTGTCTGTAATTCTTCCTCCTCTTCCTCTTTGTCTTCTGGTATTAGACGATCTGTCTGATAAGGCTCATACACACTCTCTTTAGTGTCACTTAGCTCATAGTAATCACTGCCTTGTTTCAGAGCATCTGCTTTGAAGGCTTCCTCTTTCAGAGCAGAGGTTTCAAAATACTTCGACATTCCTGATCGATCCTCCTCTTCTTTCATTTGATGAGGAGTTGAAACACCTGTCTTATCCTCCTTGGTATCTCTTTTAGCATCTTTCTCTTGAGACGGTTCTAGAGTAGGAGCCTTATCAGTGGTTAAACTCGGTGCCTCAGGGACTTTCTCTGTTATTCTGGATAACTGAGTGGTATCAGGGTGCTCTGGTGTTTTCTCAAGGGTCAGTTCATGACTTAACTTGGATGGGGATACCTGTGTTCTTGTCTGGACCTCCTTTTTCACGTCTACTGTTGCTGGGAGCCCACTTTGGTCAATTTCTTTTTCTGCTTTGAGAATATCAGGTGACTTTTTAGCTTCATCATCCTTTTCAAAATCTGCTTTGTCTAGGGAAAGTGTCTTAACTTCAGGTTTTGTCATAAATTTACCATCATCTAATATTCGAGCCTCCCCTTTATCATAGAAGTCATAACTTTCTTCCTCATCACTCTCATCCTTGGTCATGTCCTTTTCCTCCCCCCATGCAGGAATTTTCTGGGTGCTTGGTGTTTTCAGGCCATCTACAGTTACTGCTGAGACTTCTTGCAGAGCTAGTGTCCTGTCTCTGTGGATCTGTCCACCTTTAGTGAGATCTTTGGCAAACAGTTGGTCAGTGGGTTCCAGTTTTGTTTTGGAACTGTCTTTGAGCAGAAGCTCCTGGGGGACAGCAGGAGATGGGTCTGAAGGAAGTTCACTTTTGACTGCTTCTGCCTTGGGTTCCGATGGCAACAGAGAACTTTCACCATGGCTGATGGCAAGATCTTGGACATCTTTAAGGTCATCTTTAAATTTCATAGACATAACTTGGTTGGATGATGAGGGCACATCTGCAGTCCTTTCTTCTGTTTTGCTCCCTTTAGGCAGTTCAGAGGACAAGTCCTTTTGTTCTTGAGAAGCAGAAGGCTTGGCAGTGGGTTCTGTAAAACTGGCTTCCCCTTCCTTTTGTGAATCAGTTTCCAAGATCTGTTCTGATAGAGGTGAAGGCATTTTTTCCTTATCTTTGCTCTGTGAATCCTTTTTATCTATAGCCTCTGTTTTTGCTGGCTGTGGAACTAAGGCATCATGTTTAGGTTGCTCACCAGTCATACTGTCTTTCACAGATTCATCTTGCTTTGTGTCTAATGGTTCTGCTGTGAAAGGGCGTGCGCCCTCCTGGACACGGAATTCCATCTTCGTGGCTGTAAGTAAATCTGAAGTAGTTTGTTTGGGTTTTATAACAAAATTATTTAAAGCACTTACAGGCAGGCAGTCATGTGGCTTAAAACAACATCTTGGTATGAATGATGGAAAGGAGAGGGAGAAAGATGCAAACATGCAGCAAGGCCATCCACCTAGAAATCTGCTTTAAAGTGTTAAACCCTAGTTTCCTTTCAATATATGAAGTTTTATAGTGAAAATATGAGTTGTACACATATAAATATGTGACCACTGAAATGAGATGATTTCATGTAAATTTTTCATCTTCATGGTTTGTATACAACAGTAAAACCACAAGTAATCCTCACTTCATTGGTATGCTTTCCTGGACTCTGTAACTTGTGTTAGTTTTGAGTTAGTAAAGTCTGCAAGATTAAGTCCAATCAGTAGTATCTTTGTATGTTGCTGACATTTAAAACATACATAGTTACACATTTCTATATCTATTTTACTTTTTTTATTCTACATGCAGCCTACACTAAAGAAACAATGCATATAAAAGGTTTTGCAAGTGTCAGAAGAGGCCATTTTTTTTTTAATTGTACCAAATTTTGATATTTACTGTTTCGCAAATGACAAAAGTCTCACTGCTGTCATGAAACCGGTATGTGTAAATCAGCAACAGAGCTATTAATAGTCCTAGATCTTAAAGGTCTGGTCTTCAAAATGGCCAGCCGTCTTCAGCTGTAACTGAATTTAAAGAATACTTGGCATGTTTCAATGACTGCAGATCAGGCCCTAATTAAGTTAAGTTGAAACTAAAGATGCTACTCTTACAGTCTGCCACTATATTTTTAGGGAGTAATGCCTAGTTAAGTTTTTTTTTAATACACACTCTGTTAATCATTAATAGATTCTTCTTTTTTAATATCCCATGGAAAATAATGATTCCTATCATATGGAAATCTTCCTATTATGGAAAATATGAAGAGAGATACCACAGAATGTGGCAGAACTTCCTGCAGTAATCGGTAAAAAAAGTTTTATGAGTTTTTTTAAAGGCTTGTTACAAGCATTGGGCCAACTCTGAATCTCCCCATGTCTAATTTTAAGTCCATGGAGCCATCTTTTTGCTCTGATGAATCTGAATTTTTTAGAACAATTAGTATCAAAGCATTGGCTACTCTTGAAATATTTGCATATATTAACATTTAGTCAAAAAGCAACTAAAAAAGTCAAAAAGTTCTAAACTCTACAGGTAGAAAAAACACAGGTCTACAACAACAGTAATTTTGTTCCTTTGTGTTTTGACATTTGGTAACTTGCAAACTCTACGAAGTATAAAAACATGGCCATTGAGTTGATGTCATCCTCATTTCAGAGAAATTAAACAGCTAGATACTGACTTTCTTTATGTATCCTACTGTGCCTCTTACTGTAGTACAAATGAACAATACCAATGGCATCAAAACATATTCTGACTGCCAAAGGAATTTAATATTCTTTAGCCGGGCCAGCCACAACATCAGCCTCCCAAATACAGCATTTCTTAGCTAGGTATTGAACGGGTACATCACTACTCCATATAATGTGTCTTTACACCTTGTTGCACTGGCTGAGGAGAAATACCATTAAAAGGAAAATCTTGAAACCTAGTTCTTACATACTGAAAGACAATAGATTGCAGTAAACACTTCGTTCAGCAAGCAGATCAGAACTTCACCCTATGCACCCAATCCTAAACTTCACTATGAAGGCAAACATCCCAGTGGAAGTGATGGAGGTTTTGCCTGACGAAGGCACTCCAGCAGGGTTAAACATTTGTAATAAGGTAAGACACAAAAAATCAGAGTTCTGGCAATGATCAAGGAGAGGAGGGGTGGACTGCAATGAATGGCAAGGGTATGACATAAGAAGCGAATAACTTTAGGGAAGCTAAACCAGAATGCACTGAAGCACACACACAAAAAAAAAAAAAAACCAACCCACAAACAAAAAACCTGCACACTGCAAATGAAAACATTTCTACAGTTTAAGCCTCTTTATGTCATAGTCAAAGTCAATAAATCTACTTTTTGAAAGCAAAGCAGATGAATCTCTGCACCAAAAAGAAAAAAAATATACATAGATTAGCAATGTGACTGGCAAACACATCTGAGATGAGGGAAAAAGGCTTACGCAGAGGAATCAGCTTAGCTGCAAAGCATATTTTATCATGGCAAAGTAAAAAATCAGGAATCAGCCACAGCGGTGGGAAACCATGTTGTCATACAGCACCTATGCAATCATATTATCTGCTACACACTCTTCAAGCATAATAAGAGCAGTCATACTAATAAATGGGAAGAACAGGAAATGAAACAGCCTTGGAAAGCGCTGGAGAAAGCTGGAGAAGGATTCACCGGCAGCAAACACATGCAAACCTAAGGACACACCTTCCTTAGCCGAGGAAGGGGATGTGTCTTTCAGAAGCATTTCCGCCACAACAGTTACACTCTCCCTGCTGGATGCCACACTTGGCACTTTGTCTTCATGACACACTTTCGCTTCCAAACCAGAATCCGACTGAGCCTCACAGAGGCCCTTTGCCTGGTCCGAAGGCTCAATGGGCCCGTGCTCTTTCCCGAGTTGCTTCCCAGGAAGAGCAGCAGGTTTCACTTCCACAGCCATCGGACTCTCTACTGGTTCTTCTTCTTGGAGATGGAAAAAGGAGGCGACATCAACACCAACAGTAAACACTAAGGACACAGCTCAACAGGACTGCTTTTGCATAACACTTTCAGCTCTGAACATTTTATATTTAAGTGTGTCAAAGGACTGCTAGTATCCAGCCCATTTTAGTCATTGTGGAACTGAATTTTCCTTAGGGGAAAAAAACAAAGCAAAACAAAAAAACTATCTCCCCAGAAAAGCCATGTTTATGCTGTAAGATGAGAGCTGAAAGTGTTTTACAGGTATGCCTCTCCCAAAGATGACTGTGGGTTAGATATTCATTGCAAATGGAGATGGTATTGAATGATGGATGGCCCTGACAACACCAATGCATCAACAAGCTCTAAGTACACCGATACTTTTCTGATAAATGTGCTTTTTAATCCAGTACAAGATATTCAATTGAGGTGGAGGAAGGTATGAAGCATTAATTTCATTCCACTGACCTTGGCAATACTGATTGCTAAATGTCAGCAAGTCAATCTACCCCATGGATCCCGGATTTGGCAAAATATTGAGCCACTTTCATAGTCTTAATAAGCTTTGTGCATAGCTGATAACTAATGGTTTTGCAAGAATTCAGGCAAGATTCCTACGCTCAGCAGGTTTATAAACAGTTTCTCCCTTAGGCTGCCTGTCATCTGAACTCTGTATGTGCAAACCACAGATTTAACACAAGGACTTTTCATTTTCTTTTCTGTTTCCCCAGTAGCCCCCAAATTCTAACCACCAATTAAGTCAAAGAAACCAATGAGTGCAATATAACTAACTGTTCATCTGAATTTCTAAAATACATCACTCAGCCTACGGGCTGTTAGGATAAGTATAGCAGTAGCAAGAGCTGTCTTTACTCATGCCATGGCAAAAGAAGGATTAGCAAAGTTTCCATTCTGGACTGTATTCCTGCCATTGTTACTCAGACAGAATATTACCGTGTGCTATTAGTATCCCTTCTGATAAGAAGTCAGGATTACGTGTGAAACCTTTGATTCAGCAACATACTTAAGCAGCAGCCATGCTACAGTCAAACCCCTGGGTTTAAAGTGTGTCCTCATGCTTAAGGACTTTGCTGAATCACATTTAGAACAGACTGGTTTTGAATCTGGAAGTGGATTACCTCTTGGTATTAAAGTATGAGGCCTTGATTTTTCTCCTGAGATTGGCCCAGCTAAAACCAGACAATCAACCATCCACTTCAGTTCTAGCCTTTAAAAAGGGGTTTAAGGAACACAAACACTATTTGAGGCTGAGAAAATATTGCTATGTAAAGTACAACACATTATTAATAACATATAAAAATGTAAATAGGTTAGATACTATATCTTAAATGAACAGAAGCCAGAAGATTCAGAATCAGAACTGGACCAATGCCTGACTGTTACAGGGATATTTACACATGGGCAGCCTGCCAGAACAGCAGGTGTCCAGCTACAAGAGGCCCTGACTTGAATAACTTGCTTTATTTTTCTTTTTCCAATTTTATGTAGTTTTGTATGTGCATCCCTTTCAATTAAAAAATTTTAAGGAGAGCCTCTCATTTTACTCTGAGCAATTTCAGGTATACACCTCCATTTCCCAAGACACTTCACACAACGCCACATGATTAAAACTAATTACTTACCAATGTAGAAAGTTATCCCTGACTTAAAGAACAAATCCTACAGACTCCCTTTGTGCAGCAGGCTCTTTTATGCCAAACAGACTCGTTGCTTACAGGCAACAAGTGAGGAGGGCTGTTTCATAGTGCCTATCTTTTCATTGATGATCCAGCTTATTTTCCTTTTTTTTTTCCCCATAGATGTTCTGAGATCTTACCCTTTCACCAGAGTGACCATATGACTGAAAATGAAGCCGCCCATGAATTAATCAATCCAGGAGTGCTGTTAAGTACAGCTATAGGCACCCAGCTACAGTGAGGCTACTCCCGTGATTTTCTGTCTCCCCTAGCTTCAAGCAGACACGCTGACATTAACAATCTTCAATTATTAGCATTGATCTCTCTCTGCTGCTGTTGCAGTATTAGGCTATGTTACCCTGTCAATTCTAAACAACTCTGGTTTTCTTGAAATGACCCAGTGAGCAATTTCAGGTATACACCTCCATCTTCCTGAGACACAAACCTTTAGAGGATTCAGTACCTTTTTTAACTTCAGCTCCTGTGTCCCAAGATTGAGTTAGTCAAATGCTGTGAGATGATACATGATCTATTTTGCCTTGGAGAAGTTAGTCACTGAAACAGATTCTCCCTTGATTCCTCAAAAGCCATTTCACTTTCAGGTAACCCCCACAGACAAAATAATACTGATGTGCTAAGGCCATAGAAAAAGGGGGTACAGAAACACAGTAACAGTAAACATTTTTTTTTCCTCCTTGTTTGCAGTCAGCTGACACAATGTTAACTGGATGCATCCACAAAAAAAAAAAAAAAAAAAAAAGGAGATCAAACATGACCCAATATTGCCTGAAGTCACCCTTGTATACTGGGGTAAAAATTGATTTCCTTTGCCTACTAGAGAATTAAAGACCTGCCACTGCTATCTTTGGCATAGACATGGGTTTTTTTCCCCATTGTGTTAACAACTGACTTACCTCCAATAACAATCTTTTGGCCTATTTTGCACACTGCTCTTGGCAGTGATTCCTTGGCACAAAGAACAAATTAGCTGACACATCTTTTAACTAGCTGCTCCTTTTGCTTCTGCTCTAAGCCAGGCCAGTAGACCAAGAGCCCTGATTTAAGCAGGAATCAGGGTTTCACTGACCCCAAAGTTGCATTCACTGCTCACACTGCAGCTTCACTTTGAGATGGAGAGACTCTGGAGAGGCATCAATTCCATGTGGGGAGAAAACACAACTAGGTTTCCCTTCCCAGAAAGCAGCAATCCCAGGCACATATATAATGGAATGGATGGCAGGTGGGGAGAGGGGAAGAGGAACAAAATGGGACCATGCTCAGTTCACCTTCATCATGGCCCAACAAGACCACTGTGCTCTTCACTGTGGCACTGGGACGTGTACTAGAGCCAGTCCACTCCGAGCTGAACAAAGGGTGTTCATAGTACTCCTCATCCGAATTGTAGGGCTCATCATCGGGCACAGAGATTGAAATGGAGGGGGTCAGCTGTTTACGCCACTCCCTGCTGGCAGCAGGCCCACAGCCTGGGCAGTGGTGTAGCGGTCCCACCTTATCCTCCGCCCCTTCATCTACAAATAGACACACACAGACAAAAACTGCAGGACAGACAGACAGACAAAGAAAAGACAAGATAGGATGGACACATGCACTAGCAACACTAGCCACTACGTCATACTGCAGAGTGGATGAAATCAGCCAGGCTACAGGTTAATGCAGGATGGAGGAATGAGGCAGCTGTGCATTTTAACACATGGGCCACGTATATGGTGTTCCCTACGGTGTTTAGGAACATCGGAAACCAACCGTCAGAATAAGTGAATTACAAAACTATACACTTATCATTTAGAGGAATACATATTCATCTCACAACTTGCACTGATACTCATATGTATTGTACAGCTGACTGGCTGTATTAAAAACCCCTGAAGGATCCCAACACAGTTGTATCCCTCATAGTCATCAAATGAAGTACTTAGAAGTGTAAATTTTAAAAAGTCCTTTAATTAAAAAGCAACAAACCATCTTACACTTTGGTCAATGGTGGTTTTACTTCTCATTGTATCTGTTTCAAAATTCCCCACTGTCTTCTTTTCCCTACAAATAACATTTAAACAACCAAAAAAAAACCCCTTCCCCAAATAGCTAGCTACCTTTTTTCCCCTGCCTCACAGCAATCGCTGTTAGTAGCTCCAGTATGTATCACTATGCTGCAAAAGGAAGATTATCCATGTTTAAGATTCCATGATAGCCCTGAGGCTGGCCACTACTGAAGGTATGCTATGTGCACCTATGCACATACACAAATACCATCCATGGAACTTAGTTCAAGAGAACAGTTTTCACAATTTCTTTCAGGGCACAAAGAGTGCCTGAATCACTGATCGTTTAGTTGCTTTGCTCTTGTAGTGGAATCCAAACCCCAGATTCAGGGGCTTATGCATGCTTAAAAGAGATAAGTGTGGAAAGATAAGCTGGCAACCTGCCTCTGCCAAGCAGAAAGCTCTGCAGAGCACTGCAATAGGAAATGCTAAACACAGGTCTGATCCTGATTTTCCCACCTTTCCGTAGTACTTAAGAGCTGGCAGCAAGGTTGCAAGCAAACATCTTGGTCCAGTTGCAATGCAGAACCTGTGGATTTCTTCTCCACAGAAGCTCTACAAAATTCAGTGACAGATTTGAGGGGGCTTATGGTTTGCAAAAGGCTAGTTACAGGGGGTGAGGACACATCTCAGGATGCGAGAGACCAGGAATCAACTCCCTCCTAAACCTGAGAAGATTCAAAACTACAACTCCTGCTTATCTGCAGGGTGCCCTCACACTAGTCCATGTATTGCTGTGGACAAGAGTAGAAATGGTTGGCGCAGTCGCCATCTCTTCTGCTGGAACTGGGACATTGTGGAGAAAAGAACAGAAGGTTGATACAGTCAGACGCAGAACATGGAGGAGGAGGACGTGCAGGATGTGAAGGGGAGGTTCTCCTTCCAGCTGTGGGTTGTATTTAACCAGGGCCCTTCAGAAGTAAAATGCATCAACAAGAGTGAAAATGTAACCCCAGGACTTCTCTATACTGATGCAAACAAGGCTGAAAATTCCTTCTTTATAGGCTCTGAAAGGATTGTAGGCAAGAAAATACAGGCCCTGCCTCTGCTCCTTAAAACTACAGGAACTGACAACAGTAAAAATGCTTAATACATATTACTATGATGGTCCAAAATCATTGGGAGTGCAAAGCCTAGTATTGTTTGGGGCTGTTATGTCTGTGGCTGTTACAGATTTACATTGCTTATTTATCAGTTTTAATAAAGATATTTGCAAAATTACTGCAGATAATTTCATTAACAGGATAATGATGTCGTTAACAGAGGATACGCTTTTATTTCAGCAACAAGAAAAATCCTTTCTTTGTTATTTTAGTCCCTTCTAATAGTTCTTTTTCATCTCAAAGTGTGGGAAAAATCCCCAATGTATTCTAAAGTCCAAGATTAAAATCACTTCTCACAAAGGCTAATTCTGCTTTAGCTTCCAGGTATCTTTTGAAAATGCCTTTCAAGAAGTAATTTTCACTGTAAGTAGATCCATTTTTATAGGACATTTGGTTCCTTTCAGTTTGTAAAATATTCTTATTTGGTATATAAAGCTTAATCTGAAATGCCTATTTCAAAATGGAAAACAGTCCATCAAAGGCATCCTTCTATCTTGTAACATTTAGAAAAATTTTTGCATGAAGACGGTGCTGACCATTGTCAAAAGGCGTGGAGCACAAAAGAAATGCCAAGTTGGCAAGAGAATATCACAGCAGCCCTGCATGACCAGATACAACCGATAAAAGGATTAGACGGTGCTAGGGAAAATTTCATTTCCTGAGCAAAATTAAGTTACTATAGTTGAAATAAATGAAATAATTTCAATAAGGCAAATTAGTTATCTTACCTTCTGCAGCAGTAAAAAGGAACAGGCTCATTTGAACGTTTTTCTGCAGCCAAATGAAAGAAATCTACATCCACTGACTCCTTTCTCTCATGAAATACACTTGACCCACAAACCTCTCTGTCTTTTCTACCTTTTTTTTTTTTTTTAATTTGTATTTGCTGCATGGCTGGCCACATCCACCTTTGTCATGTCTACAACAGTGATTTCCTTCCTACTATGACTGAAGGAAGTCTCTTTTGGATTCAGAGCAATGCAACACACACTGACAAGTGCATTAGGAAAATCTTCTAAGTGTAGGGGGAAAAAAGGAGGCCTGAGGTAGATACACACACCACACACTCAACTTTTTTGTTCAACAACTGTAGAACTGGGTTAAATTAATAAATTGTATTCTACTGAGCAGAAAGACAGACAATGTAAAGGTGCATGAGGATGAATAGCCAGATGGTATAGGGAACTGAAGGTTTAAACAAGTACAGTAAAATTGGGCCAAACCCTACTGAGGCAAACTCTTCTGAATGGGAGCTTTGCCTGAACAAAAATGACAGGTCTGGCTCACTCAAATCAGCAAAAGTTCAACTCAGAACCCACAGAAAATAAGGACCACATCTCCTATCACAGAGCAGAACACAAGATTTTTACTACCATTAACTATATTGAATTGACAACAGTGATATTTTGGGGAAAAGTGCCATAATATAATTATGGTAAATTTTTTTTCAAGAAGTTCCTTATGTTCATCAACCAACTCTACTGTGAGTTCCAGTTTCAGAGCTGGACATCAACAAGAAGCTTCCAGCAGAGTGCATTAATGACTCAGCACATCATTTCTGCCCATACTTCCCTTATAAACCTACACTTTTAGGATTGATACAGGCGATCTGCTCTGAAATATGAAGAGCTGAATCAAAATCTTGTCATGGAAAAGTCTCTTTTGATTACTGTTAAAGGAAATGATTCAAATGTTTTTAAAAATGGTAGAATTGTGTAAATCATCAAAGCATCTCCCAAACACTGACCTTTCAGTCCTTGCAACCACCCCTGCAGGGTAGGTAAGTAAGTGCTATTACATTAACTCAATTCTACATGCAAGGGAAGAGAAAAATAACTATGTTAAGTGACTTGCTGAGTCATATGCACAGCTGGGAACAGCAGAGTCTGGTAGTTCTTAACAACCTCGAGTTGTATAATGTTTTGCCACCTTCTTGTGTTAATACAACCAGCAAAATGGTTTCCATTTGCTTAGGGAGCAATCTGCAACCTCCTGTCAATTAATCAATATGAGTACTTTATAAAATCCTAAAATACATGTAAATAATACTGCTGACAGAAACAGTACACAAAGCTAATCCTCAACTAAGGATGTAAACAACAATCAATTAATCAAATTTTTTTTTTATTGGTCACTAACTGTTATCCAGTAGGTATTTCCAGTACAGTGGACTGAAAAATGTTGCTGTTAACACAGCCTGGAATTGCATTACCTCAAAAATGACCGCAGGATGGAACATGCCTAATTGCAGTGTCCTGATAAACTGAGAGTCAGACTATGTTAGCACATGAAATAGGAACCATCCACTTGCAAAATTAATAGAGGCTCTGTGTTAAAATACCAACAAAGTTTGTTCAGCAGATGATAAGAAAATACTTTCATGCACTTATTTAACAAAAAGAAAGAAAAAATGCTAAAAGAAAATCCAAGAAGGAAATAAATGGACACATAAAAATGCTGTTGACCCGGCAGAGTTCAACTGACAGTCCCCTGGAAATTCTGAACCCAAACCCTTCCCTCATATCCACACGGTATGGCTCAGTTTTAACATATTGCTGTCTCCCTATACTGATGGCCTTGATGCGACAGTCGTCTTCTGTTGAACAAAGCACCGACACACATGCTTACCATTGTGACAACTTCACTGGTATTTAGGCCTCTGCTTAAAATTAAGTCAATGCTTAAGTTCTTTGCTGGAGGGGATTTTAGCAGGAGGAAAACGTAGTGATCATGGGCTACTGAAATTGAGCATTCATTGTGCAGAACAGAGTAGAAATTTGCTTTGTGAGACTAGAATTTGACTCCTGTGCTCTGTGTATGGAACCCCCCAATACATGTAGGCACTGGAGCATGAACTACAGGTCGAAGACCAAAGATAGGATCCAACTCTGAATCTCCTTGCTTTCACGCATTTAAGATTCCAAACCCAAAGTTAATGGTAATTAAAAAAAGCAGCCAAACAAATCCTGAGAAAAGAAAGATGACCCATACCAAATCAGAGTTTTGGTGACCACATTTGGACAGCATATATCTTGGCTCATATTGCTTATAACAGATAAAAAGGTGAGCATTGCCATCTTTTTTTTCTTTAATATGGATGTACTTAACATATCCTGTCAGTTTCCTCTGTGCATATGTGTCTACCTCATCCATGCATTGCAGCTGGTTTGCAGATGGGGAGTTATTGCTGGGGAATGCCTTATCTTTTCACATGAAGGTGCAGGAAGTATCTCCATTTTCTGATTCCCCCATCCTTTAGATTCATGTCTTATCCCTCTGTTGACAGCTGTGCACTGCAATGTCCAAGAGACCCTTACCTTCCTCCAGAGCTCCAGTCTGCTCGGAAGCTGGCGACGGAGGAGGGGAAGGAGGCAGGTTGGCTGACTCTTCGACTGCTAGAAATCAAACAGTGAAAATGAGATACAGTAATTAATTCCTGGAAGACTGATGCTTGATACAAACTGCAGTCAGCCTGCTCTGCATAGCTGAGAGAATTGTTCAATGGAGACTTATGCCTAGCATGTTTTCAGACAGACCCTTTCAGAATACATGGATTTTTAAAGTATAATAAAAGGATTTTTTTTTCTTTGGATGGTATGAATTCTTTTCAAAATCCTGGTCACAGAGTACAATACAAAAGTCAAGTATGAAATTATCTTTTAAATCAATATTGCCACTTAGAAAACCTTCAGTCACCCAAGACAACAACAATAGAACATTTGAGCATGAGAGATTCTACAAATTCAGGCTGACTATTGGAAACTGGCATCCAATCTCTTCAGTTTACCTGGAATGCGTGAACAAAAAACATACTGCATTATTTTTTTTTTCTGCTGCTGAGTCCAAGGTTAATCACAGAATACATGCAAATATCGCTTGTCTGGATACAAAAGACATCAGCATAGGAAACTTATGTCAGCCATAACATATTTGTGATTCAGCTGAGCAAGGCACAGTGAAATCTTAGATGCGCTTAGACTAGGTTTTAGATCCATTCCCAGTCACAAGACTAGATGCTGAAATCAGATGATGTTTTTTCAATTATTTTAATTCAAGCATAATGAAATCCTAAACAAACTGCTTCTTAAATGAACTCAGCATAATCTCTGCATCTGATTCTTTAAAAAGAGATCCACTACTGGGGTTTAACCAATGTGTTTGGTTGGGTTTTTTTTTTAAAAAAAAGAATAACAAAACTGTTTTAACAAATATGTCTTATAAACGGCACCTCTCAACAGGCAGAGCTCAGTTTCTGGTTCAGGGCTTAGAATAGAAAGGCCAGTTTCAAAGCCCCAGCAGAATTTGCCAGGCCTCCTTCTATTGATTTTGGTGTGGTTTGGAAGAGACCCTTATGGGACTTGTCCTTAAGATGTGCTGTCCAGGGACAGAGTATTTATATCTTCATTGCAATGCAATTCTACCTGCAATTATTTAACAGTCACTAATCACAGTAACTGTAACAGCAACAGTTGCTCACTGAAGACATACTTCTCACAATAGTTTAAAAATATCTTATCTAACTAGATGGAACTGAAACCCCATTTTGTCTCACCCAGGCCCCAGTGAAGCAATCTGTCTTCAAATACGTATGAAGTGTTTTGCAGAATTGGGGTCTTTCATGTGAAATTGAGTCTCTGTAAAGAAAGGAATTACCAAGCAACACATCTCCCTGCTGCAGTTCAAAATTAGTTCAATGAAGCAAAAGACCTTGGGAAACAAATTTCCAACAAATATTCTTAATTACTCATTGACTTTAATTCATTCCTAAGCAGGGTCCAGCCGCTGTACTAAACAAAGCAGAGTGCCTGTGGGGAAAATACCACAAGGCATTATTTTGATTTGATCACAACGTACATGCTCCCAGCAGACCTTATCCTGGGGCAGGCTTTCAAGACTTGCCCTACCTCAGGACAGAGTACAGCCTCTCTCTGGCCTTTGTTTTACATGTTTTGAGCTACTGTGGAAGTTTTCTGGCAGGGAGGAAGCACTCTAGGTACGCATGGCTGTATAATTACTTTTTTATCTATGCATACATACATATTTTTATAATATATATACACACGCACTTGTATTTCAGAGAGACATTTCATGAATAAGCCAGCAGGAGGATGGGGGCACAGCATGGACCATGGCAGTGGTACCACTCCCAGTCTGGGCCACTGGCATTTCCTTCTACAAGGTGTAACTCCCTCTCCCACCTTCAGTCTGTGTGTCCTGTTCCTCTCTACTTCCTGTTGAGCTGCTCTTCCTCCATCTTTTTGAGTAGCTACCACCCAATCAGCAAAGCATCACTTTCTTTTTATATACCCCCTCTAATCTTTGCCTCTTCAGTTATTAATCTTTCTCTCTCACATAGTACATGGCTGAACACAAAGGGGCTCCGCGCACTGCTGGATCCCACCAAACGTGACAACAAAACCACTACCACCAATTACATTCACAGCTGCATTGCTCAGGAGTCAGAAACCATGTGGAGAACTGCTGTTAGAGCAAACAGTGAATGAGACAGTCACAGGGCCATGAAGAAGTGAGACAACAAGGACACTGCTATTATTAAGTTCTTCCAGCATTTATCCAGTGGTGTTGCAGTTTACCCATGACCATAACCTATGCGAATACACATCTGTAACTGGTTTTTGTACTATACATACATATAACGTTTGCAGACATGAGGATACTTGGAACAGTCTTTGTCTTGTTTTACCTAAAGGTAGTGGTCCAGGCTGATCTTTGTGCTGGGCTTCTTTTTCCTGTTCGCCTTTCAGGACTGCTACAGCTTCAGCTGTTACTACTTGTACTATCCTCGCAGAAACTTCTTCTGTGGCAGCAGCAAAGTTAGAAAAAAAACAAAGAAAAGTATGCTACTGAGAACAATGTTTTAAAATTAAAAAGATTAGCTTAAACCATAAAAAAAAAGAAGGCTGACTTAATCCATTATTAAAAGGTATTATTTTTTCCTGAAATACAGGCAAATTATTAAAGCTACAATTTAAGTACCACATATTCCAAAGATCTCAGTGGAAAATGCTGAGTATTTATAAAAACCAGGACCCCAGCCTTTACTGTAAGATGCACAAAGCATCATTAAATGCTTTTTCTGTTAGGGACAATGTGCAGCAACTGCAAAATTTTGAGATGATCATTTCTTAAATATCCAGAATTTTTTTTTGCAGGTACTATTTTGCAAATGGGTAGAATGGCCAGCTGAGCAATGGGATTTCTTGACATTTAATATATGGAGTTAGCTGCATTCTTACATGCACTTTGGATGATATTTCGTCCTCATCAGCACACAGTCAGTATGCATTAAAGGCACTTTCCAGACAGACATCTATGCTGCTGAGGGACTTGAAAAAGAAGGGCTAAATAACATTTCTGTATGATTAAAATGTATACTTTGTCTTCCTCACCCCTTTTAAGACTGCAACACAAAGCTTTATTTAAATAATAGGTCTGACTATCATGCAGAGGGATTGCAGAAGATAACAATTTGTTTGGTGGCTCTCATGCTATGACCTCAGACACAGTCTTGGCTCCTGGCCTCTCGCTCTCACTGTGCTCAGTGCAGGGGAGGGGGAGCCAGTGGAGCTGGCTGAGGCATCGCATGCTTGACAGACCTGGGCACCACAGGACCCATGCTTCGCTCATTCTCACCACCCTCAATATGTGGCATATGCGAGAGGGGCTGAGGAACCAGGTGCTCTGGTGAGCGGAGGATGGTGGTGGGACCACTCAGGGTGTAAATACTTCCGAACTGAGAAATTGTATCTCATCTCAGCTCTAGACCCACTCAAAGGTGCAGTGAAATGTCATCAGGCACACAACTGCACGTGGAAATAACCAGAGAGGTTTCGTGCCCTAAGGGCAGTTCAGGCACCTTTGATCGAACAAATCAAGGACTTAAGGTTTGGTCCAGCAGAACCATCTACAAAAGAATTCAGAGAAAAAGGGTTTCCTTTTCTTATCTGTGTATTAGCCCACTCTCCCTTACTCATTAATCAACATACTCCTCCCTCTAATAGCCAAACTCAGTGGAAATAAACCACTTCACTCTCCAGCTATTTCTAAGTGCTGGCTGAGGGTTGTTTCAAATGCAGGGTGCCGGGACCCGACACAGAGCTGAGCCCTAGGGAAGGTAACAAGCAGCACGGCCATGGGCCCACCAGCTGCACGGCTAGGCACACACCTGAAAACAGAGCAAGAATTTCAGTGCTGCTCCACCTCTCGTGTGGAGACAGAGGTTTCTAATTACAGACAGCAATACACCTGCTCCTGCCAGGAGACACACACAGAGCCCCCATTAATCACCATCCTGAGTGCAGAAATAAAAGCTCTCTGCTCACCCATTACTGCGTCCTTCAGGCAGGGACTGGCTGGGAAGTGGAAGTATATTTGAATCAATGCCCTACATGTAACTTTACAGCAACCACCCTAACAAAGGATGCTGTCCATTAGACTAATAATGATGATTTCTTCTCACAGTTAGTACTCTTACAGAATTCCTTTGTACTTTTAATGTAGTTATTCCTCTTTGTTTGTCCTTTAGAAAAGCTGATCTTTTTCTCCCAAAAAGCATAGATGTGTTACTTGACTTTCATATCGTGTTTGTCTAAAAACAAAGTGCTATGTTAATCTCTCTTTTGCACGAACTATATAATAAGATATTAAAAAACCCACCCACCGGCAAAGAACATTCATAATTGTTGGTATCTATATCTTACAATTCACTTCCCTCCTGACTGATCGCCAGGAGGGCAGTGACTGCAATAGTTTTATTGGCTGCAGCCAACAGCAAGAGTAGATGGATGAATATGTCAGAACAACTACCAAGCAACGAAAAAAATAAGCTGATTTCAAAATCTGTTAGCCCAAGAATACATGAGCATAAACTTGTCAAGGACGAATTCAGACTAGAAATCTGAAGACACTGTTTTCCTACTGTCAGGGGTGTGAAGTTCTGACAGTCTTCCACATAGCAGGAAACAACTTAACTGGTTTTGAGCAGAGCTCGATACATTTACAAAAGGGACTACATATGATATAGATGCCTGTATTAGCAGGAGACTGTGAATGGCAGCTCTAGTTCTCTGTCCCTCTGTTCAACAACCTGCCCCTAGTATGAGAAGAAATTCCACTTTGTTGTTAAGTAGATCTAATCAAGCACCATAACCCCATAAATCAAGACATGCATGTGGCTAGTCCCATGAACCAAAGAACAGGGATGTTGATTTAAAGCCCATCAATCTTCCCAGCTGCCTTTCAGGGGCCTGCACCTTGTTTCAGGGCTTTTCAAATTTCTCCTGCTTCCATGCCTGCTGGATGCTGGGGGTGCTTCTCAGCACCTCTTGGTTCCTTCCTCTTGTGAGAAACATGAACAGATACGTCACAGACCCTCCCGGACTGTCACGTGGCGCTGCTGTCCCAGAACAGTGGACTGGACACAAACGGTCCCTTGGAATCATTACAGATCCTGACAATTCCCTGTGTTGTGAGGTTGTCCTGGTTTGAGGTAAAATAGGACCAATTTTGTTCAGTAACTTTACTTATTAGCTAGGCCTCTTCTAAATACTGAAATTAACAGCATATTGTGCAGAATGCACATGCAGACCACAAAGAACAAGTGACACTGGAGCAAACTGGGAGAATAAACCGGCAGCTCTTCCTGCAGACACGTAGTGCCCCCTCCCACACCACGCCATGTAGCCGGCATGCTGCAGCACTTTGCATGGGTGGGACACACAGGTAGGAAACTAACTGCCCTTCCATAAAGCATCCTTTGATACTTGGTATATCCCTGTTCAGATTCTGCTCTTTCAGAACAGGGAAGAGTATTGCCCCAACAGTTTGGTGAGCGTAGAGGATGGCACAGAGCTTCACAGAGTACCACAGCTCCAGAAGACCCCACTCCAATTGCCACCACCACTTTACGCCTGGAGGATGTGACATGTGACCCTTCTGTCAAAATTTCCATGAATCTACTAATCACAACACTACTGACAAAAGTAATGTCATCAAGTCTGTACTGTCAGCTCAGATGAACAAATCAAGACTCAATGAGGAAGACTGTTAGGAGAATCATTTTTTTTTAACCTTATTTTCATATGAAAATTTTAAGGAAAGGTTCCAATTATTCTTCAGATATAGAGTATGCAAATGTATACCAGATTTAGCACCCTGGAGCATATCCAAAGGAAACCCACTTGGTCACCTGCTCTCCATCACCCAAGCTACTGCAAGCCTCCTCCCAGGAAGGTAAGACAAATCCTTATTAAAAATGGTCTCCTTTGTTACAGAATTTATACTTGTTCACATCCAGATGGGTTCTGGGGTGCAAATGGGCTCTCCAAGCCTGGAAGACAGTTCCCACCCTCTCAGCTCTCTCCCTGATCTAATTTGCTTGGGACAAAGATTATGTTCCACAGGGAGATATGGCTGTGGATGAAAGGTTGCCTCCTGAAAAATACAAATTCCAATTTCAGGCTATGCAAAATAAGTAAATAAAAGTATAAATGGCCACTGGGTTTTGGGTTTCAGGGTTTTGTGGGTTTTTTGGCTGGATTTTTTTATTCAAGAAAGGTCAACTTCTGAACACTCTGTTAATGGATATTTTGGGTGACACAGGAAACAGGCAGTTTGCCAAAAAAGCAGTGCTTTTGCTATACATGACTGCTGCAAAAGGACAGACATTTTTGTACTAATGGACAATATAAATAGCACATCCAGTGGGTAAGTCAAATCCTCACAGGGCAGCTATTGAGACTTTTCATAGTTTCCTTATGGTTCAGTTAAAGTTCAAGGAAGCCTAATGATAAAGAACAAAAAAAGATAAAGGAGAGTTAGCCAGCCTGGATGCCTGGCAAATTCTTCACAGCCTAAAAGCTCTGGATTCATTAGAGATGGTTTTGCTTGTAGAGACTTATTTTCCCTCTCTTTAAGCAGGTAGCCATTCACTCAAACCAGGACAGTGACACAAAAATGGTACTAACAAATAACATGAAATACATGTTTCTTAAAGACAACAAGGACCTTGACTTCACATAAGACTCCAGCACAACGAAGAACAGCAACATGGCTTTCATTTGCATTTTGCAGAGAGTAAAATGCTGCTCCTTTTTACCAAGATGTCAGCTGCTTATGATACAGGACACAGACCAAGTCTCCCAGTTTGATTTCAGGGAATGGGGTACCCAAAAGTACAGGTGGTCCTCAAATGCAATGTCCGTAATGGAGAAGAGACATTGTGAAAGACCTTGAGTACGAGCTTTCAAAAGCCCATTGGTAACGAGCAAGCTGAACCAAGAGGCCAGAAGCTAACACACAGGGATGGTGATTCTGCTGCTCCCTTAAAGGTTGTCACTTCAGACCCAGCTCTGACAAAGCTGTCAGGACAAGTCTGCCCAGTTGCCACTAGTGCCATGGCTGCGCTCTGGCCAGCACAGAGGACCCTGCCCTGCTGAGAGGGCAGGCACTTGTCTTGGGTACTACACTAATTTAAACCAAAGCTAAAACTCAAACAAGTAAGCACTCTCTGCTCCTGGTTTTGGAAGTCAGCCCAATTCTTCTACAAACCCCAGCTCCCAGCATACCAAGTCAGGACATCTGGAACCTCCCTGACCCACAGACAACTCAGGGACACAAACCTGTTCAGAGTACTGGGATGCACAAGGGGTGCTGAACCAGCTGCTGATGGTATGGGGAGCTGCAGCCTTCCCTCTGCCTCCAAAAGCTGCTGCCCTCCTCGTAAACCCACCCAAGGGCACAACAGCTGCCCAATCCCCACCCAGCTTGCTCTGGCATGGATGTTTAAACTGCAATGGGTGTCATCCAGACACTCCCTCCAGACCCCTTCACTGACAGAGATTCAACCAGGAGCCATAAAGCGAGGTTACCAGCAGAAGGCTCTGGTAAGCCCTGCAGCCTGAGACCTGGTTGTCTGCATGTTTTCATGGGAGCTCTGTCTGGGTCACCACATCCATTCTGCTGAGTGCAGAGGACACAGCTTTCTACCAAGTGGATACCACAGTTAAGGTCCTCCTGAGAAGGTAACAACTGAACTCACCTCTTGAGGCGGTAGGGTGACTACACCCTTCCTGCATGCCCTTCTGCGCAAACTGCTGCACCATGCCCTATTTGGCCTCTCTGTTGGCCGTATTCCTGGTCACTTGTGCTCCCGGTCGCTCGTGCTCCCTGAGCTGCTTTTTATAGGTGTGTGGGATGTTGCGGTTGCTCTGGCAATGCCCAAGCCTCGTCAGCATCTCCCACAAGAGCTGCCAGCTCCTGCCAGGTCTCTCCGCTGCCCGGGGCATTTCCCTACCTCAGGAAAACCCCCTATGCGCCCAGACCTGCAGCTCTGCTATGGGTTGGGTCGGCTCTGCAGCAACTTCCCTCAGCAACTGATGTGATGTGTGGTGTCTGCTCCCTTTGTGCCCTTTTTAATGGTTTTCCTTCAGCCTCAGGCACTTTTTCCCTTCCAGCCTACCACAACTTCAGGGTCAGTCCATTGAGGAGCTGAGTTTGCTATGAACACCACTTCCTAGGTGAAACTGCTCAGGCATAGATATTTGCCTCTGACGGCCCTCATCCAGCAGTACCTTTTATCTTCTTCTCTCTCCCTCCTACCCCTCTTTGCAATGCTGTATTATTACACAGCAACAGGGACAGCTCCTCCTAAAAAGAAAAAGCATTTCATGTCCTCACAGTTTTACCGGGACACTCTTCCCAAAATGAATCAGCATCACCCCTTACTTTTTCTAGCAACAGCTCTATCTGATACCACTCCGGTGGCAGCGGATCTAGAGTTTGCCGTAGCCATGGAAGATGCCATCTGGTCTCTGTAAAGCACAACTTGTTTAAGGGATAAACAGTTTAACGTGCTGGAACCACACAGCACAACAAATGCTCCAGGAGAAAAACAAAGGGAAGGGATGATAGGAAGGAGGGATGGAGAGGAGGAGACTGAAAATTGTGTCAAAACTTCACACGCATTCACAATGTCACCCCTCAGACATCTACCAAGAAAACTAACAGTGAGCTCAATTAAAGCAACGGGTAATTAACACTCCTGGAGCCTTGAGGCTAAAACAGGGATAAAGAAAGATGCAAACAGATAATATGTTTCATTAATTTTGCTACATTTTAGGGAAGGAACACAGGCAGCTCACAGCAAAAGGATTAGCTACATGTGTGCTTGCAGAATTGGGAAAACAAAGCAATTTCAGTCAAAATGTGCCTGTCAAAATCCTCAGTGGGGTGCAGAGCAGTTTCCAAGGTAACCAGCACTAATTGTTGGCACAGTGGAATCGAGTCAACAACAAAAGCACAGAGCAACCTGTGCTGCTTAGTGAGGAAAAATATCCCAAATATATTCCTGCAAAAAGTAAAGATACAAAGTGGCTATTTGCTATCTCTGACAATTTGAAAAGCAAACAGGACCTATAGATTTCCCCCCCCCACGGGTAGTGCAATTCCGAGTGCAGCAGGACTACAAACCAAATAGCTATTCGATTTGTTTAGAGGCATTAGCCAGTTCCCTAAGGACAGGTCCTGAATTCACACTCAGCTCTCCTGGAAGCTGGTGGACGACTCATGTTTGAGTCAAGACCGCTGAAATGCTGGGGAAAAAAGACCTAGGCTTCATCCAGGGACATTTATGATGGAAAAACCAAAGGCACATCTTGGACTTTATTACTGGGATTGTGACAACCCTAAGTATTAACTTTTGCACTTAGGTTAAAAGAGAAATGTACAGCAGCAATCAAAACAGTATGAATAAGTTATATAAAGCCCAAATAATGCCAACAGGTTAGTGCTTGTGATTGAAAAAAAAAAGCAGTAACATAGCTTTACAGAATTCATATATTTGCTCTCAAATGGCTTTCGTGAGTGTAAATATTTTGCTGTAAGTAGGTCCTTGATCTGGTTGTTGGCAATATCAACAGTAATTGGCAGGAGGTATGAAGGCAAATAATGGGAACATCAGCTTTTAAATTAAATGAAACCACAACACAACTGACAAGTATAATTTCCCTAATAAACTCATTGACTTTAAGCTACTGTAGCATCAATGAGGATAGTGACAGATTAATTTAATCACCAGGATTTACCAGCTAACCAACTGAACAGGTCAGAAAAGGCTTGTGTTTTGAGAAAGAGAGCTTTGATTGTTTAATGCATTGAAACCCAAAGGTATGAACATTTTGACTGCCTTTGCGAAAAGATGCATTGCAGTGACTATGTGAACAGCATGTACGGGGGAGCTACAGCTGAACACCCAACAGCAGCTTAACACCCTGGTGGGTCCCACAGCAAATGGCTTACACCTCTGTTTTGGGGTACTTCAGGTATTCAACAGCCCCTCCTTCCTTCTCCTTAAATTCAAGATTGTGAATCTGAATTGCCATTATCCAGCCCCTTAACATATCTGCTTTACAACTGAGTAAATCTGGTGCAAAACCGGTGTCCTGGCTGCAGCTGGGCTGTGTTGGACCAGTAGTGTTCTGGCACAGACAAACAGGGAGGCTGGAGGGGCGGCTTCTCTGTGCATCCCTGGCTGCTCTGCAGCATTTGGGGAAGCAGCATCCCAGGACTTGGGCCACCTGTCTTCAGACCACTTACACACCTTCTGCATGTACTTCAGCTCCACTGCCCTAACTGCATTTTCCTGATCCCCTTCTTCAGCAAGAGAGCTGGACAGATATAGTCCAAATCTCCAAGGCACTCAAGTGGCAAAATCCAAAACGACTCACGCTAGGAGCAATTCTGACAGCTCCAGTGAGCCCCCTCCTCTGGCTCCCCAACACCCCGGAACACGTTCATTTGGAAGAGGCCTCTGCCACGCTGTCTGGCAGGTCTGAAACAAAACACCAAGGGATCAGTCCCCACACTCCTTCCCTTGAAAGTCTGTTAAAAGGGAGTCATACAAATGTCAGTACAATAAAGCAATGCTTTTAAAACAAACTCTCATTACTGCAAATACTTGCTCCTGTGCATCCTCTTGAGTCGCATCTTCTTAAGTCTACTGCCTGGAACAAAATATTTACTACTGTCAGCATTTCCCAGACAAGTCAGAAGTGGGAAAAGCTAATCAGTTCTGTTTTGTCTGATGCGCCAGCAACACAATTTACAGCTAACATACAATACTGAAGCAGACAACACCAGACCCTCTGTGAGGTCCCACTGCCTTTCCCAGGACTTGGTATCAGCTGAAAACATCACTCACACATACGAAGCAGCTGTATCTGTCTTTCATTAAAACATGAACTCCTTAGGACTTATACAGAAGAAAGCACTTTGGTTTCAAAACAAAGAACTGGATATTTAATCCTTTGAGTGTGAGTAAACACATGTAACAGGTAATTCACTTTTAAATCAATATTTGTTTTGAACTTCAGTACAAGTTAAGATTTTAAACAAACAGACTTTTAAGAACCCCCACAGAAGTCAATGGAGGCCCAGCCACCTACAGCAGGAGGTGACATGTCCCTTAAAGTTCATTTTTAGCTCCTTTTGAGCTGATTTTAAACACTTTTTACAATGTTTCCTGTGATCTTTTTAAAAAAGAATTCAAAGTATACTATACAAACTCTGCTGAATTTAAGTTTAAAATTAACATTAACTTGTGCACATGTTGTGTGTGATTTCTAGTCATGGCTGGTCAGGACTGAAGATCATTCTGTCAATGCAACAGAATTTTGGTTCATCCCATCAGGGGATATGGTGACACATGACACAGCAATACCATGCCCTGTACACCCTAGGGCTCATGCTGCCAGACCAACCCTGATTAACCAGCTAGCTCCGCAATGCAGCAACTGCTGCATGGCTAATCTCTTCCCAGCTCTGCTTCCCAGCCTAGCCCCGCGTCTGTACTGAGACAGATGTCTTTCTCCTGCCAACTGTGAGGAATGGTGTTGCGTACTTACAGTCGAGCATGTGAGAGTGTTCCCACAGACAGGCAGAGCAGAACAGGTCCCGCGTCACATACAAATTAACCAAATCCTGCAGAGGTCGTGATATGGATGGATTTTCAGAGCAGTTCTCAGCCCTGCTCAGCAGTTCGGCCATCTCTCCCTCTCTTCCGGCACTACGCCAGTTGAAGGGAGCCTCCTCTCCACCAAGTCACCATCTCTGATCGGGACTCATCCCCGACTGCTCACACAGCCTGTTCCCATCCACTGCCTGCCCACCCTTGGAGACCACTGGCTCACACCTCTAAGTGTGCAACGTGATTAGCAAAGAGAAATGTGCACCTACTCTTGCAGAAGGGACATGTGAGAGATGCATATAAATGCCCTCAGTGCATTTTCTGAACTACCTCTTCCACTTTTTCTGACAGAGCTGTCTTCTCTGGGCACTTAAACACCTGCAGACTTCTGCAGCCATGGTGCTGGGGACATCTGGGATGCTGTGGGGAGAGCTGAGACCAGAGTTTGGATCACTGCAGCCACTGGGAGAGGTCTGCATCCAGAGGCAGATCTCTCAAGCGTACTGAAAATGAGGAGTGGCTGTGGAAATTCAAGGTCACAGAGGAGCTATACTGGATGGCTGGGATAAAGCTGAGAGTACACAGAGAGAACAAGAAAAAAATCAGCCAGAGGCAACATAAATGAGAAAAGAGAGGGAAAGAAGGAAGAGCTGACAGAGCAATTGTTTGGAAGGACAATATATTCTTAAATAGAGAGAAAGGATGACAGTGAAAGGAAAGAGAAGACAATTCATGGACAGGAACAGCTAAGCCCTCTCACTTTACAGCTCACCAAGAACTTGCGCAGGCTGTGTTACCCTGGATTTGGCACATACCTGGCTTTGGGGTAAAAAGCAATAGCCACAGCTGAAGCCTTTTCCTTCTGTCATATGTGGTGCAAGGCTATGGATGAAAACAGTTTTGGTATGTCATCAAGACTGCCACATCTATGCAGCACTGGCAGCTGATACTTCTGCTCTTCTTTATTAATGTATCTGTCTTGCCAGATGCACAGGCTGCATGGACAGAGGACCATAGTTTTATCATAACTGCCATAGGCTACAGGGGTTGCTGGCAACTGTAACGCACTGATCGTGTATCACTATGAATTAACCTCAAGGAAAGAAATAGGAACAAAAAAGTGAAATACCTGGGGTTTATTTTCCCCTTCCAAAGTATATAGTGCCTCCAAGTGAAACTGATTTCCATGAAGTATTCAATCTACTCAGTCCTGAGTGAAACTGACTCTCTGGGAAGCAGCTCACAGGTTTTTCTGCCTTGGAGATAATGATATCTCTTAGTTATTTTCCCATACACTGAATGCAATTAAAGTATTAAAGTTTTGACCAGGTATTTTCCACACATAGGAGAAAGGCTCATTCACATGATCTAATGTACACAGCTGGGGGGGCTTGAGTTTCCCGCATTTTTTGCATGTCATGAGGAATGCCTCAGTAATAACAACACCCGAAAAACCAATCAAGAATGCATTTCTAAACCATCACCTCAGAATCAGTTTTCCAAGCACCACTGACTCCACTCTGCAGTCGGTCTGTGAAACAGCACAGGAAAACGTAAATGTTTTGCTCAGCATCTCCCAAGAAACAAATGACAGAGTCAAAACCAGCACATAGCCCTCTCACTTTGAGACTTGCCTTTGAATTTCCTGATCAACCTTTTCACAGCTGGTAAGGACAGGCACTGGATTATCAGCACTCATCTGACAGCTAATGCCAGCTGCTTTATGCTGATTTCGATCCCTTCAGCTGGCAAAGGCAAGCAAACCTGTATTAATTATCATTATAAGGTTTTAATTTAAAGTAAGAAGTTAAATATAACAGTAGCAACTCCACAAAATGGAAAAACCCAAACCAAAACACCAGTACAACACACTAGGTTTTGCTGTCCTTACTTAGGATATGAATACACCACAAGAAGAGATGATTTCTTTCTCTATATTGTAACCTCACAGACTAAAACAGTGGGGAAGACAAAGACGGGGGGGTTGTCCCTGGCTTCATTCTAATCTTTCCTTTGAGTTCCTCTCAAATTAAAACCCAGATTGCCTTTGCTTTCCAATTTTAATATAGAGTAGGTCATCAGCGTTAGTCGAACCAAGAAATTTGCATGTGTATATATATATCACACATGTATTTTGCACCATAAATACTCCTCAAAGTAATATTTCCTTTTCATTTCCACGGAAGTTGTGCCTCAGTGAAGACAGCAGAGTGAGGTCCCCATTGCAAAGTGCTCCCAGCCTCTCTCCCCATCTACCCTGACTTTCTTAACCTTGAGAAGCAAATGCTAGAGGAAAAAGACAAAAAATTAAATCCTCCTTTCCTTTGTCAGACACCCTGGCTGTGGCTCAGAGCGGTTACAGAGAGGCTGTGCACTCCTGAATGCTAATTAAGCTCTCAGGCTACATACTTTCTCTCGGCAGAGCTTAAAAAGAGATCTCACTCTGCACAGGGACGTGTTGGCATGGCAACATGGAAAAAAGAAATCAGCAAAGCCTGGCACTCCTCACAGGAGCAGCAGACTGACTGTGCAACTCTCATTTTTCTAAGTGATCCGATGGTACCTACCTCCTCTCTGCCAAAGGTTAAACCTACACCCAGCTGCATGTGGAAGAGCTGATGTCCAGCCCCCGTGCTGGGAGGACCTGCCTCCATCAGATGCACCTGGGGACGGCGGGGAGCTGTGCCTTGTGCTGGTCTAACCTGTGGTTTGTCAGGGCTGGAAAATGCACCAGGCCACACGCATGAGCATCCGTAATGGGGAAAGGAGAGGAAGGGATTTGCGAAGCATGGGGCTGAGGGGGTTAATGACTGTGGCTCCAGGCTCTTCTGCTCCACAGCATAGGAGACCCCGAGAGCTGATAATTGCCAGTGCACAGGGCAAGGGGCCAGGAAATGAGGCGGGCAATGCCCACCAGCATGTCCCAGGCTGTCACCTAAGAACCTGCTGCTTCTCTTTCAAGGTGACTTTGGAGAAGAAGATGCCATTTCAGCTCTGCCCAAAACAATAGCAGCTGTGTGTCTGCAAAACAAAGCTCTGTTGTTTGGTAATCAACCTTCCTCCAAATCTTCCTGCCCTCAGATCAAAATTGGAATGGAAAATTATATGCTGGCACAGTCCCCACTGATACCACCTTCCAGCTGCAATCGCAAAGACCACTACTCACTGCCAAATATTGCCCAGTGCTCCTGCATGTCCTTCATGCTTCCATCCTGGGGATGGAGACCATGATGGCTTCCCTTCAGACATGAGAGGGAAGAGCCATTGAAGCGCTCCACCTTTGCTTCTCTGCAAAGGGCAAAGCTGAGCCAAGCCCAGAGGGCAGGAGCCTGCAGAGAGGCAGCACACAGCCCTGCACAGGGCCGTGCCACCTGCTTGTGGCTCTGCCGCAGCCCTCCTGCATGATGTGGGGTAGCTTTCTTCACACCTGTCTGCCTTCTCTCCTGGCTTTTGCAAGCCTTGTCTACTTTACGTAATTCATAAATACACAAGCTGTCTCCTACCATACGCTGAAAAGGACTCCAGCACAACAGGCCACAATTTAGAACATGGCCTCTGGACACAACTGCCCTACCAGTCACTCAGCTCACACCAGCACTGGACAGTTGAGATCCAGCCCACAGAAATAGCAAAGTCTGCATTTACAGCCCCCATCAGAGCAGGCAGCCAAACATGGATGGTGAGGAAAAAGGGCAGAGGTGAACAGACAAAGGGCAAATTTTTGTCCACAAAAAACGGAGACAAACCTCCCAGGATGTGTTCTGTATTTGATGGGCTATTCATTCTTCAGCAGCAATAGCTATCCTGGCTACAGCAGCCCCCCAAGAATGGCTGCAGATGTTTTCAAAAGGCAACTTTGATAAACAGCACTCATGGCACACAGTCTGAATTACCAGTGTGGTTGGAACAACATGTTATGAAAGATATTTCCTCCATATCCCATCCTCGTTGCCCCTTGTTGCATCTCTGAGGTTGGTATTGATTACATTTTCTGGGAACACTGACGTCACCAAGTGAGCACTGGTTGCCAGGCCAACACGCTCGCAGCCGTTTCACTCTTACTCCTTAAGGAAGCACAGCTGCTTATGAAATTCCCTCTTACGATGCTCATACTGTAACAAGAAAACACCAAAGTGAATCAAAACACCAACAGGGAGCCAAAAGGAAACGGCTGGTTGATGCCTTCTCTCAGCCAGATCCAGCGCTGACATGGCACAATGCAGCAGTTGACTCTAATGGTGTTACTGCACCTGCTTTGAGATACGATTTTCAAAAGTGAATCTGAACCGCACACTGACATTTTCAGAAGAGTTTTAGGGATAAAAGAAACTGATGGCTGAACTCCTCTGGGTGTCTGACTTATGGGAATCAATGGCACCTGCACACTGGATTATCTCACCCCACTCCCTTTCAGGCAATAATTTTTGCATGCTTGTACCGCCCCAAACTGTGCCAGACCCTCCAGCTCCTACCAATACATTTCTATCATAAACTGACTGATTTCTGAAGTCCCCAGAGGAAGCGGGAGGGCAGAGCCAGCCCCTCAGAGAGGTTATGGTTGGACAAAATGCGATGTCTTACTGGATTTAGTGACCAATAGCACCAGTCACAGGAAAAGCTGCAGAAACAGGTCTTTGCAGCAGTTAGTGAATATTCAGAGTCAGGGACAAGACAACAGGGGGTAGGGGATGAATGGGAAAAGACAGAGTTTCTCTGGCCTCAAAGCTGGTCCTCTGCAGGAGAACAACTGAGAAGGATTTCTACAGCAAGCTTAACAGAGAACAGTAAAAATAACATTTTCTACAAGTGCCCCAAAGAGGCTCTGCTATCTCCGCCTATGGTCTCTTCAGCAACATAATTTGAACATGTCTAAAATATTCCCATAACGTGTCCCAGAAAATGACATTTGTATTACTCTTAACACAGAGGAGAAAAGTTTCAGAAGTCTGGTGTGTTTGCTTGTATCTAAATTGGCAAAGAAGATGGTGCACAGTAAATACCATCACATTTCCTGGGTAAAGGGAAGGAGATCAAAATGCCTAATTAACAGCTTCTTTCCCATGGGAGCCATCAATGACATGGTAAGATACATTCTTCCAGCTTTGTAAAATAAACTGAAATGGGACAAACACAGCAATCACATTCATCTTTGAACTCCATTGATTTTGCATCCTTCATGCATTTTGTCTGTGTTGCTCGAGACATGCAGCTTGCTGAAAATGCACATCTGACAACAAGGCTGAGAGGCTCCTTTGGGGAACAGGCATTCAGGGGAATTTGTGAGGGGCTCTGGTATCTCCAGGAGGGCTTGGGCAGCAGCAGGATGACCAGTGCAAACAGCCAAATGAAAAGGAAAGCTCTGACAAAGCAGCCCTGTTGGAAAGAAAAACTAAAAAGGCCTCTGTACAAAGGCAGCCTGTTTGTATGTTTACTGGCAGTGCCATCTTAGTATCATCACTTGTATGGCAACAGAGAAAGAAGGAGAAAGACACACAAAGGAAAAGAAGATTAAATGAGAATTCACTAGAGAGGGAAAAACCATTAACACACCATGGGACCAAGCAATGACTCGGTGCAGTTTCAGCCTGGAGAGGCTGTGTTTACTGACCCCATGCACAAAGCTGCAATCCTGCCCCTGCACAACCTGCCATCGCAGCTCCAGTCCCAGCCCTTGTGAGCAGAGCACCCTGAGCCAGTAGAACTGAGAGTCATGGTGATTTTCTAACAACACAGTGGTGGTGAGGGCCGTGAACAAGACCCTCATTACCTAGAGACTGGCTACTAGAAGGCATTGCTATGGAAGATGACGGGATACAGACTGTTTCTTTGACACCCTGCCAGGTGACTGAAACAAGCACAATCCCTGCCTTCAACATGTTTGCTGTTTTTTTTTGTGTAGCCAACCTAAAGGTACTCCCCACCTCTTCTCAAGTGTTTACTGTCTATGCCAGTGCAGTCTTTCAGGCTGACATTCCCTGCAGCTTATTTAAATACGCTTATTTAAAGAGTTGTTCGTCACAGGAATAGATTTGTTGCAATTGCCCATTTAGTCTGGCTGAACAAAGCCTAAAACAAATGGCTGAATTAGGATAAATTACATTCAAGGCTGTAACATGATTTGCCCCTTCCCACTTTTCTCTTCGGTTGTTCCTGCCCACTTCCCACCCCTGCTTTGCTCCCTTCACAGCTTTCATCCCACCAGCTCTCTGCCCCTCACCTCTCATAGCTCTCCCACTGCTGGGTCTGCTCCCCCACCATTCCTCAGCCCCTCACTCTTCCTTCAGCTCAATACTATCACTTCTTCATTTCTCTTCACAGGTCTAGGGCTCCCCCCTCTTTCTGTTCCACTTATAGACTAACACATATCAGTCTCTGGGTCCCCCCAGCCACCAAAAATCCTGGCCTCTCTCATTTATCTGTGACTCCCTCTCACCCACCCTTCCTATGGCTCAAGGGCTCTGAAAAACAAGGCAGGAGCGCTCAACCTGCGGTTGGTCTTCTGTGCTGTGTCAGGAAGTCTGCTACAATTTTCCAGCAGTCTCTTTGCATCCCACATGGTTTGGGTATCCTGCCAATTAATGAAGTGCTCTGTTTGTCACTCTGGCAGGATGCGTTACTGTCCTTAACATTGACTGACACCAGGACAGAGCCACTGTCCTGAGGCTCTGGTAATAGGATTTCAGGAAATGCTTTCCCTTCATCTGTCAAAAAAATAATTCATCAAATAACTGTGCGGGTAATCCAAACCCCCTCTGATTATAAACTTGAATTTGGCATTTAATGAAGAAAGCACTCAATCAGCTGAATCACTGTACATAAAGACATATTGTAGAAGATGCTTCACAATACATCTAACTACTTTTACCTCTAATTATATAAATTTGACAGGTTAGTCATTATATTACTGAAAAGAAAAATAAATGCATTTTAAGCGTAAAAAACCAAACCTTTGCAGCATGATGTTCCTTGCAAGTCAAATACGACGGATTGTGTGGAATTGCTGGTTCCCAGAGAATGCTGCAGCACACCTGTACTGCTCCTCTGTGCTTCCTTCCAGTTAGTTGACCACGACTTTTCACTTAGCAAAAAAATGGCTGCCACTTTCATATTTCATTATAAGTCAAATGCATCCTGTGTTCTAGCATGGGGTCCAATCCAAAACTCTCCACATCAGCCCACTTCAGAGTGACTTTCTGAAGATTACTCTATCATGCCTCCTTTGCAGCACACATCTCATGTGACGTGAAAATGTTCAGCTTCACAAGAGCTACAGATCTCATCCCCCCCTCTTAGTACTTCCAAAAGCCTCACCAAAGACGCTGTGTGTGTATGCAGGTGAGAAAGGACATGGACAGGAATGTGCGAGAGCACATTGAAACTCAGTGGATCTTGGGCTGTGGGATGCTGCAGACCACCCCAAAGGCAAGGTGTCTTCAGGAGGTCCTTGGGAGCAACATGGGACTTGTGGCTGGCCAAGGCATTGCGCTGAGCTCGTCTGCCAGGGGCAGCCCGTGTATACATACAAATATATATATATATATATACACACACAAATACATTTAAAAAAGAATAACTGCTTTACTGCCCTTACTTGTATCACATCCATAACAGCTTCCTATGCGCTATGCCAAAAAACCCATCCTATTCTCTCTCACATATTTGCCCGTGACTTCAGTGAATGCCAGATCAGGCCCTGAGGCTGCCCTGTCCACATCACTGTGCACTCTCCCACGTTCCCATCGGTCCATTTGAAAGGAGGACATTGATGTGTCTCCATAATGCAGCCATTACCAGCACGATACCGAGACAGATCAATCAAAGGCAACACAACAGCCAGATTCAGAGGATTCCAAAATTGAGGTCAGACTCAATAACTCTTAGACAGATGCCAAGAGAGAGAAATGCATATATACAGGAAGGCAAATTTTAACTGTGCAAACCTAAAAACGTCACTTGCAGTGATGGATTGGATGTGTTTTGGCAAGAACTGTTATTTCCTCCCCCATTACCACCCCTTGCTTCTGCATCAGTGCTGGCATAAGGTGGCTTTGTCTTGGTGGCCTGACTCTAACCTTCTTAACACACAGCCCTCAGATTTTACAGCACGAGCCCTGCAAATGTGTGCCCGCTGCTCTGCTGTGCCCCAAAGGGACTAGTGCACTGCTGCAGAATACCTCTCCCTAGGAGAGGCCCATTTTGTGACTAAATCCCAGCTCCTGGGTCAGTCAGGTGCTGGAGAGCTTCCTTAGGCAAAAGGCTTCAAAATGTAACTGAGCTGTAATCAGCAGGGATGGTGCAAAGGGTGGCTGCCTGGGAAATGTCCTGTTTATACTAGTGGTCCACTGCAGATGAGCTGGTTGTTGCAGATGCTGGGGATTTAGGACTCCGACACGAAGGCTGAGAAGCCAGAGATTTTCCTAGGTTCTAGTGCTGGACCTGCACCAGGGAAAATAAAATCCCTGTAAATCCACTCAAACCCACAGTTTGGCTTAATTATCTCGGTCGACCTTGGCTTCCTGTGCATTTCCTTCTCAGCTGTTTGGAGTCAGCAAGCTACTAGATATGATTAAACCATTCACATTATTGGTAATTATGTGTATCAGACTGGCATTTACAAACCCTACCTGATACAACACCCCACTGCGGTTAAAATTTACAAGCAGACAAACACAGCAAAGATGACTGAATTTGGTGGAGAACGGCAATCCTGATTTCAACATAAAACTCTGAATCAAACACCAAAAATCCACCTCTAAACTTCCTGCTTCACAATGCACTAAGCACATCCAGCTAGTAAATACTAGTGTAAAATGGCAACACACACCCCAGTCCCTTTCTATTACTACAGTCAGTTGCCAACAGGTTTCTCCTTCAAAAAAAGAAAAATGATTAAAAATATATCTTAAGTGTCCTAAGATGATTTACATTGCATTAATTAAATACAGTCGTTGCATTAATTAAATACAGTCTTAGCCACTGTGTGAGTGTGCAGTGCACAAGTTTCCAGAGAGCTAGGAATTCATGCATGAAGGTAAGCGGTTTTGTGGACTTTTCTGGTGTCCAAGGACAAAGCAAGATGCCACGAGATAAGCTATATTAAGTCTCCCAAACAAAAACTGTATGGATCGACAGTAAGTCCCCACACCAGAGATCTTGCAATCTAAGCAGACGGTGAGAAAAAAGCAGGGGAGGAGGAAATGAGGCCACAAAGTGGTGATTGAAGCAAACTTCACCCAGATCAAGAGTAGTCTTGTTCCCTTGGCAAGCATGTGTTCCCAGTCCCACTGCCTGCCCTAGACCATACTGCCTCATTTTTTCTTGTTCTGCTGTATAACTCCTTGCCTCAAAAACCAACATGAAAATACACTACTACAATGCCTGCTGATGGGCAGCAGTGGGTTCCTGCCTCCTCTCACTCATTAGTTGCAAACTCCTCAATTAAATGTTCAAGCCTCTCTCGGACACTGACCACCACTCAGAACCTGAGCTTGCAACAGCCTGAGGAGGAGGAAATTCCCCTTCATCCTGAAAAGTTATTCCTACTTCTCCAGGTGTATGGCTGGGACTTGTCCAAGACTGTGTGAAAAATCTGTGGCAGAGATGAGAAATACACTCAGTCCCCCCCTAGTCCACGTTAACCCCTAAGAACTGCAGCATCTTACTTCTGTGATTCCTGCACAGCTGCTCCTGCTTATTTGCTGGCTAAGCATAGCACAAAGTTGGGTTACAGCAAAGAGACAAGACCTCGTTATCATCCCCCAAAACAATCATCAACGGTGTGTTCACCTAAACACATTTAATTTTAGCAGAGATCTCCATTTCCAGCACAATTACTTATGAAATGACTGTAGGGTCCAAGAGCCTTAAAATTCTCTTGCTGCTGAGAAATTATGGACAGCATCTCCAAATGCTGTCAACAGCCAACAAACATTGCTAGAAAGACCTCTTTAGCATGCATGGAGGGATGCATCAAGGGCAGCTGTGTCTGTACAAGAGAAATTCTTCTTGCACTGTGCATTTGGGGTTTTAAGTGGGAACTCTGCACAGAGAGAATTAGCATTTACTTCTAAAACAGGAAACTTGCTTTGCATATTTCATTTTGACATAGTCACACTTTTTTTTTTCCCAAATAACAAGATGAATCCTAAAATCCTAGTTTACAAATAGACAAAGCCCCAGTGAGTATCCAGTGAAATATGCCTGGGCCAGGGTGAATAAATGCTGACGCTGAATTGTGGTATTCCTGGTCAGATTAAGCAACACATTATTCTGCAAATAGTTGGCGGTTTCAAGAAGGTGGTGTTACTTGTGAGTAATAACAGGAGAACCCTTCCTTCATGCTCACACAAACGCATGCAAGAGCAACATGAGCTATCCATGCGCAACAGCTGAGCGGTTTTCTATTCCCTCCCAGCCCAGAGGAGCTGAGTGACTGCTCTGCACCAGCCTGTTCTCCCATGCCCAGAGAGGTGACCCTGCCCCATCCACCAAGATGCACTAAGGCACCGCCATGCCTTTTCTGAAGTCTTCTCGGAGCACTGCCCAGGATCCTGGGTAAGGACGCAAGCTGTGCAAACCCAGATGAAGATGCAGCCCTTGCTGTGCAGAGCTAGTGCCCTTCCAAGGCACATGCTTCCTCATGTCAGCTCCCCTGCGCCCCGGAGCACACTTGGCTCCAGCTAACATTTCCCCTTGGAGAAACATCATCCAGTGTTCTGAAGGAGCCCGTGTCTCATGGCGGGGCACTGAGGTGCATTACCTGCGGTTTCCCTGTCCCCCGCTGACAGCTCTCCATTGATCCCATTCTCTTTGGTCCGAGCATACGTCCCCGGTTGCTCATGGCTGCCCAGCCCCAGCTCCTCGTCCTCTCGGTAGGGAAATCCATTTGCACTTCTGACCAATCCGGCTCCTGTGCCACCCTGTTCCTTAATTTCAGGTGAATGTGGGTGTGAAGAAGCCTCTGTTAGCTGGCCCGACGTCCAGTGCGGTGCCTTGGCTTCGTCTTTCCTATCCTCCGCCATGGTTCCTTGCCTTCACTGCTTGGCCTGTAACGATATTAGCAGGAGAGATCAGCTCCAAGTGGGTGACTGTGCCCTTGATCGTCAGGCAGCAACTGGGTGCAGCACAGGCACGTTACTAGCAGCGCTGCCAGGGAAACGTCCATTCGGCAGATGAAACAGGCTGTAAATGCAGAAGTGCTTCTGCTTGTCTGTCCTGGGCATGAGAAAACTGCTTTAAAACCAAAACAAACCACAAGCAGTAAAAATTACGGGTCAAGTCCTCCCCGACTCTCATATGCCTTGCAATAATTAGCACCAGTTTCTTAAGGGCTGTCCTTTCATTAATCTGATTTTAACTCACTAATTACAGTTAAATGTAGACCCACTTAACGAGAAGTGAATTGGTCATCATAATGCAATGACATCTTCCCCGGCAATAAAGGGAAGAATGCCACAACTGCCAAAACAAGTGAAGCTGCTGCTGCAATTTTCATTGCAGTTGCAAAGAGCAAGTGCTCTTCGGGCACAGAACTGCAGGGTGATCTGTTTTCCACAGCTGGTGCAATCTGCTGCTAGCCATGACAGAAACCACACTGGAGAACATTGACTGGCTTCCTGAACATATGTGCTATTTGACCCTATTTATATATCCCCTCTTACTTGCTGTTTTATGAACATTCACACTCATTCCCTTTTGTCCAAAACAGCCTGTGGGGAACAGCTGTTTCCCACACAAGCATTTGCATTCTCTTATGACTATTAGTATTTATACATAAACAAAACTAATCATTATTTGCAACTTCACACGTATTTCACTCCTGTTAATTAGCTCTTATTTGCCTGAGCAAGGGAAGGAAGCCACTGCACAAGCCATTGGCTTTGGCTATTTCTCATAGAAAAATGTAGTAGCAGCAGCTCCTCAGTATGTAAGCCTAGGAAGACAACACATCATAATCTGTGTTTTGATGATAAGGTAACCTCTGGCAGCGAGAGAAAGGCTTGACCTGAGCTAACTACTTCAAAGTAAAAACCAGCAGGCCTTTTCAAAAGCACTTGCCACCTTTTTTTTTCTCTGGGAGAAAAAAAAAAACCACCAAAACAACACCTAGAAGAAATTAGCTGAAAACAGTCAACCAGCCATGTATCACAGAAGCTGAGCAGTCTAGAAAAGAAGGCACAAAACTGTATGTCTGCAGACATGTAACAAAAACCAACCAACCAAACCAGAAAAAATCTGACTCCACAGAGTCAGATTGGTTTGCAGAAAACCCTCTAAACATGAGAAAAAGCTATTGTGATTTGTCAGATAATCATTCACAATTGATAACTCTACCACTTTCTGATCGGATATTATCATTTAATAATAATGGCTTTATTTTAAATTAAAAAAAATCATGGCGAATCATGAAAATTAGATTTCATTCACAATAAATATGTGACAAACTGTAGTTCCACTCTAAAAAGGAGTAATAACTCTTTTGCCTCCTGGTGAAACCATGGTGTTTTGGGAAGCACAGCTTTGTCTGCTCTCACCCTGACCCAACACCATTCCCTGGGGGTAAGTAATGGCATAAAGATTGCAACGGCAGTTGCAACTTCAAGCCTAGAGTTTCCTCTGAGCTGTAATGAAAATGGTGGGCTGGGCAGTATCACAAAGCTTGGTGGCAACAAGACATGCCTCAATCAATCAAGCACAGAAATAGTAAACATGCTCCACATCCCTTTGTCTTCCCTTTCTCCTTTACCCTGATGGGAGACTCATCAGTGAGACATTCTGCATATACAGCAAAAGCCTTAATGCAGCCATCTCAAATCATACCAGAAGAGCTGATGGGGTAATCACAGAGGAGAGAGCCCGAGCTGGGCAAAGACCATCTCCTACATACCAAAGAGATAACCCTCTGCCTCTACGTTTGTTTACTCCATGACACTAGAGAACATTTTCTGATCAGAGCCTTTCCAAAACACAAGGCCACAGGACAAACGCCTCCCTCCATACAGGAGTGAGTAGCACACATCCAAAGCCACCGACGTTTGGGGTCTGAGGACAGAACAGAGCATGTTCTGGGAAAAAAAGGAGACATTCTTATCTATGTCCCCTGAGGAAGCTCAGGGGGAAAAAAAGAACAAAGAAAAACCCAAACTCTAACTCAAGGCTTTCTCCACCAATCCAGTGTGCTTTGAAGCTGATAGCAAGCCCCAGAAGCAGTATGAACCTGCCCATCAGCTTCAGCAGCTCAGCCCCTGGGTCACCCACAAGATGAGCGCAGAGCTTCAGCAGGGAGAAGGAGGTTTACGCAAGAGCCAAGCGTGGGGAACATGGTTCTGAAAATCACTGGGATGAATGTAACGGTTATTATCCCACTGCCGCAGTTTGGAGGCCGTTATCCCTGAAGTGCCCTTCCCCGTTCCCGGCAGACACTCCCTGCTTCACTTGAAGCTCTTGAGGAAGGATATTCACATTCTTACAATGGACTGTACCACAGAAGTTCTCTGTGAAAGTAACAGAAGTGCTTTTATCTTTAAAAATAAATACAGTGGGCAGGCTTCAATGAGAGCTGTGTGTATCTGGAGGCAGAATTTGTCTCAGTATTTATAATAGATGGTTACAGAGTGAAACATGGATGAATTCATTCTTGACTCTCTGTTATTCATCAAGTGCTCTCAGAGTTTATAATGGTAGTAGAAACACAGCAAGTGAGTCACACAATGCATCTTTGTACTCGGCAATTTAGCAATGACTATCTGCTGTATGGTGTGATTCATCCACAGCTCAGGTTCAAATCCAGAATACACAGGTGTGCTTTTTACCATCAGGTTAGTTGTTTTTCTGTCATTTCATTAACATACCATGGAATTAAATTAATCAGGTAATTCAAATATTGACACAGAAATGCCAAGAGTGGACAAATATTATGGTTGAATTTAAATAGTTGTAGGTATATAAAAAGAAGAAACCTGGAATAGTTTGGACAATCTAGAGAAACACAGCACTGCAGGAAAGCAAAAAGTTCCTCTTTCCACTAAGATTTTCTTATTCTTTGCATAAACTGCAATGAAGGCTTTATAAAAATATCAGAAAAGAAGGCACAGCCAGTTGTCTAAAATGTCATGTTGCTTAGTTAAAAATTAATTTGGATATTTATGACACTTTTTTTGCAGCAGCAGCAATCTTACTAGTGCATTCTCACTATTACATGCTCACAGTTTTTCTTGTCCATCAGCTGAAGTTAGTGGTGGTAAGAGGGTGACCGAGGCAGGTGCTGGACCACGGCAGCCCCAGGCGAGCAGGAGGCTGCAGGAAGGGTGGTCGGAGCCTGCAGGCTGTACCAGGCTTGGTGCAACCAATGCCCCAGCATGGCCCTTTGCAAAGCCATCCTGATGACACCACACCAGTATGCCATGGGGCATGAGTGTGAGCCTCAGCAAAAGCTGTGCCAGCTACACGGCACTGGATTGTGGAAACACTCCTTCATCATGTTCCCCACCTTGAACACATGGAGAGCTTTGCACCCACATTTCACTCCTTCATTTCAGCTAACATGCATATTCTCTCAAATTAATGTGATTATTTTCAGATGTGAGAGCTGTGCTTCACACTGATCAAAAAGAATCACAGCAAACAGCATGGATGGGGAGAAAGTCTCATGGCGTCTGACAGGGACCGTGTTAGCTTCCCTCTTATTTAAAATGCTCAGTCATGGTCCAGAAGCCACTAAATGATTAACAAAAGTTACCACTTTATGCTAAACATCTAAGTGCTGTAATTCTAGTAATATGGTATATTATTAGACAGAATTATACATTCTCTCAATTGGAGCCACTCTACCTCTCAAGCCTAATAAAGGATGAACAAGTTTCTCTGGTAATTTATAACAAATATGATTTATTTCTTCCTTGTCCACTGCTTGAGTTATTAGCTTGCAGCTAGATCCCTATTCCTAGACAATATGAGCAAGACTATCCTCTTAAATACTACCTTGCATCTGTTAAAAATGCAGGCAGTGTTCATCTCCTCACACTTATATTAGCGTCTGGAGGTTTTTAAAGGCTTTTTCATTTCCACACTGCAAACAGTTAGTCAATAGTCACATATTCTTTGTAGAAAATCCTTTTGATTGTTCCTTGGATTACAAAACAGATGAAAAATAACGGATGGCACCTGGACCAGAGGCTGAACAAAGTAGGCTTACTGTGTAAAGACGAAGAAAATTTACCGCAATCTGCATCCTTGCCAGAGCTGAGAATGAGGAATGACTGCAGCCTCTGAAGTAGTCGATCAGACCTGCAGCACTGGCATGGCAGAGAGCAAGCAGAGTGCCAGAGGAGCAGCTGCTCATACTCCACGCTCCTATGCTCCTTCCTGCACGGTTGTCCTGCCCCGTGGGCACAGAGATTTAAACCCCTCTCGGAGTTTCCCATGGTTGGGCTGAGCATCAGCAGAGGCAGGCAGGTGGGAAGGGTGGGTCACCCCACCACAGGTGCCATACAGTTCCTGATGAAGGGGAATGCTTTCACTTGGAGAAATGCAAACCTGACAAAGCTGCCCTGCTCCGTTCTGAGTAACAAACGCTGTGCAGCCAGGCAGTACACCCAGGTGGTGTACAGAATGGTCAAGATGTAGCACCAGTTGCATTTCTCTTCATAGCAAACAGGTCCATCCTGCTGCTGAACATAGGAACAGGTAAGCGTACGAGAACAAGTCTTTCAGCTGCCACTCCTGACTGACAGAGCTCTTCCTCCCTGGGGAAGGTATTCATTTCTCTGGGCTGCTGGAAAGCAGAGTGTTACTGAGCTGACCAGCTGCCGGATGCTCCTCTCCCAAGACACATTGCTGCCTGGTATGCAGGGCTGCCCTCGCTCCCATGTCCAGGGACTGCATCAACTTGCTAAAACTCCAGAAATCTAAAACCGGGTGCCCTTCTCTCTTGCAATAGTGAAATCATGGTACTAGCAGCTTCTGCCTGCAAAAACAACATCTACCATACAGCTCACTTCTAGCTAAAAAGCTGGAAGAATCCCTACACACCCTTTCCTGCTCCAACACCACCCCTTTTTGACAAACCATTTCTATCGACAATGCTGCATTTTTACACCATTTATCATTCATCAAACACCCTCACATACCCCCATCTATCACTAATCATAATTGCTTCCTGCAGGAGAGAGGAAAGGCATTTTAGCTAGTGAAGTAGATGGTAACCATAACAACAGCACCATGACAACTATAAGTGATATCTGAAACAAGAAATAAGGCAAAAACTTATTACCAATAAATTTGGTCTGTGGTAAGGACAGCAAAAGCACTAAAGAAGCAAAAGCAGTCAGTAAAGGTGCCAACACAGAGAAACTCAAGTCTCTCTGAACGAAATTACACACAATCCTTCTGTAAATTTTAAGATGAAGTAACATGGCAGCCTTGTATTCTCCTGACCAGTAAACAGAGAAGGCAGTCCCTGCTCAATCCTACCTGAGATCTCTCCTGCCTTGGGGAGCCGGAGGGGCTGAAGGATGGAAGGAGTGCTGCTGGGAAGCTGGGACGTTTCCTGGCAGCCAGAAGTCTCCCATATTTCTCAGTGGAGTCTTTTATTTCCAGAAGACTCATTGAAATAAGCCCTGAACAAGGACAGGATTGCTCCCAGGGGAGCACCTCAGAGTCAGACACACCACATTGATTTTTCCACCAAGCACAATTTCGAATGGGCATCGTGAGCCGTCTCTGTGCACTTTAGAGAAGGCATTGCAGTTGGCAGGCTTGTTCAAAACACAAAGCTCTGCAGCCATTAGCCAGTGACCATCTAAACAACCCGTGCCAATCCTAGCAGAGAAAAAGATTCATCCACACTTGTGGTTACATTGGCTTTGTCACCCTCAATGCAGGAGGCACAGAGGGTAGAAAAGGCACCATAAACAAACAGCACTAGCTCCAACAGAGTTATTCCAGGTGTGATCAGACAGGAAAATGTTCAAAGAAGCAGCTGCACTATGTGACCCTCTTGGGGCTTTTCAGGGGGAATTCTGCTCACCAGTTTGCTACACAGGATTGATCCAGGACAGCACGCTGAAATGGTCTTTCCTCATAGTCACCCTCTACACAGCTTCCCACTCCTAAGCTCCTTGCTTTTCAAAGCACTGGCATAATCTAACTGGAAATTAAAACTTCCTATATGGTACACGTTAGTTCTTCCACAATATGAATAAATGGAGATTTTCAACTCTATATTTAAGACACAGTGAAATAAACACTTGTCTCAACAACTTAGTCCTTTGTACTTTTACAGTCTATTTTTCTCTACCAAAGTAATTATAAAAGTTTTGCCCCACTTATTACAAGCACATTTTCAAAAAGCCAGGAAGAACAGAGGAAACCTTTAGTTTAAAGAGATGATTTTAAAGGCAAAAGCAGATTCAGATAACATCCAGGAAAAATGTCTCCAATCGATAGAAAAGTCATCTGTGTTTTTCATATTTCCCTCTTACCACACTGGTCACTTCAAACGTGGCAATAAGACAGTTGAAAATCCATAACAACAACATAGCCAAGCTGGAGGAAGGGCTATATAAGACAAGGGTGCTCAAAATACTACCTAACGGGAAAAAATCTTCATCAGTCAGGGAAGAAGAAGTATACAACTTCATATAGTCATTGCAGGCTGAGTTAAAAAAAAAAAAGGTAGAACTACTAGAAATACTCACACATACATCACACTAAAAACACTGTGGCTGCCAACATTTCACAAGTTTGGCCAGCTGAAATCTTGTCAAAAACAAACACTGGCTGGCTAATAAAAATGAACACTGAATGCTTGGTTCTCCTCCCCACTGCCACTTCCGTTATTATTTTCAGTGCTTATAAAAGGCTGAAACAAAGTCATTTTCTGCTGATATATTGTACAGGTACAGCAGATGAAGGCAGCACACACCACCCAGTTTATTGTCTTCTTAGACTCATATCTGCAAGACTGTTGTTTGAAGGAGTGCCAGCCAAACTCTGTATTCGCCACAGCTACTGCAAACAGGCTACATAGCTATGAGCTTCCTTTGCTCTCAAGTCATACTAATCAATACTTGTATTTGAATGGGTTCTGGTAAAGGTAGCCCACAAAAAAGCTGGAGTGAAATCTTGCAGGATTTTTTTTCCCCCAGGCTGACCTTGCTAAGGCACATTAATTTGATGTTGCATCTCTTCTCTCAAGAGACTCCACGATGGATGACAGTTCAAATTAGGTAGTGAGGAATATAATTGATTATGCTAATATGTTACTTGCATATTCTCCACATAGGACAGGTCTATGCTTTTGCCAACTTCAGTGGAGCTACTCTACCTGCAGGTGAGGCAACGTGGACTGTTTAGCAGCATGGTGCTACAAATTTAACTGCTAAGCAAAAACTCACACAACCAAAATCTCACCCAGAATAAGCACTTTAACTACACTGGTGCGTTTTTTCCTTCTCCACATACATGAATTACTTTCACATCCCTTTTTTTTTTCAGTTTCACCAAGATCTCATCAAGCATGACACATTTTCACACGATCTTAACTTTACTCAGTGAGCTTTTAATTAGAAAAAAAAATGCTGCCTCTACAAATGTGTCTGCATTTTCTGATTTTTTCAAAGGTCTTGCCTAACTTTCAAAACTAATTCCACCCCTGCTACAGTACAATCTTTGAAAATACCTAGGTGCTATCTTTGGGAGCATCATCATGTCAGCTACTATAAATGGTAAAAAGGATGTCCTGGGCTAATTTCGTACAGATTCTTCCCCACAAATATATGCAGGAGAACCAGTCCACAGCAAAACTCTGGAACACAGCATTTGCACCACACTCTGTCTCTCTATGCCCTCTCCAGGGCCACAGACCCTTGAAAAAGGGTCGGGTCGGTTCAGTAACTCTAGGAGTGGACCTTCCTGATCCAGCTGCCATCCCAGCTTAATTCTGTCCTTCCATATGCTGAAGTAAAGGAACACAGTCAATTATTCCACAAAAGAACAAGCAACACAAAGATGCTGATGTGAAAACGAAGTATAGAGGAACAGATCTTCAAGGCCATGTGCTGCTCCAGTTTGTTTGGGTAAAAATTCTTGCTCACATGAAAAAAGTTTTCTCCCCAGGTCAAGGGCAGCAGATTATTGCTTTGCTGAGACTGCTTTTAGCTTCACTGGATAATACTCAGACACACCAGGCAATCATGCCAGGCACACAGTGGAAGCAGAAGTATCTTATTGTCTAACTGAGGCATTGTTTATTCATGCTGAAAAAGACCATCAGACAGAAGAAAGCTTGTTTCGAGGTCCCTCCACCCAGACCCACTTAAGCATCTTTGACTCTCAGTTTCACAGTCAGAAAACCTTAGAGGAAGGGGCCCAGGAACCCATTACAACCAACAGAAGCCAATGCTTTTAACTGCAGCACAAAACATCTAACTGCAAATAAACAAATAGAAATAAGGAGACAAAGGGTTGGAAAACTGATTGGGAAAGAGGCTATTTGCAAAGTCTGCTTACTCCTATATTTACAGCAAACTTGGCATGGATTAGCTAGTGCTAGAACTTTCCTTCCTAGGGAATGACTGAGCAGTGACTGTCGTGCTGCAAAACCTTGGTCCTACAGAAGTGGTAGGATTATTTCATCCCTTCATACTATTTTCCAAACAACGTTACAAACAAAGGACTTCTTTTAACTTAAACATACCCTTATGCTTGTATGACTTAAAAATATGCTGTCCACTCACATTCAGCCACCCACTCACATGACCCATGACTGTATACCCAGACAAATAATCTCTCCCTACCTGGAAACGAGAATATCCAGAAATCTTTTGTGCTATGGTCTAGACAGTAAAATCACAATATTTGGGATATAATTTTATCACGTGGTAGCTTTTCCCTGCCAAAGCTTTACTCAGCTAACCCTACCTCCTACAAAAGAAAAGAAAGCAAGCAGCCACTCCTCCAGCCTGTTCAGGCACAGGGGCAGGAGGGCAGGGAAGACAGAGCCGGTATTGAAGGAACCTGAAGCCACAGGACTTGATTTTGCAGCCCCTCAATTTCAGAGCAAGTTTTTCCCTCAAGGGCTTCAGTTAAGATCTTAGGATGTGCAGTGAAACAGAAAGATGAGTTTATGTGCCCTGGATTGTATTTTAACTATAGTGATTTTTCTTAAAGTTTAATTTTTAATTCCTTGGGTTTCTGAATTAAGAAAAATAAGGTATCTAAAGCGTGAGGAGGAACCAACTCCCTGAGTCATTCAGCCTTTCTGAAATCTTAATTGCAGGACTTGCTGTCACAGCAAAGACCTATTTCAGAGACTCGTTTCCTCCCCAAGCTCCCATGGGTGTATGCAATTACCTGACTGGGTAATTGGGTAAACCCTGTGGGGTTTAACCTTATTCTGATGCCACCCCTTTTCTTCCCACCCTGTGCCGAGGGGCTGATGTATGTATGTGAAGTCAGCGGCACTCTCCTGGGATAAGAAGAAGAATGAATGGGTTCTGTGAGAGGCGAGAAACAAGCTCAGGGCCAGGGAGTGCAGAAGGGTAAGAAAGTTGCATCGGATGAAGAAAGTGCACGTCAAGAATGATAAGATGTGACTGATGAACAAATTCAGCAACTGAGGAAAAAGTCTGGAAAAAACCCAAGCCATGGGGCTGAATGCATGTTGTTGTTTATTTAATATAAAGAGACAGCTGGGGAGAAGGAGGGAAGCTAGGATTTGCCATCTCTGATCAAACCATCCAGTCTAGACTCCTGCCAGTGACCAGCATGAGCTGCTCCACATGAAGAGGAAAGAAGCTCCGTAGAGCTTCAGTCTCACATCAGTGTGTTCTCAATGCACAAAGTCCACCTGGTGACACAGACCCACTGATTTTCATCGGAGCCAGGTGCCTACATGTCTATGAGGATCCAGGTCATCATGCACTTTCCAATACAAGCAGTGCATATAGAAGATACCCTCAAGGTGACTTACTGGACAAGGGAAGTAACCTATCTCTGTCCTTCCATGGACTGCCATGAGATATTTCCATTAAAAGGACAACAGGATATAGGACATGCAGAGCATTGATGGACATAGAAAATCCATGCATGTGTTTATGTGTTCAGGTGCTTCTGATGTCTTTTCTGAGAGGTGACCAGGATCCAACATATGATTCATCTTTCATTTCTCTGTATTTTTTTCTTTTCCAAAGTCTTTCAGCAGCACTAATGCTGATGTTGGTTTAGGATGCCTGAAAGCATTAAGTATTAATCACAAATGAAATACAGTAGACCTGGAAAAGGTACAGAGAGCACAACGAGGATGATCAAAGATCTGGAGAAGCTTCTGTGCAAGGCTATGACTCTTCATCCTGGGAAAGAGGGGAGTGGGACAGATGTTTATAAAAATACTGCAGCACAGAGGAGAGAGGGGAGAGGGAACAATCAATCACTCTCTCCACAAAGGGCTATGGTGCATCAAACGGAACTCGCTGGTGGCAGGCTCTCTGCAAATGAATGGTGATTCTTCCCACCGTAGGAAATTACACTGTGCAAGACATATTGTATGATAACAGTTCACATAGGTTCAAAATGCAACTGCTGAATTTTTCTTCCATTAATTTGCCCCTGGTTTCTCAATTTGAGAGCCTCTTCTGGGTGAGGAATGCTTTTACCACGTAAATAACATCTAGATCTAACACAGCTTACAGGCTTTATTTGCTATAATAATATTGATGTTAAATAGTTGTGTGGTTTCCTGACACTGATTTTTAAAGGCGACCCTTATCTATCAAGCGTGGTGGAATGTTACAGCCCCTTGTTGAGCATCACAATGTTTAACAAACTCTAAATGAAAATACACTGTATGACATAGACTGTATTGCACTGTAAATGAAAAGCACCTATTGCACTGACAGGATCTACAAACGAACAGCTTTGTTGGTCTCAGAAGTTTCTAACTGAAACACCACATTACATCCCAGACACATTTTCTTCCATATCCCTCTGCTGATGCAGCACAAACAGGCTCTGCAGACTACGCCATGCCACTTGCGTGGAGCTGGTTCACCAGATGAAGCAAGGGGGGGCTCATTTTCAACCTGTTCTGCAGAATCAACTTGACCACCTCATGCTAAAAATATACAGACAGCACACAGTGACACTGAGCTAATTATAAGGTTGGGGACATCAACTGGAAGATCAGCTGAGAAAAGTGTTCTAGGGTAGGGGTGGTACTGAAGAGAAAAAGCACACGAGGAGCTAGGAAGACAGATGGCCCTTCCAGAAGGACCTGGTTATGCATCCAGAGCCGCCACTTGTAAGGGGTCTCATGAGATACTATATGTAAATGTTTTATAAATGAGATGCTTGAAGCTGCAACAGCGTAAGCAGTCTTGTATGTTTTCTTTTTCATTTAGGGCAAGCAGTCTGAAATATATGCCCCACCACTGACCTCAACTCTGACCCAGAGGGGCTGTCTCTGTTTGAAAAGATGATTCATTCACTCTGCTAGAAGGGCTGAATGAATAGGCAGTATTCAGACTGCAGAACACTTATCACTTGGGATTCCCTCAAAATTTAGGTCTGACATGACTGGGTCAGTAACCACTCGCTTTTGTTCCTAGCTCCTTGAACAGAAATGTCTCTTTGCATCCTTCAGTGGTTCCCACAAATCAGGTCGATTTTTATGGCTTGCTAATTATTACTGCTAGACTTCTGCTGGGCTTCAGGATGAAAAGAAGTGTATTTCTGAAAGCTGAGGGCACAAAACTTACAGAATAAATCACTCTCTATCTGGCAGCAACAAAATCCAGCCATGGCAGCCACTTAAATATACACATCTGGATAGTGCTGAACTTTATTTATTTAGGAATTGAAAGTTTTGTTCTGCTTTTGTCGACAGAGCATATGAAACTGCCAAAAATGCAAAAAGATAAAAAGTAACTGTCACAAATTGGATTTCGTCTAGAGGTGCATCAACATATATCACACATACAAAGCTATCTGAAATGACATTAAGGTTGCAAGGTTACACCTCAGGAGTTTGGCTGTGAAAGAAATGAGAGATGACTGCAAAATCATAACTGAGACTCCTTCTGCATATTTATTAAACTACTGCCTAGTTCAACAAACATATTTTATTCTTCTCACTCCCTCTGCATAGATTATCCCAGTTTCCATTTCATCAGCTTCCCATCCCAGGCATTGTCCCTGTGGGCTCCAGTCCCTCACCCACGGCCTGTTCATGTTTGCTGTCCAAACTGTAGTGTTCACCACCACAAATTTTGAAAGTTTTATCCTTCTCATACCAAGGTACACTTTCAGATCCTGTCCTGCAGGTTTCATCCCAAGCAGCATCTTGAGAAGCTCATCATGAGCTGGAAATGTGCGCTCACAGCCCAGAAAGCCAACCACATCCTGGGTGCATCAAAAGAAGTGTGGCCAACGGGTCAAGGGAGGTGATTCTCCCCCTTTTTACTCTGTTCTTGTGAGACCTCACCTGGAGTACTGCATCCAGCTCTGGGTCCCCCAGCATAAGAAGGACACGGACCTGTTGGAGCGAGTCCAGAGGAGGACTGTGAGATGATCAGAGGGCTGGAGCACCTCTCCTATGAGAACAGGCTGAGACAGTCGGGGTTGTTCAGGGTGAAGAAGAGAAGACTCTGGGGGAGACCTTGTAGAGGCCTTCCAGTACCTAAAGTAGGGCTACAGGAAAGATGGGAAGGGACTTTTTATCAGGGATTGTAGTGATAGGACAAGGGGTAATAGTTTTAAACTGAAAAAGGGTAGATTTAGATTAGATATTAGGAAGAAATTCTTTACTGTGAGGGTGGTGAGACACTGGCACAGGTTGCCCAGGAAAGTTGTGGAAGCTCCACCCCTGAAAGTGCTCAAAGCCAGGTTGGATGGGGCTTTCAGCAACCTCGTCTAGTGGAAGGTGCCCATAGCAGGGGTGTTGGAACTAGATGATCTTTAAGGTCCCTTCCAACTCTAACCATTCCTCATTTTCATTCCTCTATTAATTTCCAGTTTTCATTCCTGGACTTCTCATTCAGTCTCTCTCTACAACGTGCCTCCATCTCATTGCTTACCCATCCTCAAATTTCCCCAAGCATCCTTTATCAGAGCTGTATCTTCTGCCCTTGACACCCTGCTTCCACAAATTCTTGGCCATGTTTTCTAACCTTGCATTTGAAAGTGTGGACTTTCTCCTCTCCTAGAGACTATAAGCAAAGTGATATGATACGATATGATATGATATATAACATGACATAAATTGGGCTGTTCAGGCTCAGGGAGGTGGGAAGCAGCAGAAGCTCTAGCAAATCTCTCCTGACACTCAGCAAACTTTCAAAAGATACGCTGTCCCCTCCTCAACAACAAGGATCCTAAAGAGCTCCACAGGCAAGATCTTGAGTTGAAACAGCAAACCTGGCTTCCTCCACCCAGCCTGGGAAGGCAGCCTTGCTCCAGGAAACGGCAGCTTTGGCCAAAACACATGTGTAAGAGAGTAAGAAGAGCCTGACAGCCAGAAAGGAAAATTGCAGCCTAAACCACAAAAAAGTGGTTTATGTGGAAAGTATAAGGCTTACAATGGAAAGTAGCAAGCCACCTTAGCTGGCAGACTCACCTGTAACACCATGATCAATCAGCAAATGGACCATGTGTGAAGGGATGTGTATGCTATGCTCAGAGATGCACTAGCAGATAAGATTGTCGTATCCATAGTGATGGCAAGTGATGCACTGGCAGTACCACATGCTAGAGTCTGATGGTCTGATTTGAAGCACAGGGTCTAAAAAGACCCAGAAAGACTTTTCCAGAGAGGCAGACAACCCTTCTTTGTATCCCCTGAAAGAAAGTATAGGTTCAATTGGGGAAAGTATAAGAGCTCCCAACAAAGGCATCTCAAAGGATTTGCTATACCTTCTTCATCAGCAGAGTTGCCTGCCATTCAGATCTGGGCTCTATTTCTGCCCAAACTCCTGCTGCTGCTGGAGTGGCTCTGGGGAAGAGACAGCTTGGATGCTGGGACTCTAAAGGGAACAGTTTTGGACTCTCTGAGCATCTCTTACTGAGGGCAATGCAGTGTTCATCCCTCCTGTTGTGGATCCCATAATCTTTGCTCCTTTCCTCTGGTGCTGCCAGCACTATGTGTCTGAGCCCCAGCCATGCTCCCCAGGCAGGTCCCAGCCATCCAAAGGGGCACACCATGCTAGGGCCTCCTCCTAATCTCTTCTTCTCTGCAAGTTAGTGCTGAGTAACAGGCAGCAAAATACTTGTCCCAGATCCTGTCTCAAAGGTGCAAAAGGACCGGAATTTACTCAGCATGGGCCCTGAACCGAGATTTGTCCTGGCCTGAACCCAGGCTGCAACCCAAAAAGTCATACTGAGGTTGCTCACAGCTGGTGGGACAGACAGGGCATCTTGTTCTGAAATCCAGACACCTCTCTACCTCCAAAAATGTTCTCAAGCTATAAACAGCTATTACTTTCTCTGCATTTAGACTTATGTTGTGAGGGACAAAAGAGCCCCCACATCAAATGCTGGGAAGCCCCGCAAAACTGTGAAGAATGTACCCATGAAGAAACAGGCACTATTTTCAGTAAGATACAAGCTAACTGCCCCAGCACCAGGATGTCACTCTTCCGTCTCATTCTCTCTTATCCCCTTCTCTGGGCACAAGAGAAGACATGCCTCAGCATATGGCCCATGTGTAGCCTCATGCCAATCTTTAAAACACCCCTATGGCCAGTGCTAAATGCCCACAGATGAAAATAACCGGTTCAGACATTAAAACTTCCTGATCAATGTACAGATCATGAAAGCCTCCTCCCTCCCCAAACCTGATTTCTGCACTGTGTTAGGCTGAACAGGCATTTGGGGGTGTTTTTTCAGGGTACAGTACCGAGGTACTTTGCAGCATCACTGGGTACCCTACGTATGCACTGTCATGAACAAAGAACGGATGAAAAACACCTTTTTTTTTTTTAACACAATGCTTACATATTATAAAAAGGACTCTGCTGCTGTCCTTTTAGCTGTTACCAGTCTGAAACACTTCACTTGAGTGAGGCTGCAGCACAAACGAGAATAATAAAACCGTTTTCATGAAGCACTGTTAGGATCAAAACCTACTGTGCACATGCCAATTGGCAGAGATTTTCAGTGAGGATTTACTCTGCTGCTTTGTCAGTGTTCCCTGGGAATATCACAGAAGTCAGGAGATTTTTCTTGAAGCGAATTTTAACTTGTCCTTTGAAGAGGCACCTTATTTGATACTGAAGGATTGGATGTGGGAGGATACTCCAAAACTGCAATCCTCAACACATTTTAATTTTCTTTAAATTTCTGAACATTTTAGAGGGGCTTTACTTGGTGAAGTGGGAAGCGTTAACATCAGGCTAATAAAGACTACAATATCCACATCATTTTATTTGACATAAAGCCGATGCTCAAGCGCAAAAAAATACCATTTAAAAGATAAAGTTGATATTTCAAACATCAACCATTCAAATAATATGCTGCTTTGAAGAATGTATTGCACTTTACTTTGTTGTATTGCTTCCAAAGAGCATTGCTCATAACCACTTGCAGCTTCTGAAACGAGGGTGGTATTCTTCCTTTTCCCACAGCAAGAAATGACTATTGAGACAACATGTTTTTAAATAGAAGGCTTCTTTCTGTCAATACTAAGTGAACACAAAGGTGACAGGAAGTTCCTGTATAATCAGTTCTCTCCATATAACTAATATTTCACTGCTCTCTTTGTTTCCTAGTATAAAAACCAGCATGGCTCTATTTTCTTTGGCTCTTGACCTTTTACTGCTTTCTCTACTGGTTTACCTGTTCAGAATCCTAGGGGGTCTTAACATGAAAGATTTCCAAAATCATCAGGGAGATTCATGAACACTGTCCAATGTTCTCCTTAACACTCCAAAACAATCTTCCATGGCAAGAAAGGTGCAGAAGGAGTTCATGTTAGGGAGGATCAGTACAGTATTCACAGTATTCTGCTCAAATTCCCAGATCAGTTCCCAGTCAGTGGTATGGAAAAGGGTCAGGGAAAATACTCTGAAGACATTGCATTGGGACACTTCTCATTCCAGCTCTTCTTCAAAATCCAGATTTAAAAATTCATCACAACTTAATTCCTAGCATTCATTTTTCCATTTCAGCAATTGCCGAACAAGGAAATTACAAGATCATAAAAATGGGGACAGGAGCAAAGCCCAGTGCTGTCGCCATGCTAGAAAATACATTAAGGTCCCTGGACTGTCCCATCTCTGCAAATCATTGTGAAGTGTTTATGCAAGGCCAAATTAGACAGGAAAGGGCACAACTGGACTTTTATACACTAAAATGAATAACCAGTCCCTTTGCAGCAAAAAGTCTAAGCATCCAACATGTTCTTCAGGAGGAGAAAGAGCAGAGCAGTTTGGCCTCACTACAAAGCAGATCAATACCTGTGTGGAAGACCAGGGGGACAAGGAGAGATTTCTTCCCCATAGCAGAGAGGTTTCTGTCCATTCCCAACCCCTAACTGCAGCATTCTGTCTTACTGGCAATCCTGGTATTATCTGAAAATCCTACTTTCAACACTTTTCTGAAGGTGTAGGCTTGGTCTTACAGACAGAGCCAGACATGTCTATGCTGGGAGATCACCAATGTGCATTAACCATCCCTGACATACAGCTCCTGAGACAAGAGCGTAGTTCTTCTGCAGGTAAGCTAGGCAAGGACATTAGGTGTGTTACAGTGTGTAAACCTACACTTGATCGCCTGTAGGCAGGCTGTAGTTAAAACAAAACAAAACAAAAAACAAACAAACAAACAAAAACCACTGGAACTTCATTTCCACATCCATTTAAGAGCAGGAAATAGCCAACACATTTTTTTCATTGTAAATCAACTTCATTCTCAGCAGCTAGGAGTGAGCTGTCTCTTAGATTTTCTGACACCCACACAGGATTACTGACTTGTATTCCCTTGATTACTGCATATCTGCAGGACTGCAAATACATTGCAATATAAATTCGTTAAGTGTAACACAGAAAGCATCAAATGCAATTGAACACATACATATTACACACAGCAAAGCAGCCGACCACCTAGTGATCAGGCACAACTGCCTAATTTCCATGAGTCAGCATGTTTTAGCCATGCAGTGCTTTCAAGATTAATTCATTAACAGAAAGTGAAGTCTTCAATTCAGATTCTCCCTGATTTCATTTTAACCCCTTCTTGCTGCTCCTCTGTGCATCTATTTATGTGCACGGAAATAAATAATAATGTCATACAGTATTCCCCAGTTTCTCATGCATATACATGTGTGTTTTGATGGAGGCTCATGTTCTCAGTAGTGAATCAAAACACCTGTCAATAAAACTGCCTCTCTCCAGAATTACAAATGTGATATAACTACGATGCCAGAATACATATAAAAGAATGAAAAAGCAACGTAAGGAGTACATTACACATCACTTTAATTGCACCCTCTTTACAGAAAAGACAACAGTAGAATCTGGTAAAAAGATGACGAAGATTTTCTGCATTCAGCAACACCTCCTTCCATTTTACTTCCCTTGTCATCTCTGCACCAGAATCACTGAAATAACCAGCATCACTGCAGCTGTAATGACTTAACACCCACCTCAATCACATACAGAAAAAAAGACTGATTTTGTAGGCTTCAGTGCTTTTAAGTTATGTTTGTTACCATGAGAATTTGATTAAAATGCCACCCACAAGCTTGTAGAAGGGGGAAAAAACAACAACAAAAATCTACTTTTAATCAGTTGTAGTACACTTGCTGCATTGCAGCATTTTCATAAGCTCCACAACCTTCTGCAGTAAGAGGCTGCAGAGATGCCCAGACAGATACATTTTGCTGAATGCTTTATTCTGGAAAAAAATTAGCTGACAGTATGGTTGTCACCCAATACTATTATGCAATATTCCATTCGAGGAAGATAAAGCACACATACATGTTCTGCACCATGTTACAAGGCTTGATTTGAAAACTAGACAATTATGTGTATGTGCAAGGCTGGAGCAACATTGACAGCCACTCAGTAAAAAAAAATAATTTTGATGATATCTGAGATAAATCAAAGCTGTGAAACACTCTGGTTTCCCCTCCACCTTATCCATTTGCTAGCTTCATAAATTTAGGCTGATTTTTCTGTATATATATATCTGGAAATTCAAATGATAGTACTGTATCATCTCGGCTTTTTTTTTTCTTTTCTTTTTAATTTACAGTCCCATTATCTTTGGATTAATGGCTACGGACACCACATTACTGCAGTTTGACTAGGAGCCAGAGTTTGCACAACAGTCACCCCAAGCCTGCAGCCACTTCAAAGCAGATAATTAGCACTGTGGCTGAATCAAGAGCCAGTAATAAAATACATACAGTAGCTTGTTCAGCAGTGTGTGCATTAAATGCAGGCGCTGATGCAGACTACAGGAAGAGCATGCAGTCAGTGGTAGGCTAGGAAGGGGGAAGAGTTTCATCCTTCTGATCAGAATAACTTACTAGCCACTTACTCAAGAAGTCATCTCACACAGTGCTCTCTTAGAAAAGGACATATTTATTCATCCACAGGAGGGAAACTACCACTATTGTAATTAAGAGACCAGCCAGACTGTATCCCATTTAAGGTAAGAACAGAGTGAATTTCCCCGTGAAAGATCAATCACCCTCTTGAGGACACTGTCCATGCCAGAGTATTAGGCATCCTTTAGACTTCAAAGGGATCAGCTTTAAGACGAAAAAATCTGTCAGCCAGAGAGAGACAGCACACACTATGCCAGAAATCCTGGCTACCATCTTCTCAAGAGGGGAATGTAAAGTAAGTTGAAAGAAGGGGGAAAAAAAAGACCTTTGATATAACTTCAGTGGAGTAGGCAGGTGTCCCAGTTCTTCACGTGCATCTTTATACAACATTAGTAGTTGGTCTATCCATTTTGAATATTATGCATAATGTATTTGCAGCTGTACTTTGACCTATCATGGGTTAAGCATCACAGATGATAAAGTGTTCTTCACCAGAGGAGGTAACAAATCCATGAACTGGCAGCAGGACACACCCTAAAAGATGTTGATGTCCCAACTGAATTGCTCAGGCTACATGGGGAGATCGTACCACCTAGGCTGAGGGAGGTACAAACATCTTCCAGTGACATGGGAGGCTCTCGGCCATACAGTAAAATACAAGCATACTTGATTGAACTTTGAAGGTCAGACAGGGAGTGTATTATACCCCCTATTAGGCAAGAACCTAAAGGAGATTTGTTTAATCCCTGTCAATCAATATTTTGGGGAAGAATTCTACAAGGCATCCGTCACAAGTGATTTCAGTGAGGTCAAGAGAACTACCCTGACTTATCCCAGCTCTGAATCTGGCACCCGCTGGCTGCCTGGAGCTCCCACCTCAACTGCTTCCTGCTACCACACAGGTACAGGACTGACTCCCACCAACTTCCATGTGATATACGCCATGCAGGCAAAACGTCAGCAAAGCTTGACCCTATATACACAGAAGAAAATTGGCATGTCATACATAAGGGTCGACATGGTGCAAAGAGAGAAGCAGGCTGAGGTGGGACCAGAATTACAGTAGCCACGGTTGAGCTCTGTACAACCTGCTTTACTGCCTAGGACACACAATGCTGTGGACATGCCAGTTTAGGCCAGCAGAACCAGCTCAGGCAGCCCCTTAGCTCAACGGCATCACTTTTCTATTTTTTTCCTTCTTTCTTTCTCTCTTTCTTTCTGCTAATTGCAGTGAATCTGGGGTCGTGCTCCCATAGGGTTGCAAACAGAGGAAGAAGAACGTTACGATCATCCAAACATCCCAGTGATGAAAACCAAAACTTCTTTCTTTTCTGTACAACAAAAAGCTTGGCTTATTCTTCATAGACATGGATTTTCCAGGAGAGTAATAACATTAGCAATTATAAGGTACTTAAAATAAAGAGATTTCCCTTTATTATCTATAGACTGCTGAGACTATGATTGTCTCACCTCTTCTCTGGATTACTGTTAATTTATTATTTGCTGGCAATTTATCTTCTTCCATTAGGCATTAGCTGCAAAGAATTTGCTAAAATTGTCCAAAGGATGAAGAAATCCATGCAGTGATTTAAATGCATTCAAGATTATCTCACTCAAATACAGAGGTTTTCTTCCTCCTACCACTGTGGTATAATTTAGATATTCCTATAACCATGAAGATCTTTCGAAAGGCAGAACAGTTTTATGGTTAAGGCACTGAGAGGCAAGATCCGAGTTCAGTCCAGGGCTCTGCTGTTCACCTGCTCCATGACCTTGAATTTATGAATAAGTACGCCTGTGCCTCAGTTCTCCCAGCTGTAAAACATGAATTATAATGTTCATCCTGTCTGTAATTTGCCTGTTTTTGCTGCAAACCCTTCAGGGCAAGGGCTGTCTCTTCCCATATGCGTGAGGATGCTCTGGCTCCCAACCAGAGCCTCTGGATCCAGATTTCAGAAAGTTTTGCTCAGGGAAGGACATTTATCAGACACAGCATCTGCCTGGAGGCAGCACAACAAACTTGGAGACACAAAAAGGAGACCCAAAAAGAGAGGACTGCAACCTTGGCCACTGTCACCAGAGCCTGAGCTGCTTCTTGAGCACGTTGGGGAAGCAGAGGGATACAGGACACTGTGTGCCTGCTTGCCAGCTCTGGGGACAGAGGCAGCCCTAAGCTTTGGCTCTCTAACAGCTCTGGCCTCTGGGAGTCTAGAAGGCCCCTGGAAGCTCGGGCCCCCAGCACGGCTGAAAGGGACCCTAATCTCTTAAAACTCTCGATGATCAGTCAGGAATATCAGTAATAACAACAGTTTAAAATATGTACGTGAATTTTCTGACGAAGGTGTGGCCCACAAACTACATTAGGGAGCCCCTGCTGTTGATGTCTGCATAAAAACAAACAAAAATGCAGATTATTATTTCAACTTTGTAGTGCTGCTGGCCTGACCAAATGGGTTGTCTCTAAATGACTTAATTCTTTCACAGAATCTCCATAACACTGCCGCCCTCTTTCCTCCAGGAATCTATGTAAAGCTTTCTGCATTTCTTCTTCTGATGGATGCTCATTTCTAAAAATACTTTTACAAAAGAACTGCCTTTGGTAGCAATTAAAAATATGACACAAGGTAGTGCCAGAATCCATTTAAGAAAACATAAATCACAAGGTATGCATCAAGTCCCTGATACCAACCTGCCTCCACAACTACATAACAGGTTCCTAAAATTTCTCCCTGACATTAAACCAGTATTGTCAATGCCCTGCTCAATTCTTCCGGTTAACTCAGCTGAAGATGTGTGAATGTATAAGCAATCCAAAAATACTTTCTCCCTAATTCTCTCATTATGCTTGTGCTCCTGTTTCCTGTCTCTGTCTGTCTGCTGTGTCTATCCACATCCATAATTGTGAATCACACCAGCCAATTTCTATCATGTTTGACAGAAGATACTAAGCTCCTACCTACCACCTTAGGGAATCCACAGATGGGTAGAGAAGAGAGAAGATATTAATGCCTCTGTGAAGGGAAATACAAAGAGAAGAGTTCAGTCCTCATTCCTGCTGTTTGGCAGTGTCCTGGTGGTCTAATCAGTAGTAGCTCACATGCAGCCATAGCATATGCTCTTTCTGGCCCAATTAACTAAGCAAAGACAGGTGGAGGATGAAACAGGTGCTGGTTAACCTACAGTGGGAATTCACCGCAGAGGATGTAGAGAGTTGCTGAGAAAATGTTACGTGGAACTCAAGTTAAGTCAGGAGACCCCAGAGGTCCAAGGAATAAATGGAAATAATTTGGTGAAGAATCAGAAAAAAACATCAGGAAAGAAACCTGGGGATGCAAGGAAGAATCAAGTGCTGTGGGTCTGAAGGATCACAGGAGGGAGTGTGAATCTTTCACAGGGAACCAAGGGGATGAGAAAACTAGTGGTAGTTGGTACCACAGGAAAGGAATACAGGGGTTGGAGAGCTCGGGGTAGACTGTAGCTAGTGTGGTGAAAAAGATCACAAGCTGTGAGTAGACAGCCAACACTGGATACCACCTCACGCTGAAAAATCAGAGAATCATAGAATGGTTTAGTTTGGAAGCGACCTTGAAGGTCATCTAGTTCCAACCCTCCTCCCATGGGCAGGGACACCTCCCACTACACCAAGTTGCTCAAAGCCCCATCCAGCCTGGCCTTAAACACCTCCAAGGATGGAGCTTCCACATCTTCTCAGAGCATAATACCGATTATTTTAATTTACAAAATAGTTTCACTGACAACACCATTTCCAGCAGCAAGCTGAACTCAAAACAAGAGGAAGACCTGGCTGTAGGCATTTTGAAGTACCGATTTACTATGAAAGGTATAGGTACATTTCAGATTGTGAGGGAAGGTACTTTGATGACTTTACCAGCTCCTCAACTCAGGCCAGAAAAGAACAGCTTTTCTTATCTTAATTTGGTGGTTTTATTGCTAGCTGAAGCCAGTTATCTAAACATTCAGAATGTGGGGGAAAAAAGGGGTGGGGTTGGGGGTGGGGTGTGAGGGGAAGGCAGGATCTAATTCCATTTTAAAGCCAGTGTTTAGATTAGTTTTTAATGGACCTAAACTATTTCGTCCATTTTTGTTACTTGCTACACTGGCCAATATACAGAAATACAGAGATGCATTAGTAACTGGCCTTTTGCTGTATTAGAGAGACAAATATTCCCAATGGAAAACATGCTAAAACAGCGGAGACAGACTAGAGATGAAGCTGGCCTCATGTATTTTACAACTCATAATACACTGGACTTTAACTCAAAAAACCCAAGTAAAAGAGGATTAGATCCCTTGTCAGCTGCATAATGTATGTGCTTTCATGGTGATATGTCCCAGGTGAACTGCATCACACAAATATGGTTTTCCATCTACTATTTCCCAGCATGAACTATGGAATCTCTAAGCTACTAATTACAGTGACAAATACCATCTCACCAGCGTGCTGTCTGGCTGCTTACACCTCCACATCTCTTTGTAGATTTGACTGTGAGCTCTTTGGGGTCTGGAACAACTCTGCTGTTTGAGCACACAGCATCTAAACCAACAGTGATCTAATCCAGACTTGGACACCTAGTTACTAATATTATGGTAGCTACAGCAATGAATCACGGAGCATTAACAAGAATCACAGCAAAAGCTGTTGCACACAGTATCTAGTTCCCAGGCATGCCGCCATTAACCCTAGACTTGGTACTGTTTTGTCTAATTCTGTTTTCATTACACTCATAAAATAGAAATAGAATTATTCTGTGTTCTTATGATTTTTAGCAGCAAAACTGATGCAAAAGTAATTGTATAAGTAAGCAAAAAATTTTTGTTGCACAAAAGAAGTCATAACTAAAATAAGGATACCAGGGAGTTATTATTAAGAGTATGCTGCAGAAAAATCTTACAGATGCAGGTATGGGTAACATTATGAATTAATTGTTGAGAAAGGACTACTGATTAAAACACCTTGCAATCTACCTCAGATATCCCACACAGACATAGCAAAAGGCAGAACAACAGGCAAGCTGAAAATTTTATTACAAAAATATCCTAAAGTCTTCTGATTCAAGGACAATTTGGAAAACAATGAAGAGAACAAGCTGTGTCCGTAATGGTAGGATCTCCCTTCTCACATGAAGACCTCACTTGTACATGAATCGCACAGCATATTATATCCCTCTCTCTGCGTAATTATTCCGGCTGCCCGATGTGTCATGGCCAGAGAGCAGACTGAATTATAACTTCCTGCTTCAGAAGGGACCGAAGTCTCAGAGGTATTAAAAATGAGGGAAAAAAAATGACTCATCTTAAGGATGACAACTAGAGTATTTTTTGGTCACGATTATGAAGAGTTTTCTTTCATCAACTATGCTGGAAAGAACACTATGATTCAAACATCTGTTCTTCTCATAAGTGTTGCTCCTCATTACAAATGAATCTGTGCCTCTCAAACTCCTCTCATGGAGAACGCTCACAGCACTCCCATCACTCCCACTATCTCTTTCAAAAGGGTGTTTACTAACACAACTGCTTAAATACACCTAACTCAGGCTTAACTCTGAGCATCAGGTTTTCCAGCATTGAATGTAATGGAGTTGTAATGCTTAGGCATTTGGTGACTTGCACTACAAAGCCATTTACAGTTATCAAGTGGGAATGGGATCTTTTTTCCCAGGAGTGCTTTGCAGGCAGCACTGACTTCCAGCCCCCCCCTCAGAGCTGACAGGCGAGAGCACATCTCCATGTGCTGTACTGTCACCCTGACACCAGGTAGACCCAGATGCTTCACAGGAAACTTCAGGAGAACTCGGCAATAGGACACTATGGACAAAGGTGGGTTTAGACAGCAGCAGGGTTTGCTCTGAAGGTAAACAGGGAACATCTGGTAGGTCATATCACTGGAGGAGGCAAGTGATACAAGGTGTTTTTGAACAGGTCACCAGCCCGGCTGCAGTCTGATGGATGGCGTAATCTGACCAAGACAGAGTTGCCCTCGAGTTTCCGTGAATGAAGGGCTGGCACACACACTGCATGGCAAAGACCATATACCTTTCAAAACTGAAACTATAATTTTTAGAAGTGTGGGTAATTCCTTTTTCATATAGCCATAAAAGCTATAATCCTTAGCAAAGTGATATATTTTCAACAGTATGTCCATGGCAAAAATTAAACTGCCTTTAGGAGAGCTGAGCTTCTACTCCATGGTGTTGAGTTTTCTTTCCCTCCATGTAGTTCAGGGGACAAAACTCACAGCTGTGAGAATTCAACATTAGCACACTGGACTGGCTCTTGAGCTACAGGAAGTATTATGTTGACTTTACTGTTGGAGATGCAAAATAAAATGTACCTCTCAACTGCAGTAAATCTTCACAAAACCAAAATTCAGCTCATCAACTCACCTTCACCTTGCTTAATTCTGGCCCTCTATAAAGTCACTTACGTACTGCAGGGGAGTGGAAAAGCTCAGTATTAGGGTTGGCTGCTGATCCTAACAAAAGCATCGAGCACAAGCTGCAACACACAGAACAGTCAAGTTTCCCTTACTTACCAATCTCTTCCTCAAAATTAAGCTCCTTTGCTCATCACTACCCAGGGGAAAAGAAGGATGACATTTCCCTCTTCCTCTCCCCTCCTGGTCCGTCTGGCCCACCTCTTGCATTCAAGGAGTGGGGGAGATGCTTACTAAAAAGCTGCAGGAAGTCATATAACCTCTGCCTGTCAATTCCTACCTGAACAATCTTGCTTCTTGGCTGTAAACAAGTTTTAAGCATCTACTAGTGACTCAGCCTGCTAGGTAGGTTTATTACTACCACCACCACCACCATCATGATTTACTAGTGACAGGGGACATTCTCCTTCCTTTCAATTGCTTAACAGCCACGCCTAATCCTTTCAAAATGTGGCAAATGCTACCTTCAATAGTTGATAAATACAAGTAACAGTGTTCTGTCTTTGCAGCTTATGTTCAAATCAGGTGTTTTCAAATGAAAGAAGGTGCAGATAATGGCTATTAAGATAATCAGAGGAAAGCAGGAAAGAGATGGGTTGATTATAAAATTGATGACAGCCCTCCCTTCAAAGGAAGAAAGAGGTAGATTGATGATAAGGGATAAACACAAAGGAGGAAAAAACAAAGGCTAGCTTGGTACAAGAACCCTGTGGACATTCATAAGTTTTAGCTGGAAGCTAAAGTTTTCTTGCAAGTGAGACTGCAGAACAGCCTGCCAGTTGGCAGGAGACTATTTTTAAGAAGGAGGTTGAGGAAGGCAGATAGGATACCACACTGACTGTGACAGCAGGGATGCCAAGAGTCTCTTTCAGCCCCGTATCAGAACCACCCAGGTGGGGATGCCTCCTTGCAACCCTCCCAATGCCATACAGGAGATGCTCAAGCTGCATGGGAAAAGAGAAGACAACGTGAATAACACCACTAAGCTATATCTTGCACTCTGCACACTTATAATCCTTCCCTAGTGTTACAAAGATCATTGAGAAAAAAAAACAAAGTGAGTAAAATTAAAAAGGAGAACAACATATCTAGAGTTTTTGACTCTCCAGAAATGAAGACAACATTTCATCTGTAGGTACTACAAGAAATCCTTTCTAGCAGGTATCAATTCACATCTCTTTTCCTAAAAACTGTTCTGATCTAATCATTGTTAACTATACAATGTACAATGTTAACTTCCAAACAGCAGTGACAGAAATTTCTAAGCCTGAAATACAAGCTACGGTGTATTTAAAGTGCAGTCATTTAAAGTGCACTTAGCTCTCAACAGAATTCATATAAGATGCACTTGTATCTGAAGAGGTTCCAACGTAATCGAACAAAATATCAATACACAAATAATCTCCCTGTGTACACTGCAGGTTCACCTTGGCCCCATGCTGTCCTCAAACCTCTGCTCAGGATGGCTGCTGCCAAGCACTGTCCCCATCTACGTGCCTCTCCTTCTGAGCATCAGTAGCTTCACAGTACAAAAAGAAGTGCAAGTAATGCTTATACTTATAAGGCCACTCAAAATTATTAGGAATCTCAATCTGACAGCACCTTTGGAGGGTGTTAGAGTTCCCCCTCCTGCTCAAAAACAGCCCCACACCACGCCTAGGCAGAGTCCAGGTGAGCAAATTGTCCTGGTACCTTCCTGTCGTGGAGTGCCTTCCTAGAACCAGCTCACACGCAGAGACAGCACACTGAAAAGCTCATGTCAGGAGATGCTGAGTTTGTTCACAGCGCACGGGGAATCACAGGGCCCAGTGACCAGTGTGAAGAGCAGCCCCAGAAGCATCAGAAGCAAAACCACATGATCAGAGAATGCCATAATGCTTCCAAAGCTTAGCCCTCAGCTCCAAATGCTGCAAACTGACACTCCGGCTCAGAGGGATGTGAGTTTTATCACCCATCCCTGTAGTCCTTTGTGCCACCTTGCTGGTTCTGTTACTCCTCCTCCCCATCCAACAGCCCAGCCTTGGAGGATGCCTTTACACAAGAGGCAACACGACAGTCTCCTTTTCCTGAGCCCCTACCTCCTTTTTCACAACTTTCCTGTCACCCACCTGCAGCACATTATTTCCACTGCTAGTTTTCACTGTTACTTTTAGCCACTACAGAGGCAAAGAGACACAGGACAGACAGCAATGCTCACAAGGTATTATATCCTGTTTTTATCTCCTAACCACTGAATGCAGTGACCCTGTGTAGAAAATGCCAGTTCTGATGTACAACTGTTTTCCTCTCTTTTCATTTCAGACTTGCCCACTTCTTAAACTGGGGCATCCCAGCCACACCAAGAGGCTATGGGGCACTCCACAGATATAGTTTTTATTTTGAGAGCAATAATTTAGGCCTGTCAGTTAAAGATGGGACCTGCAGAGACAGTTTAAGCTTTGCACAGTAGACGTTTAGGAATTTACTTTATCACCAGCGGAGAATTATCAATGGAGAAATGGTGACTGCAATAAAACCGCCGGTTACTTTAAGTCTTAGAGGCTAATTTAATCCTTCATTTAGTACTTGCACGCTGCTGCAAGGGTATTCTGGGGCCATGGGAAAATTCCTGAAGCGTGCAGGATCACTGTAAGCAGCCTTATGCTGCCCTCCGCCCTGGCAGACGCTGGCAGGGAGCCAGCCTGCAGGCATGCTGGGTTGCTGTATGTGCTGGCTGCCCCCAGGGAGCCTGACTCATGAGCAAACGCCGAATGCCGGGGCCGGGGCAGCTCCTGCCCTGACACAGTTCACCATCCAGAAGGCGAATGCCCCTTCCCAAACTGCTGGGCTACTTGTGCCACACTTTCCAAGAGAAGGAGTAGCACTGAAATTTAGTGCAACAAAAGACACCCTAAACCTCAGCCATGCCAGCAGCATGTCTCTCAGGGACAGGAGAGGCTGGCACACACAGCCTTTGTCCCACTCCCACAGCAGGTCTGGGCGGCCGTGGCTTGTGAGAGAAAAGTTCACAGATGAAAAGTGAACCGCCCAGTACTTGTGTATGTGCTTTATACATCCTGAAAACTTAGAGAAACAAATCTGATCCTTGATTTCCATTGCCTTCAAACCCTAGGGCCAGGAGAGACTGCATGCTGAAGTAAACTAGGGGGCTGGTCAGGAAATTGGTAGACTTACGGGCTTATAAAAGCTCAACAAGTCCAAAACCAGCCTTGTACCCAATACATGCACTTACACATACAAGTGCATATATGCATGTACACACAGATATGATATTACAGATTTTACATTCTGTAGCTTGTCTTCCTTTAAATCTGTGCTTCATCTTTCCATTTTTTCATCACTAAGTGTCTTGGCAGCCTTAGAAGCATGGTATACAGCATTTTTGGGGGGAATAGGGAAGATTAATTTTGCTCACAAAAGAGCAGAAAAAACACAAAATATTTTAAAATACCCCATAATCCTATAGTCTGTTCTCTGTAAACCAAATCCTTGCCACACTTTTCAGATGTCAAAAAATGACAGCTTGTGAAATTTCAGTAAAATAAGGTCTAGAACGGACTGCCCACTGACTGCTGAATATCCCCAAATAATCACTCATTATTAATTGCTTTTTTCCCCTGCTTAAATATAATCTCACAGAAGGAACACATCCTAAACCAGCATAATCCAGCACCCTTTTGTTAACAACAACACAGAGTAGGTAACTTTTACCAGCTGAACAAAACTTGTGTGTGTATACGTATTCATGCTACTCCTCAAAGGATGCAGAGCTTGAACCTTCTCTAGCTTGCTGAGCAGAGAGGAGATCCTGGGAAAGGGACCACCATCCCAGTATGCTTTACATCTCATCCTTCATGAGCTTCTGCAGGCTTCTCCTGAGCTCACTGAAACCCTCTTGCTTTGGTTGTGTTGTAAGGCCAGAGCGCAAACAACACTTCACCCCAAAAGAATGGCAGTATTTCACCCTGCCCTGCTCAAGTGAAGTTACAACAGCATAAACTTGGGCACTTTGCCACCCTACTCACTCTGCCTCCCTGCATTTCTTTCTTACGCTTCATGCGAAGTCTTTCAATCGAAATCCATTCCCATTTCCCAAAGTTCAATATTCTCTTTTAGCATTTCAAACTCGTGCTTGTGAGAACAGAAACTATGTTCACTTGTAAATCAAACTGAAATGAATACATGTGTATAAGAAAATATTGGCAAAACAAGTATCTATCTGCTCATTCACATGACAGAGGGAGCACAGGTTCCCTCTAACACTTGTTTTCAGTCTTCTCTTTCTCAAAGCGGAGAAAAGGTGCATTTCTTTGATCTAACCCAATCATTTTCGATTCTGGAGATGAGGCGGCATTATGCTTGCCCTTACTCTGCCAAACCGTTCTCATCTTTCCTGCGGTATGACTGACTGCAGTGGCAGGGCATCACAAACCAGAGCAGCATGCAGCAACACTGTCACCTCTCTCAGATGCTCTCCCTTTGTATCAACACCATCTTATGCCCTTTCCACTCAGAGCTGTAAGCAGGTTCTTGCTAAGCCAAAAGCAAGACAGCTGCTTTGACAATGGGTACAGTGTCTCCCATCAGACACAGGAGGCTTCTAAAAAACGTGGAGGATTACAAAAGCAGGAACTAACCCCAGAAAAATTAAGTGTTCCAGGAGCTAGAGGATTTTTCTTCCTTCTCTCTTCTCAAGCCTCCCTGGTCTGTTGGAAGCAGCCTCCTTGTCAAACTATGCTAACAAGTAAAAAGGTCATACCTGTTTAAGCAGATGATAGGATGCTGCTTCTGGTTGTTAAACAAGGGAAACTCTCTGTTCCTATAAAGAAATAGAAATACACATTCTATTTAGTCTCTATTCAGTGAATTTAGCATAAACTCAATAAGGACTACAAGATGCTGCATATTTGTACACTTATGTCTGAGCCTTTTTCTCTCAGGTTTATCTCCAAAGGTTCACTTGAGACACATTAACTCAGATCCCCCATTATGCCCAGCCTGCTTTGGGACCACCAAGGAGCTGCTTAATCCCTAGATCTGCCCTAAGAAAAGCTGGCAATGGCTTCAAAAAGCCGCCCATCAGGGAAGGCAAACAGAGCACAGCACACTCCCAGACTCACTTCCTCCACTGGGAGATCAGGCAGGGCTGCTATATGCACAGTTCTCTGCTGCAGGAGGATCTCAAACAGGAATGAGGAAAGTGGTTGCAAAGACGCCCAGAAAGTAATGGAAGAAGAGCAAGAGTCCTCCACTGACTTCCCAGTATGACACTTCAGAGCAGCTGAAGATACCAAAGCAGGGAACTACTCCAATTCCATCTTAAAACTTTTTATTGCCTCACTTGTATAGCAGTATGACATCCTTCCACAGTAACATATTGCAATGATACTCCTTTTAGTGTTCTCATTTCTTCTAAAGGGCCAAAGGTAACAGAATCATTATCAGTAAAACTATACTGCTGATATATATATATATAGAGAGAGAGAGAGAGAGAGAGAGAAAATGTAATGTTATTTTGCTGTCCAAGAATGTAACAGGTGACTCTTCAATCTACAAGCCCTTAATGCATAAATCATACCTTTGGATCAAGCGATGATGGTATTTAGCTGCAAATTCTATCAGCTGAATCTTAGAAGTGAGCACTTTGCATGTATCTGAATAGACATTTTGAACATGTTCCTGATAGAGGTGCTCAAAAACTAGAAACAAGCTGGCATGGAAGACACTCATGTGAAAAACATATTGAAAGGAATGCTGCTTATTGCAACCATAGGACACACAAGCTAATGACCCACTCCAGCGGTGACAGCAGCTACAACCCTAGGTCCTCATGTAGTAATGGTGCTGCATACCAACTGACTGACTTGAAAGCGAGAGTACATAACATTGATGTATCAATTACCAGACAGCTGGGCCTGCTGTACTCCTTGTCTGGTAACAACTCAGAGAGAAATTCCCCTCTTACTTGTAGTGAGGAAGGTTGACACTTGCAAAACACTAAGAAATCATCAGAGATCCTTGTTAGAAAACCTAAGTCATCGAAGATAATATCTCCACCAAGGAAATATTTTAAGCAGGACTGTACATGTATTGACCAGTGTAACACAGACAGAAAATAAAAGCTTGTATCAAGAGTGGCTGTCTCACCTTCTGCAAGCTTTCCCCAGTTTACCTGGGATAAATAGCAAAGGTTACCACAGACGTTACTACCCCTTTTGTGACCCTCTTTGCTCAGTGAGAAATGCTTGTATACCAAATGCAGTTAGCCTGTTGAAATAGCCTCCTTTTGCATGTCCTGCTACACAATGTCTTTCCTTTTTGTAAGTCTTTGATCAGAGCCCATGGGGGAAAGTATTACAGATGCAGGCCGCAGACAGACACTGAAGCAGTTGCAATCAGGGAGAAAGGGGTCTCCTTGCCACATGTGTCTTTGAGTATCCCCTAAGTAATTATGCGGGCAGAGGGTATTATCACTTATATTTTAGGCTGCACAGTTTCTCACCTCTCAGGAACTTGTAACTTTGCTGATTTTAATTGTTCAGAAATTAATTCCCCACATATGATATCTGACTCAAGATAATGCTTTTGTTTGGGAGTTGTTTGTTTTAAAGCTTCAGCAAGAAGGGGCCAGGCATTTCCAGGAACTAGAGTGGTGAGAAATACATGACTAAAACCAAGTTAAAAAGAACGATAGTATTAAGGTAATGATAAAAAATAGGATGCAAGTATGCAATTACAGAGAATCATAATGCATACACAAAAAGGGGACTAACCTTAAGTTAGAGAACAGTTCAGGCATTTCCTATTTCCAAGCCTGGACTCTCTCATTCTTTGACACTGAGTTAGTCTCCTTGCCTGCACCACGTCACTGGCATAAAGCTGTGCTAAACTACAGCTTTTCACCAGTTTGCCCAGTTAACACCCAGCAAAAACTAAAGGATTTTGCTGCCTTAAAGGGGGAAGGTTTCAGATGGTTCTGACAGCAAATACATGGACATGACCGCTCCACCTTACTGCAGAGGCTGTCAGCAGAGTGTACCATTCACTTACATCAATAATTAGTTACACTAAATGAGCTATGTGGAAATGAGGCTCCAGCCAGCATCAATTCTACCTACCCGCAGGATGAAGAGGAATGTTAAAATAAGCTAATTAAATTTGCTCTGGCTCAGCAGAAAGATCGATGTTCTCAACAGCTAAGTGTTCAGCACTCAGCGTCCCAACAGCTCTCTGATGTGTCACCAACGCAAAATAATGCCACATAGTCAGAACCAGAGGAGGTGGATACACGCCTCTTGGGAAAGATAAATGCAGAAGACAGAGGCATTCAACAGAGACATTAAGAGAAGGAGAGACACACCTATAATGAATCCCAGATGACCAGATGAAATTTTTAATGATATAAAAAAAGTAAAAATTGGCTTAGTACTTTCACATTGTCTACTATTCCAGCATTGAACATGCACTCTAATATCTGAAATCTCAATCAACTCTCTGTTAAAGGTCTACCACAATAAACATGATTCTAGCTGACAGCAGAATACCAAAAAGACCAGACAATCAGAATACAAATGCCAGAAGTGGGAAGCAGTTGTGCTACCCCAGGAATTTGCTTGGGACAGGCTGTAATCAGCATTTCCACCTTTTTGCTGACTGGGAAGAAAATGAGATGTTTCAAAGATTCTTCCCCTAGAAAACAGGAGAGACACCCATCCACACAGTGAAGCCAACAGCTCCACATTGGGGGCAGTTATCTAGAACGTAAGAAGTTAACGTTTAAGTGCCTGGTCAGTACCTGGCACCACATGTATGAATAGGGTTTTCCACTTCCTATGAGCATCTTCCAATAATCACAGCGGAGAATGTGTCAGGAAGGATTTCTTTTTGTTTGTTTTTCTCCCTAGCCCTCTTGCTTCAGACAGAAATCACCGAAAAACATGTCCCAATAAGGAATTCATTGAAATTAGCACAGTCTTTAGAAAAGCTTTGTGCTTTGATGAAGGGACATGCTGGCTTATTGGTGCTTTGGCGCCGGGACCACAGAGGACAGCACCTTGGCTGCTCCGAGCATCACCCTTTCCAAGGGACTGGGCACAAAACAGATGAGCAACTTTTCACGCCTAATGAGAAGCTGCCATTCAGAGACCCTTCAATCTTGGATACGAAATCTTTATCAGATCAAACGAGGTCATCACAATAAATAAACCTTTCTGAAGTCCTGTTCACAAATACAGACTGGTAAGTGCATTTACTTTCACTTAAGTACATTGTACAGTTTTTCTGTTTATGCAGACTAACACAGGTCTAACCAGCTGTAGGACAGATGTACTGCGACCTAGCATAAAATGGATAAGGATACCTGTTTTTTCTGACTCTGCCATTTGCCTGTGGGCAGAGTATGTCACCAACTGCATCCTACTTCCCCTGTTGTATGTAGTAGGGATTGCATTTCCTTCTTTTTGTTAAACACTTTCACATATACCTATAAAAACTGATAGAAAAAACCCAATGTGCATATATGTACACACTCACAGCAGAGGACTATGGCTCTCTTTTGTGCACAGTGTATTTGTAACTATTCTTCACAAATGTGCACCTACTCCTGCTTCTCCTCTTATTAAACTTTCAAAAAAACCCTTGCTTGATAGATTTATACATTTTATTCAATTAAAAAAAAAATCTGTCGTTTACAGAACCTGCTTCTCTTTCTTTCATTTTGGGGGACTTTTTCAAAGACTTCTGTTTCTGCAGTTATCTGTGATGAAAATTATAAGGACTAAATGCATACTTCTCCTAAGCTGTTCCACTTCCTCCCCTCAGAAAGGAGCTGTGCTGTCATCCTGAGGGGTCAGCCCATCCAGCCAAGGCTCTGACTCTGCCTTGCAGAGATCTATTAGCTTCACTGAGCTGCCTGCAGTATTGCACATTTAAGACTATAAACTCTTCAGTCTGGGAGCTTGTCTTTTGCTACATATTCCCCCAGAGCAGCATGTAAGCAATGATAAAAACCTAAATTGCCACAAATTACTTTTAAGCATTCAGTGTTTTGCCCAACAATGCATTATACATGTTAGTCTGCAAACATTAAGGCTGCAAATGGATCCAATCCATTAGCACCAAAGCTTTCCACATAGCTTTTTCCTTTTAGGGTACACTCTCCTCCTCTTTCCTACTTCCCACCCCCCTCACGCTTTCCCCTTGGCAGCAGAGGGTTAAAATAAGATAACAAACATTTTTCAAAGGTATGTAAAGAAAAATAACTTGATATCTGGAGAGCAGAATTCACTACACAGTTATTATTCAGTTTCCAAAGTGCTAGAAAATGAAGGTCAAATATATCTGAATTTCAGCTGGTGTTGATGTGGATAGCGAATGTCTATAAAACACCGCAGCTAAAGGAGGTAACCCAGAGGCCGGGTTATGCTGGTGTAAATTGCTGACAATCAGCAGAAGTCAACAGCTTACCCTGGCTGCAGACGTAGCCCAGAAATTCAGAAAGGACTGCAGCAGGATGGTGCCTCAACCTGAGAATCAAGAGTCCAGTGCCACCCTGAGTGAGAAAAACTCATACCTAAACCCTCACCACCAGTTTGAATGGGCTTTAAGCAGCACGTAATTCAATACTCCTCTCACTCCTAGAACATGTCTACCTCTGAAAGCTGGCTTAGCAGCACTGTTAGGAAGTGTTCCCTTTTGACCCAGCTGATCTAGAAAAAGTTTTAATGCTGCAAAAACAAGCAATGCCGATCTTGCCCTCACAAATTTATTCTAAAAGCTATTAAATTGCTTCTGTATTAGAAATGACTGGATTACTCTCAACACTTTTTAATTCCCACTGCTTAAGTAGCACTGCTTGTCTGGTGACTACAGAAATCTCCTTTTCACTATAATATCCACACGAAATTTTTCAGTAGGTTAAAAGAAATTTTAAAACCCCTACAAACTTAAAAAAAGTCCATTCATGGGGAAAAGCATCTTGGGGCTGCTACTGCTAGTCTGAGCAGCTCACGACTGCAAAGGTAGAGGAAAAAGTCAGGCTTGGTTATGACTGTGAGGAGGAGATGAGGAAGATGAAAAGCCCTCTCAGCATCCAAGGATCTTGGGTAACTGGAGCCTGATATACACTGCAGGCAGAAGACACTGTTCAATCATTTATGGAAATCAAGGTTAGCAGTGTCAGCATAGTTGGCTTGGGAGGAAACAGTTTCCTCATCCTCTTGGCGCAGAAGTAACTTGGCTATCTTAGTGGCTGCCAGTAAATAAGGAATAAAGAAAGAAAACAGAGAAGGATGAGGAAAGCAAAGGATAAAATGAGTACATCAATATTTTCACAGCTTGCATACAGCAGCCCAGCTAGGACCCTAAGGGGGTTTACATTTCAGGAACCTCAGAGATGGAGACAGTTGCTACATTTGATGAAAATATACGGTGTCTGGGTTTTACAAATGGTATCTCTAATAGTGTATCTGATTTTATAACTAGCAGGGAAATAAATTGTTCTGATGACAATTACTGTGGAGGCATTTGAGGCATTTTGCTGCGTTTACTGGCATAGACCTGTCATTAACACTCCATTTCTCTTAACTACAACTTACTTCCTTTGTAGTTGCTCAGTGAAGATAGGTCTGGGGGCTGTTTTCCTGGTTTTGTTAAGATGAATTTTAATGCATACTGCTAGAAAGATGTGCCACCTGCTATTTTATATCTATAATTTATTGTATAATGAGTTCCCATAAATTCTTATGATAGCTTAAGAGACTTGTAAAATGAATTGCTGGCCTATTTTCTCCTCAGTTCATCAGCAAAGCAGAAAGAGCTTAGGTCACTTTGAGTTCCTCCAGACACCCCCTTCAGCCACAGCTCTGGCTGGTTTCCTCCACGGAAGAATCTGGCCTCTAGGAGAAGGGCCATTATAAGACTCTCGCTGCTAAATGAGAGATGCTGGCATAGCAATGTACCACAGTTTTTGCCATTTGCTTTAAGAAGCCTCAGCTATTTCAAACACCCATTAAACCATTGTATGTGTACAAGCTAAGTCTTCGCATGCTAGAGAGGAAAAGCTCACCAGAGACTCCTTTCCAGTCAAGGACTGCCTGCTACAGTCATTTAGTGAAACAGAAACCAGCAACCCTGCAAGTTGGTAGCCAAGAGAAAGTATTTAAGATGTGGGAATGAGAAATCTTTCATCTATTAGGGGCACGCTGTCTTCACCTCAATATCACACACCAGAAGACATGTTTCCACCCTTTGGTCCAGCCACACACACACACAGAGCTTCCATCGGAAGCTGGAGACTTTTCCATTTGGAACATTACCGAACATTCCCCCTACATCTTAGGGCCAAGACCTTGCCAAACACTACTAACGAGTTTGTAGGAAGTGATGGGGATATCTTCCCTTTCTTTTCTTTTTTTAAATGTACAGCAAAAAAACCCAAACTACTTCAGAAAAAGGGTAGTGTACTACATGCATCTTATTAAACACTGCATTTAATCTGCCTTTGGACTAACAACACTTTCTAAAACAAACCATAGCCTTCAGTAAGGTCATGTATGCAAAACCAAAACTGTTTGTTGAAATGAGACTGTTCCCAAGCACAGCTCTTGCAGTGAGTAAAGCCAGGATGTGCCAAGACTGCAGAGGGCGTTCTGTCTCAGTCATGAGTGTCAGACACCATCAACAGAGAAAATCTGCCATTGCCTTTCATCTCCATGCAAAAGCCTCGAAAGCCAAGCTGTTGCAATCAACAGTATAGGAGCCTTTCCCTCAGACATAAGAGTAATTTGGGGGGAGGAAAAGGGGAGGGAGGAGAGAAGGGAAGGAGAGAAGGTCCTGAGGAGCTGGGACAATGTTGGGACAAAGCATCAGGACAAAGCGCCACAATGAACTGACGGCCGGGCAGAGCCACTTCCAGCCTTGTTACATGTGTGTTTAGGGAAGCTGAAGATGTGCTGCCCAGAGCAGGCAGGACCCTGTGCATCTGGATGAGCCTGGTGTGAGCACACACCACAGACTAGCCACAGGTCTGTGCTGCCTACACTGCTACTCCAGGTAGATGCTTTAACACAGCAGCAATGAAGGCATTTTCTGAGTTGCGGGTGTTGAGTCCTGTCCCACCACAGCAGTAGAAGATTCACCCCCGAGGGAAAGCAGCAGTATGTTACTCTATGCTAAGCTCTGTGCTGCTCTGGTTTCCAGGCTCTCTTTGCCCAAAGTTAAGGGTGGGTATTCTTTCCCAACAGCATCCAGGACTGTAATACAGATATATCCCATGCATGGGGTGAACAGACAAGGCAGCTGCAGCAACCACCTTCCAAAGGGCAGCACAGGAGTCTTTCACCGTTACTAAGTGTCTTAATGAGGCAGGAAGGGGGCTTTCTGCGGCTGAGAAATGAAAGACATAAGAGAAGGGGGTTAGAAAGCAAGAGCTGCTGCACTGACTTGGCTCCATCCTCTTGCTTGAGGATCCTTTTCTAACACACCAGTTCTGTCCATCCTGCAGATTCTCCTGTGATATACTAGGCAGACAGCAAATTTCCTCAGTACACCCTATACCCAACAGTCAACAGTATTTCAGAGGTGTGATGGAAATGCAAAGTAAGACACAATAAAAATATGTCACTTTTTTTTGGCTTGGCTTGGGTTTACTTTTCTTGTTGGTGTGATATTATAAAATTTAAGGGTGTCAGTTAAACTTCAGAAGATGATTCTGATGAAAAAGTAGCAAAATCCCATTTTACAGGTTTATAGACTTCCTGTGGGTCACAGAGTTACTGCCCAAGACAGGGAAAAAACAAGGTTTCTCAGATCTTGCCTCTAATAATAAGGTCAAATGTATATTGCCAGCATTGCCCCTAATTTAACATGGTGCGTAACTCCGTACTCCTGTAGTAATCAAGTGCAGCCTTTTCCCAGCGTGCCTGTTAACACAAACTACATTATGCCAGTTCAGGATTCAGGGCTGCTCTGGGGCTGTATGGGGAAGGCACTTTAGCCTATGGCTAGTCCACAGGTTCCTGTAATCAGCCGGCTGTATGTTATCTCTAATTTCAATGCTCAGAAGTTAACCTTATGGAGTGGAGATCAGGCTGTGCAAATTGTGCAGTACCCATGTGTCCTGGTTTGAGGTAAAATGAAGCGAATTTTCTGTTTTGTAATTTTACTTAGCAGCTAAGCCTCTTCTAACTAACTGAACTTTATGAAATTAACAGCATATTGTGCAGAAACTGTTCAGTCTGAGAGTGATAAAGCCTGATTAGTTGTAATTTATGCCAAGGAATGGTACACAGAGAGGCTCTTGCTTATACTTATTGCTGTAACACCCAAGATCAGCTAACTTTGTTATTTGCCCTGTTGGAGGGTCGGAAGCAGAAAAGCATAGAGGGGTTGCACACCTGTGGGGAGGAGCGGACAGGACAGATGACCCAAAACTGACCAACAGGGTATTCCATCCCATCTGCATCATGCATGCAAAGGGTCAGCCCTTTTTTTCTTCAGTGACCAGCATCCAAGGAGGACCCTGTTCCTCTGCCTTTGATCCCGATCCGTGCATTCCTGAATCCAGATCTGGAATCCAGCTCCCATCTGTCCAGTCTGAGACTTTCCCCATGCCTGTCAGTGATGTGATCATCATTCTGGGAGCTCGATACTTGTTTTGTATATATTGTATATATTTCATTGTTTTCTTTTTTTATTAATTTATTAATATTTTCTTTAAAGTACTTACTTTTTTCCTAAATTCATAAGTCTCTCTCTCTCTGTCCTTGGAAAGAAAGGTGGGGAGAGCATCTGTCATTCGTTTTCATTGGCCAGTCCGGCCCAAACCATGACACCATGGTAATGGAGTTTAAGCCTCAGTTTTGCACTGAGATGGATATATTTGAGATAATAAGGACCAAAGCACCAGATTAAACAAGGAAGGGACACAGAAGACATTGGCTAGAACACATTCTCAAAGGCATGGCTCCAACATTGTGGCATATGTACCACCAGCGATGCCCAAGATAAATACAAATGGCACAAAAACATTGCCTGAAGACCTCCACCTGGGAGCAAACATGACAGGGGATGCAGTACAGGTTAGCCAGCATTCCCAGCCTTTTTTTTTGGCAGAAATTTTAGTACCATACTTTGGATTTCTGCTTCTACCTTCTTTCCTCAGTTTAGAGTATCCCAGCCAAGCTGTGGTGTGGCAGTACTGATGACATCCCATGGCACATTATAGAAATTTTACTGGCACTATTTGGGAATAAGCAACGTTGCTTTGCTCATGATCATACTGACAGACCCATTTCACATGCATCCCAGTAACACATGCACTTCCCATGCATCATACAACATGCACAGCAAAAGCTCCCAGAGGCTTTAAATCTTTCATCTCCTAAATCACCTCTAAACTGCTTATCTCCATTAGCAATCTGGAATGCACAAGTCACCTGTCACAGGGTGAAGGGGAATTAAGTAAAGCGAAGTCTTTTGGTAGATGAGAACATGAAGCTTTTTGCTTGCTTTGCTGGGGATTTTCCAGACATCCCCTGCCATCATTTCCTCCAGGCCTTCCTGAAGGTCTGCACCTTTGGAGTCCTGAGAAATGCCCACCAGCACCCCCTGCACATCCCATCCAGGCAGGACAGGGACAGCGTCTACAAACTGTCATCAGCCTAATTAGGTAAAGTCACACCAGCTCAGGAGCTGCTAAGTGGCACAGCCCAGCAAACAACTTCCTCGTTCAGCTTCAGCGGTTTTGGGGAAGCCCCTAAGGTGCCAAGCTTTCACAAAAAGACATCTACAGACTGGACTTCAACCCTGGCACATGCCAGCCTCCCTTCTGTGACAGGGTAGAGCTCACTGGAGGAAACAGAGACCATGACTGAGATGTCACCAGAGTCTACAGTGAGAACACACAGCAAGAGGTGGCTTAGGAGAGGACAGGGGATGACAGCAGCCCTTGAGGACAGAATCAACACCACCTCCCTGCTCTGGACAGACACAGTCTAACCAAGGCAGCTCTCACAGTTGTCACAGGCCAGCTGCTTGACTTTGCTTCAGGAGGTGCCCTCCCTGGTAGCCAGAGGGATGGAGAAAATAGCTACATGTGCCTTGGCTGTTGGACTTTGTCATTCCTCTTGAATCTCAGCTCACACTTGCTGTGTCGAGTCAACCTAACATGCTGACCTGTGACCTGAGTCACCCAGAGCCCCACTATATGCTTTGAGTCTTGCTGCCCTTCCAGTGGGGCAGACTGTCATGGACAGACGGGTAGAGCAGACATCATGTGTCAGGAACATCTAAAGTCATGACAGTGAGTGCTGCCAGGTTTTGTCTGTCAGTCAGGAAAGCTGTGGGAGAACCACTGCACAAACAGCCAGACACAATCACTAGGGAGAGCACCCTCCATGAAGCCTCTTGTAGTGGAAGGAGACAAAGACTTGCATATATGCATGCCTTCCTGCAATTCAGTAAGAAGCAAGGAAGTTTTTCTGTAAGAAGTAACAATCTTTGAAAAAATTCAGCACCTTCTCACTCAAACAACATCTATCCCCAAATCTGAAATATAGCATCGCTTTATTTTCTGCTTGACCAATGTCAATGCTCATAAAAGTAAACTCTCTGCCAGGCCAGGGACTGCTGAAGCAACCACATCTGCCATAAAATTCCTCTTAGCATGCATCTGGTTCCTGCTTTGTGGAAAAACTAGTAACCTGCTGATGACTTAAGTAAATGAGCAATGCTCCATGCCAGAGAGAATATGATACCAGAACCAGCCAGGAAGAGATGTTTCCACTGTGAAACAGGACTCGCCAGCAGTTACACATTCAGTCCCAGAACACAGGGTGGTTGGCACCAGCACATTCACATCCAGCCTTGCCCCCTTCTCCTGTTTTCCCCTCATTTCACTGTCCACCTGTCTTTTCCCTTCTCCTTGCTAAACTCTTAAGAGCAGCAAACTCAAATGGCATTGCCTAACATCAGGCATTTGGTAAGAAATGCCAACTTCATTAGATCAGTGATGCTTATGGGACATGGGCCCCACAAATTCCACAGTCACATGGTCCCCAGAGGTGTGACAGTAGGAAAATTGTCTGAAGAGTCTGAAATCCCTAAAGTTCTCTAGTCCCTAAGAGCCTAAGTCCCTGAATTCCCTAAAAAAAAAAAAAAAAAAAAAAAGCGCCCTTACTTTTGTAGCTAATAAAGAAGTTAAGAAAATATTGGCAAAAACTCTTCTCCTGCTCTCCTGGTTACATGAAAGCCCTTGCCTGTTTGCAGTAGAGTACAGGTGGGTTCAGCTGATAAGAATTCAGGGACAGCCATCTCACTGTATGCAGGTAAGAAATCTGTAAATATAGTGCTGGTATTGGGCAGAGGGCTGTCATAAAACAGAATTTCGATCAGGGGTGGAGGCTCCAAAACAGACTGTGGGTGCTTCCTGACAGGCTGTCAAGACCAGCTTCACATCTCTCCAAAACGGACATGTAAACAATTTCTAGTCACAGAGTTTAGACCATTATACTCAGCAAGTCTGTCACCCTCCATTATACAATTAGTAAAAAGTCTGGAGCTCAACTCACAGGAGAAACCTCTGACTCTTCCATTCCCCTGGCACCCATGAACACCCACTCCCCAGCTCATTTACCCTCCACACGCTCTGGGGGATGCAGTCCCACACAGCTTCCTGCCAATCACCCAAGTCCCCAGCCAGGCTCAATGCTAAGCAGCATCAACGTTATCATCTCTATAACAAGCGGGCACAAAGGGCCAGCCTCACAGCTGGGAGCAGCCGTCAAACTCCTCAGTTGTGTTTGGGGTTCGTGGGCACTTGGAAGTGCATCCTGTCATTAATCCACTCTGCCTGTCTGCTCTTGCGAGAAATCCTACTTCATTTTCAGGGCTCTTTCTGCTCAGGACGCAGGCAGCAGGGCTAGAATGAAACACTAAATACACCTAATGACACAAGTTTTGCTGCTACCCACTTGACCAATAACATTTTTTTTCCTCTCTTTTCTGATTTTTTATTTTAATTTGCTGATTCTTTTGCTCCTAGAGAAACTGTGGACTGGCATAGTCCATGTGCAGGTAAATGGGCAGCTATTGGAGCGGTCCCCTCACCCTATGGGGACCCTCTCAGCTCCAGCAGAAACCCAGGCTGAGCCAGTACCCTGCACCCTGAGCCAATAAGCCTTGCTGAAACATGAAGATTTTCAGCTGGGTTGAGGTGCCAGGCAAAGCAGTTATGCTGCTTTTGAAACCTGTGTTTCCTTACTGGGCTGCACTGAACCAGGTGGGAATTCCCTGGGTGGATCAGCACTGTTTAGCGTGGTGCTGAAATGATCACCAATGCCCAGAGCTGGCAGAGATCACCTTACCAGATCCCACAAATTTCTGAAATGTTTTCCCAATCCAAGCTCAAGATATCAAAAAAAAAAAAAAATCCCTGCATATTTCAGACTAGGTCAACTGAAATGTTTCAACTGTGTTTTACTTGGTTTTTCTTTGAGTTGAGTTTTCCTTCAGAAATTTGAGCTATTCCAAACTGAATGACTTTTTTCTCCCATTTGCAAGATGTCTAAAAAAGGCATTTTTCAATCAGAAATTGTGGGAATATTTCAGGAATGGGAAGGTTTTGAAACTAATCCTTTCCCAAGAAGTGTTTCCGTGTTATTAATAGTTTTTTTCTGATTAAAAAAAAAAGTGTTTGATTTAAAAACTCCATTTAGCTCAACTTCCTAGCTTCAAAATCAACTCCAAACCTAACTCTGGGAAATAAGTCCTTCATTACTTTCCCCAAAGATAAGACAGGAAAAAATGACCTGCTTTCATTTGGGAGAAGAGTTTGCTGTGAGGACTCTCTCCTGCAATGTATATATTCCAACCACTTGTTTATTTGAAAATTATGTAGTTCCTGTGAAACCAAATGTTCTGTATTTAATAGCTTAAGCTATAAGTCATAAAAGCCAAATTCAGCAGACTATATGTTATTAAGAAATAAGGATCCAGATGGCTAGCTGAGGTCAAGCTGAGGTCAGCATACCCATAAAGAATACACACTTGTGTGTCCTTATTAAAGTTTAGAGATTTAGTAAAAATGGGAGTGTTTTCTTTTAGAGCACTCATTTCAGATAACTTTGTTTACTTTAATAAAATACCCTACATCTTTCACAAAGTTTAAAATAACTAGAAGCTGCCAGAAGTGGGAGACCACCAAATTATGGTTTCAGGAGGAACTGTTGCACCTTTTTTTCACATAATTAAAAAAAATAATGCTAACTTGTAACAACTGTTAGAAGCCAGAAGCTGTGTCCAGGTTCCTGCATTTTTGGAAAATTTCCTGTGCCTCGAGGGTCTAGAAATCCTATAGAAATCAGTACCGCCTCCTCTTTAACTCCTCATTTGTTCAGCTAGGAGCAGCCTGTGGCAGCGACCACCTCTAGCTGCAGAAGATTTGTCATCATTTACTGCTTCACAAAGTTCAGGTGATCGATACTGCATGCTGAAGTCTGCTGTTCCCAGCCACTGTGGGTAACGCAGAAGAATTGCCAGATGAAGTAGTAATCATCACTGCCTGTTATTGCCCACCACCTTGCCACTAATCTGACATGGGACTTGGCTTTTTAAGACCAGCAATGTGCAAATCCAAAGGTAACTTTTTGCAGATTATGGAGGTTTTGAGCATCAGCTAAGATAAGGTTAATATAAAAGGCCCTGGTTTCAGCAATAATTTTGAGATGGGCTGGTGAGCACTAATCTGTTGAGGCTTCATCACTTACAGTGTGAAGCCCTGCACCTCACCACAGGCTTTGCCCACAGCTGCCCCAGGGCAGGCGGGGGTCTTGGCCACTAGGATTCAGCAAGACCTGCCTCAGATCCTGTTTGATATTGATGTTTCCCAACAGAGACCAATTAACAGCTGATAACATTGTGACATAAGGCTAGTGCAAGACCAAACAGTGAAATAGAACCTGGAGGAAGTTCAAAGGGTCCTGGTGCTCTCTCAAAACCCCACAGTATATTCCCTTCCTTCCTCTGAAAATCCTGCTGTCCATGACCAGACAAAATGAGAGAAACTCACCATGAACGTCAATACCCAGCACTGCAGGAGGCACAGATTACACTGCTGGCCAAAGTGCTCAGTTTCTCCTCTCAATTTTCTATCACCCTTTCTCTGACAATTCCCTTTGTTTATGAGCAGTTCAAAAGTGTATTTCGTTATTATACTTTAATTGGCTTATGATTAAGCAAGCAGGCAGTGCTAAGGAGATGAGAAACAATGGTGCAACACAGTAGAAAGCATAAGATGCCTTATTTCCTCCCTCCAAAAAACACTGTATGGTGCATCTGAAAACACTTAGCAAGTAGCAAACCAACAAGAAAAGCAGGGCAAATACAGATTTCTGTCCTCTTGAAACTAAATCCCTGTAAAGAAAATTATTATTCTCCCTCAGCACCACATGCTTTTGATTGTATCAAAATGCATTAAAATAACAATGCTTTTTGCTAAGCTGACCAATCTCAGGAAACGATTTACAAGTTGAAAGCTGTACTTCACTTGCTGGAGACTACATAAGTACCAGGCTTCACCGGTTATTCACAGCACCATGCTTTTTCTGACAAAAGACAACACTGATTGCAATTACTTTTATGAAGACAGAATGAGTCAAAAATAGTGTCTTGACCTTAGGATAAGGGACTTTATGGGTCATAGCAAAGCCATTAACACCAAACACCTGTTGGAACAATTTTAAAGACAAGTATTTTATTATCTCATTTACCTAGCGAACTCGTCTCCTTTTTAGAGCTAGCATGTAAAACTTGGGGAACTTTCAAAACAGAAGCTCATTACTCAGAAGTGCTTAATAGCTGCCTTAAAACACTATGCTGTGTTATATAAATACCTTAATAAAGATTAAAGAAAGTGACTGAAAACCAAAGGTTACTGACCCATTTGACCACAAGGGCCCCAGCCTTCTGTAACAGAGGATTTCAGGTACTTAAGCACAATTTAGACCTCATGGCAAATAAGTCACACATAGTATGGAAAGTCCTAAAGAAAACTCAGAGACCAGCACTTCTGCCCACCTGGCAGATACTTTCCTTTACATTCCTGATCCACTTTCAGTTAACACATTTGAAAATGGATTCACAGATCTGGGGACAACATTATGAAGCAACAGAAAGCTGTTTAAAAACACTCGTGTATAGCAATGAAAAAAACAGTAAGGAGAATCTCAATTTCTGCACTGATGCATTTGCTAACAAAATTGATACTTTCTATTTTGAGGATATTACAACTTAAAAAAACACTCTGTAGCTCAAAAACTATTTCCATAAATGTAGAGATACTAGATCTCCTTAAAAGAAGAGGATGAACCATACTTCTTCAGGATATAACATGATGCCACAAGTAAAGGCCCTACTTTCAACTCTAGAATCATGATCTGCCAATCACATAAGCAAGAGGACGTGGCAACACTTGCAGTCCTTGGTCCAAAGTTCAGGGATTGCTTCTGGTCAAATGTCTGTCAGGCAATGAGTTCTGCTGAGGGCAAACTTCTGTACTAGAAAAGCATAAGCAAGGTGAGTGATACATCAAAACCTCCTTAGCCAAGAGGAACAGCAAACTTCCGTGGTTGTGCAGAGGCAGAAAGCCCTACACACACTCCCAGAGCTGAAAGAGGCAGCAATTTCTGTATATGTGGAAGATACCACCAGATTCCAGCAGCATGATTAGCCAGACGCCTCTCAGTGCTGCCAGATATTATAGCCACGTGTTCCCTTTGTCAGGCAGAGCCACGCACTACTGGAGAACAGCTGCTGGAGTCAGTTTGTACAACCCTGTGAATCCTGAGCTCAGGACGAGCCCCCATCTCACTTATGGAGTCAGCCCTGCATTGCAGCTTATGGAGCTAAACCAGCTCAAGCTTTTCTAGCTGTCTTCTTCTAGCTCAGAACCAGGGAGTAAGGGGCTTGAACTCTGAGAAAAAGATTTTCTTTTCAACCACAGTGCCTGAAAGACTTCATTTTTTCAAGCACACTGCCTTTGAGTTCCGTATTTCATGGTTCCCTCAGCTCTAATCATCAGAGCAAGCACCAACAACCTTGTAGGATCCAATCCTACTTATTTCCAGTTTATACCTACATGCCAAGTACATCCTTAATGCACGCAGGCTTTGGTTGAGAGTGGGACCCATTACAGTAGGCAGTGCACATATGACAAAAGGCATTGGTCCTTGAAGAGTTATAACCCAATATAAATGAACAGAAGATAGAAAAGGAAACCCCAGTTATTACCATGTACCTGTAAGACTCAGAGGCTCTCAGTAATAAATAAACAACTTGTAATTCAGCATTCAGACTATGTTCACATATAAGTAATAAAACAGGAAAGTTATCTGCCTTTGGTCTTCCATAACCTGTCTCCTCTTCCCAAGTTGCTGCGCTATCGCCTGCTCCCTGCCTCTGATTTTTGAGGATTATCTGTGTATTAATTTTCAAGGAAAATAGTTTTAAGTGCGTTGTATTACACCCATTTTTAATTTTTTTTAAGATTATGAATTGAGGCCAAGGAATACAAAATGCCTTGCCTGAAAACATGCACAGACTCTATAGCACATCAGGGAAGTGCACGCACAATTTTCTGAGTTTCAATCTGAGCTCTAATGAGAGAATCACTGCTCCTGCTTAGCAAGGGCTGCAGTCTCTCTATGGAGTAAACAGATCATATGGGCCACAGGCCTGAAGTTTATCTTAAGCTCCTTTAAAAGCACAGCTCATCATTCAAAGGAAAACGTGTGACCTTTTGTGACATCTCTCTGGAAGGAGCTTTCATGTCTGTTGCTCTGAGATGATTAGAAGACATGGTATTTTGAATGCAAACTAAGAAATCCCAGAGCTCCTTTGCTTCTTATTCTCAGGCATTAAGAAACGGATTTCTCTGGGTTTTGTAGGAATTGGGGAAATACATGAAAACAGGAGATGAGCAATGGAGTACCAGGGAGCTTTGTCTGGGGCACCTCTTCCTTTTGTTCGTGGAAGTCTCACCCTTCTCCTTTCAGGTTTTGAAAGGCACCTTCCAGCTACATATTCATCAGAAAAAGTTGACTGGAGGAGGTAACAGCCAAACTGAAGGTGTGGAAGGATGAAAACCTTGTTCAGTTAGCTATTACAAATGGACAGCCACTCCTTATTTCAACCTTTCCTTCTGGGCTTGGACTAGGACATTTTGTTGAACACCAATTTCTCCACCAAGAAGAAGGAATATCTACCTCCTCATCATACTGACAATGACATGGTATGTTTTTTCTCTCCTGCTGGATGAGGAACCAACTGGGTAAGGAGGGAGAATATCAGGTAACAGATACCCAGTACCCATGCTTCCTCCTTTGGGGAGATGGTCTCCTCAGTTCTAAGTGCATTTTGAGGACGATGCCATAAGACTATGGGAACAGGATGAAGTTGGATCTGCCAATGAAAGGATGATACCCTATTTGGTAATGACATCACCAGATGTCAGAAAGATAAAACTGTGCCTTGTTAATACAATGGCACCTAACTTCATCACACTTCCAATTCTCTACACTTACCTGACCAGAATAGTATCTCTGCCCAAGAGGTATATCTTCACCTGACCTGACTCAAAACAGCCACAGCAACCTAAATGGCACAACTCTAGATTGTACCAGCTGAGGGTGTGGTCTCAAAGTAGAAGCTGGTTTAGGTAAACCTCGAAGTTTGATCACCAGTACAATACTGGCATGATGGCAACAGAACTGTCAGTACTCCTGGAAACTACATGGCATCTGAACCCCCTCAAGGTTATTCAGATAGTATCAGCCTTTACTAAGGTTTCACTCTTTCATTCCTTCAAGCCCCTTGCATCCACATGTGTAGTGCCAATTTTCTGGTGACCTCTTTACTGAGCTGGCCCATTTCCCAGAAAATATGCACCATTTGAAGGAGCTCACCCCCAAATTCCTCCAAACCAATTAAAACTGGTTTTGAAAAGAATTGGCTCTTGGCTGAGCATATTTTCAAAGCTGTATTTTGCTCTCTTTATTGACTGTCATGGTCTTTTTTGCCCTTGCTATACCACAGTCATGGGGACATTAGCCCGAAATTACTTGAGGGAAACTACAGTCTTCCCTCCTGTGGCCAGAGCCCAGAGAAGGTGAGCGCTGCAGGCTGTGCCACATCCCAGTTTAATGATGGAGCTAGCAGAAGACAGGAATTAAGGCTGAAACAGAGAAGTTCAAAGGTCTCCTACCAACAACCGCTAAGTCCAGTCTGACTTACAAAGGCAGAACTACACCACAGTGCTCTTCACTCAGGAAAAACAAAGGCATAAAGAGAGGACAAGCTGCCACCAAAATAACACTACCAAAAATTTGTGTCTGAATTCTGTAGAGACATACGGTGTCCCAATAAAAGGCTCCACCAGAAGTAAATACGGACACAACTCATCCTGAACACGTGTAACAGTGGGGCCATAAAGTCTGGGAAACAGAAGACAGAATGAATCTCCTGTAACCCAGTACATGTGCTCGGTGTCACAAGATAAATAATCGATTTGCCTTAATTAGGCTACATCCTCTTGCTGTCATGCAACTTCTACTTGGCAACTGCACAGCTAAGTGAAACCTACCCCTTATGTATCAGTAATTACTGAATAAAAGTTTAATTTTGCTAAATTCTAGTATCTCAGTGGCTCACTCTACAAAGTTAACCATGGTATTTTCAATTCAGATGGATACAGGAGACAGCATACCTTAGTCACAGCTTCACAAGTAACACCTTGAACAGGTGAAGAGGATTTATTTAACCAACCAGCACATACTTCAAGGAAACAGAAACAAAGAAATGCTGAAATAAAGACTGAGCACATGCTTGGTATGAAAGTAACCATTTAAAGCAAGTAAATACTGCTACAAAACAATTTCCTGTATTTATATGTGCACTTGTAATAAATTTGCTTCAGATATTTTCAGTTGTTGATTAACAATGAATGAAGAAACAGTTTCACTAACACTACTGCACACTGCTGTTTTAATGCTAAGAGACTAATGGGTGCTTATATGACTCAAGAGTTTGGAAGAGAGGACTTAGTCTTTTGGATAAACTGTTGTGAATTACTTGTTCCAATCTTATTATTCCTAAGAAAAGTAAGATAACTAGTTAAAAGAAACAAACAATCCACCCTTATCTTGCCACCTACAGAAAAAATCTTGAAAAAGATATTTTATCGTTGAAACTAAAAATTGAATTATGCTGCACATGAGGAAACGCGTTGCATGGTGAGAACTAGTGTGTGCCTTGGCTTCCAGAGGTAAACTAAGAACCACAAGTGCACAAAAGGCTTCTTTCCTATTGCATCATATGCACACACAAAAGGCCTTTGCATTAGGGCAACTATGGCCCCATGGACCCCTCTGAGACTGAGACTTGCCTCCCTACACCTGCATATCAGAGGACAGCTAAGTCCCAACTCCCCTCCTGCTATCCACAGGTGAAAGAACAGCAGCAGAAAGATGCATCTCTCCATGTACCTCCCAAGCTGCTCGAAGCCATCCTAGCCATTACCACAGGACAGTCCTGCTAAGCACAATAGGTCAATTACCTTTTTACCCATCCAACGCTGTCACACCAGTCACAAAGGAAAGACCTTATTGATTATAACTGAGCCCAAAGGATCCCCTGCTAGAAGTTGCTTCCATAACATTACTTTTTACTACTGATTATTAATAGAACCAACTTATGGAAAGTAATTTCCAAAAGGGAGATAGTTTAACAGGAAACCAGCATCAACTGGCAACAGTTAAAGGAGCTCACAAGGGAGTGAAAGGAGGGATATTCACAATGGCCTGTCCTATGAATGCCAAGCTTGCATGCAACTTCCAGAATTCTCCAACAACTGAGAAGGTGCCCGAATGGGAACTGATCACTTCTAACATACTGAAATCCTGAAACATGTACAAGAAAGCTAAAAGTTGTCTCAAAAGTCTGCACCATTTTCACATTGTTAAGGAGCCCTATTCTTCATAAAACACACATCCTTCATGGGTTTATGGAGAAGCTATGTAGGGATTTCTGCCCCTGGGATTTCCATAGATGGAAAGAGTAAATAACACACAGAAAGGAACTACACTGTAGGAAACAGTGCCCTAATTTTGATAGCATATGCTTTAATGCACTGTTTGCAACCAGTCAATAAAACCACACAAATCTGTTTGAATACGGAAATGAAAGCATTTCAACGTGAGTTTAATTTTTAAGGTTGAGCCCACACAGCCGCATGTGTTGCTATTAAATCATTCAGAAGAAATAGAATTTATTTTAAACAGCCTTTTTGATATTTCCCCCACCACCATTATCACCTTTAAACATTCAGCTAAGTCCATCACAATTCCTACCTACATATTCATTATAATTATGTAGATATGTGAATTAAAACATCTTCATTTGTATAAGTATAGCATATACCTAAACACTTCCGCATTCACACCACAACTACACCTTAACCAGCAATGTATGGGTTATCTTTATACCAATTTGCTCTACCAAAGGTGATCAACCAAGAAATGGACATCACCAGCAAAATGCAGCTGTTTAGAGATTTTTAGATGTAAGGGCTGTATTACAAGTGTATCCATAGCAGCCATGAGCATTCTAGAGGAAATGGCAATTTGGAAATCAAAGCAAGCCAAAGCTCTACCAAACCATGTAACTAGAAGGTGTATTTTAGTAGTTAATACTAAACAATAAATTCTCCTATTCTGCCAACATCATTAACGTCACTTTTCAGCATAATGACAGCCTCTGGCAAAAGACTCTCTGGTGACAAATCCAATTAACTTTTCTCATCTTTATCTCACAGGTCACCTGTTAAAAAATGCATGTTTACTCCGTCTTCTCTCAGAACAAGACTGACTGTGGCGGAGGTGTTCTTCTACGTCAAGTAGGTCAGACAGTCTCAGTTCCACTTTGTACAAGTCACTCTGCATGTTGTGTGAACTGTCATCTGACATGCCTTCCTCCCCAGTTTCCAGGCTGAGTCGCCTTATGCCTTGCAGGCAGGCTGCCCCTCCTTCCCTTAGCAGTAGAAGGGAACCCAAAGAGCAGCCTTTCTCGTGTCAGTATATAAATTAGCCCAGTGCGCTCTCTTCACTGATTAAAGCAGCTCCTTAGGGGCCCAATCCAAAACCCACTGAAGCTGATAAAAGTTTTTTACTTTGGTTTCAGTAGGCTTTGGATCAAGTCCTGTTGATGCATATCTTGTAGGAAGTGTATGATTGTAAGGGGAAGAGGGGGAGAACCTGTTTTAATTTAATCCTGTGTTCCCTTGACCTTAAGGAACAAGCACAAAAGGATCATTCTGTTATAGCAGCAGTGCCTAGGACCTAAGGAATGATTTCAGGAATCCATCACAAGCTGATTTCACAGCTGTGGTACAAGGTGCAACGACAACTACCAGCTGAAGAGACCCAACAGAAATGTGGGGTATACCCTCAGAGTAAGCAAGTCTGATTACCTCTTGGATGCAGTCATGCACAGAGGCTGTTTCTAGGCACTGAGTTTTTGCCCCTGTGGACATCACCTCCAGTCCCTATCCCTCTACCAGGGAGAGAGTTCTCTTTCCCAAAAACGAACTCACACGTCAAGGCCGAGACCACACAGACCACTGTATCTGAGTGATACGATACCAAACAAGAGAACCCACATAACATAAAAATCTCTACAGATCTAAGAACCACATAGACTGAAAAGAAGAAGAGGACATGGTCCCAGAATGAAGGAAACTTCAGAGTTTCTTAGACCATATAACAAATAAAGTTCACATTTGTTTAATTATCCATAGCACCTTAATACTTGTACAGGTCAACAGTACAGTTTTTGCATGCAGACAAGAACTGATTGTACACACACATACACAAATTCACCCCATGCCATGGTGAGGTGAAATGATTCAAGAGAGAGGACAAGCAGCAGGAAGGTGAAGCTGCATATTAAAGTGCCAAGATCAGTTGTTAGATCTCAACTCTCTGAGGGAGTGCAGAAAACAGTAGTATGGACTTCATTGCCTTGAGCCCAGGAGCATTTCTCTTTTCTCTTCAGTATCAACAACTTGGGTCTTTATTAGGCCAGGAAACAACTAAACCCAGACGTTTTGACAGCTCTGCCTTGACACAATCAAACAGGATTCACCCTTGAAGTAGCTTTCCTGGCAGCTTCAAGACCCAAGGTACCTGCAGGAGTTTCGTATAACAGATGCTGGGCAATATGGCTTTGGCCCTAATACCAAGTTTTACACTGGGTGATTTTTAGGCAGCTAAAACGTTCTTTTCTGGTGTATTAAATATCGCCATTTCTGCTTATACAAGCACTTGCCAGGCAAGTGATCTCCCATGCTACAGACTGCAGTGTTCTGTTTGCTCCAAAAAACAAAGAACTGTCATTTAGCTCTTTGCACTTACCCCATCAACAACAGTACATTTTCACAGCAATGTCTTCAACCTGCAAATCCCCTGGGCTGACTGCAATCCTTTTGCAAGATCTAGGTCCATTCTTGGCAAGTGATTGACCTAGTCACTCTAGTTTCAAACCAATACAGGGCACGTACAGGCTTTAGATAACTATATAAATGCATGTATTTTATGTATCTACCTCATAGCCTCCAGATATGTGAAGGTTTTGGGGTCTTCCACACAATTCCTAGGTAAGAAAACCAAGTAACGCAGTCACATGAGAAGGCAGGAATTAACTGGCCCATCCTAAGTTAGAGGGCAATCTGTGAAAGATCTAGGAGAAAACTGTCTTCATGCAAGCAATTTTGTGTAACAGCATCTATAGAAATCTTATGTTAAGCACTGTATAGTTGCCCCATCAAATGAGCTACTTAAATTTTTTAGATTGCTCCTTCATCTCCATCCTCCTCCTCCCCCCTCCCGGAAACTGCAACTGATACCAGGTAAGCAGGATAAAATCACTGGGGCTTGCAAGGATCACCAGTTGCACGACTGGAGTCTAACAAAAACCAAAACCAGAACCAAAACCAAAACCACTAAAAACCAGACCTGAAACACTAAAGTGGGGAAAATCCTAAAGGCAAGATGACCTGAGCAATAGTTGGCAAACATGCAATTGCTGCTGGACTAACTCCAAGCTCCTATTTCCACAGGCACCCAGATGATGTGGCAGCAGGTCCCCACAGCAGTACTGTGATCAATGTGCTGCAAGCCCTGGGAACATCTGTCTTCCCAACCAGTACATTTTACATACATAGTACAATGTGCTGGAGAGTGGAAAAAAGTAGCCTTTTACCTGAAGGTGTTTATTTAATCCATTTTTTATCCTCTAAGGGTAGCAATTGTTCCATTGCTTTGAACTTAAAAATCACAGCCAATGAAGCGTACTTAGTAACTAAGAATATATTTTCATACCTGCAATTGTGTTGTGTCTCAGTGTCCCCACACTAGTTTCTCAACTCTCAAACTGTTTTATTCAGTGTGCCTAACCATTTACAATTACTCACATTTTCTTTTACAATGGTCTGTCTGCTTCATTGCTGCTTCTTACTTTTGCTTAAGTAAGACTGCAGCAGTCCCACAGTCCTTTGTCCTCCTGTCCTGAATGCAAATGATGCCCAGGGTTGTTAGTGCAGGAGGTATGAGGGTTAATTTTCTACAAATTGTTACACACTGCAGTGGAACAATACCAAAGCCACACTAATAGCCAGTCTCAACAGGAATTCAAAGCAGAAAAGGATCTTTCTCTTCCCCTCCCTCCTCCACCACATTTCTTTTTGGTTGGTTGGTTTGTTTTTTCAAGACACTCCCTCCTGCTTAAGATTTGCAGATAGATGCTGCCCCTCCAGCAGCCACTTCCCTGCAAAGGACCCTGACATGCTACAGCTGTGACCAGGAGCACCAAAAGAAAACACTTTCTTGGTCACGTTGTTCAGCATGCTGATATGCCTGTTACCGCCACCACTGCCTCTACAGCCCAGGCACAGCACTCCATAACAACATCTCCTTTAGGATATATTAAGAATGGATTTATGCAGTGCTTAATTGGGGCACCTCAAGCCTTTTGTGAAAGCTCAACACATATCTATGGGACACAGACTGGAAACTGGCAAAAAGAGACCAACATGTAACAGCAAAGACCTGAAAATTCAATTGTTTATTAATCCGCTCATGCACCAACCACCTCCAGATAAGGAAGCAAGGTCCTGAGAGCGTTGCCACATTTCACATGCTAGAGGACTCACCCCTTCCCATAAGCCTGTCAGCACAGAAAGCTGTACAGGGTTTTGCTACGGAGTGAGCTAAGACACCGTTCCATTTTTAATTCACAGGCCTGCACTGACAAGCAACAGGCTGTGTTAAGTGCCCAAGGACAATTCAACAGTCTCTAGTCTCTGCAAAACCACAGGGCTACCCTGCAGCTCTCAGGAGTACAACAGTGGGAAGATACCTCCAACAGCAGCAGGGGGACTCTGAACTCACATGGGCTTAACCTCTGTCGGGATGATAAAGACCTTCAGAAATCTTCCAGAATATTCCTCCCTCTTGCACTTATTAAAATTCTCATGACTTGGGCAGTTTGTCAAAGGAAAGAATTTCACTTGGGCACTTCAGTGTTTGTAGCCCTTCAAAAGTCTTTATTGCGGATGTTGAGAACACCTGTATAGAATAGATCAATATAACGTGACAATATAACATGAACTGCGGACCGACCCATATTTCCACTCGCATGCAGTCCTGCAGACCTTCTGCAGCTGCTGCACGTAACTAGCTTTGGACTTGGTCCAGAGATGCAAAGACCTTCAGTCTGCTCAACACTGCCATGCAGACAGCAGAACCAACCACCGGCTTATGAATCAGTACTGTTTCCTGACAGCAGGTAAGCAGACTGACTCGTATACAAACTGGCACAATAAATAGTGTCTACAGTATGTTACACATTTGGCATTACATTTTTATTACTGTTAGCCTACTTTAAAACTCCTTCAAACCTCTCAACTCTAGCTAGAAAAATTTTTACAGTTCCCTGAAGCATCATCCATGTCCAACACTTGTTCTTCTCCAAACCTTGCATTTATTTCCCTCCTAATATATCAAATTATAAAATGTATTTTGGTTTTCAATGCTTAATGTTCCAGCTATTGTTTAAATGGCTACTGTCTTCTATGCAAAGCTAAGCACCCTATTAAAGTGCAGCGATTAATCAGGATGATAAATGCTGCAGTAAGGCCCCTGCTATCAATCACATTGCTTGTGCAGAAAGGCACTCATGCCAAAAGGAGGGGGGGGGAAGGCTCATTTACCACTATTTTAGTAAGATTATTTTCTGTTAAGAAAAGTGGCAGCTCCTTTATCCAACAATGAATGCAGACTGACCACCAGTTTAGAGACCTAATAAGACATGGTTAAAGATAATAATAAACCAAAGTTATCCTGTGTGAAAGAGGACAGATGGCAGCCACACAATAGCCATCAAGTCTACTTAAACAGATAAGTAGTCTTCCTATGCCCACCCCAGCTCTAGACGTGCTCATTCAAAGAACAGCTCTCGTTGCGTGGAGCCCTCTAACCTGAAACAGGTGCAGAGGTCATGGTTTTTCCTTCTATGCTCTCATTTACAAATTTGCCCATTCTCTCCATCAAGCACAAAATAAGCAAAGCCCACAACAGATGCTCCTGCACAGCAGTGATAAGCTACGCCCTCTGTGCCTTGCAAACATGTGCTCCAGACCCCCGCACAAAGCAGCACAGCTCTGGGAAAGGCAGAGGAGCACTGCATCAGAAATGCAGTGGCCAGCCAGGCAAGCCCAGCGTTTCATCAGATTTCTGAGCCTCAGCAGAGACAAGCTGCCATGGATGGTGGAGGGCTGCACAAGTGATGCCTGTTTCACTTCAGAGATGCAGGCCATCCCCAGGCAGACTTTCTGTACAGACAGAAAGAATCAGTGACAGACACAGGGAAAAAGGAACAGAAACCCACCAGCATCAGCCAGGGTGGCCAGAGCAGGCAGGCTACAGTGAATTTTGAATGACATGGATCGGTGAAAGACTTAATTCCACTAAGCAGCCAAGGGCCTTGGATCCAAGGCCAATTTCTGCTATGGGGAGCATTTTACCAAAAGCAAAAGGTGCTGATGAGCCTGAGAAACCAAGAGCTAGACACAAGTGGAAAAGCTGGAGGGGAGGCATCAGGGCGCCGGTGACTCAGACCATCTCAGCAAGTTTCTGTGAAGTCTGATGGGCCCTTCCCCCCAAGACACTGCAAGACTGGGACTCTTAATATCACAAGGATTACTCCAGTCCATTGGCTTAACCTTCCTACAGCAAACCTGCACAGAGACAGAATGCCACTGTCTTTCTGCTGCAAGGCGGGCTATCAGCTGCAACCAGGCAAGTCAGCATTTCAGGCATGGCTAGCAGCTACAGCTTCTTGCAGGGGCTGAGTGCCCCTACTTTCCACCTGACTGACATCCTGCACTACTTCATCTTTATATATGTCTGTCTTCTGATGATCCCTGCAAGCAGCATTGCTGGGAAATGAAAATGCTCTGGGTTCAGTTCTCATAAACACTCACAGCTGTAAATCCTCAAAAGCCTTTTTAAGCTCTGTCATAACATATGACTTTCTTTCCCATGACATAGTTTATTATACAACTATTTCTTTCCCTTGTTTTAAGAAGAAAGGGGGCATAACTGCAAGGAAGCACATTAGCACTGTAACATGAATTGGATCCAAAGGCGATAACATTCTTTTGGCAGAATGCATATGAGCAGTTTGGGGCCCTCATTACATTTAGTAAACATACAAACAGAAGTACAGGTGGAAAGAAGATGCTCACATCTGTGGCTACTCTTCACTAGAAGCCTAGTCTAAGGCTTTTCAAGCCAAGTCACCTCCACAGATGGTGGATTAGGCCCAGTAAGAGTATTTTTTTAAATTATTTTATCAATTTTACTTCAGTAACAGTATTTCAGAAGACAGAAATAATCTTTTTCCCTAACGAGATAGAAGTAAGCGTCTCGTCTTTGACAGATGTAGAAAGCTAAAAAAAAAAAAAAAATATGGCCCAAACACCGGGTTTTTATAAACAGAGTGAAATTCTGGGTGAATAAAAGAAGGTACACTCCCTTTTCCCCCCTAGCATTATAGATTTAAAAATCTACTTTTCTGTATTATATATGATTATACACACATATATACACAGGCCAAATTCATTTTTGGTTACTGAAAGATGCTGATTTGCTACAGGAATTATTTTGTCCACGGTGCTTTATTCCAACAGACCTCATAAAAATAATCCTAACTCCAGCAGTCCTTCACTGATATTAGAAAGAAGAGTTTGTTTTGGTATTTCTCCTGCCCATTTGGATACTGCAAAAAGGCATTTCATGTGTCAAGACAGTGTTATTACAAGGGCTCCTCCTAATAAAGAGAGCTCTGGAAAATGTAAATGCAAACACTGACAAAGTGTAAATGAACACACAGACACAAATGCAATGCTTTGACTATACCTCATTCCCTGTGTCCCACTGCTTTTCTCCATTTTCTCCATAGGTTGACATTTTCGAGGGAAAAAAAAAAAAAACACAAATCTTTTGCAAAGCTGACACCATGGCTGAATACTCATATTTGCCCTACCGGGCACGGATTAACTTTTAACATATGAATAGCAAAAAGTAAGTCCTCAAACCAGGACAACAGCCAAGAAGTATTTTGTAGTGCAGTCGTGATGGTATCATATTGCAATCCAGAAGGTAACTGAGGTGGCTCCAGCGGTTGAGACATTTATGGAACAGAATGACAATCATCTGCCAAGATGCCTGTAAAGGATATCACAATAGCTCTGGGCCTCCATGGGCCCTGGTTTAAACATGATCTGCAGAAGGTGGAGGAATTTTCCCCCCACAGGTCACCCTACAACTGGAAGAGGAAAAAATAAATAATAAAAAAAAAAATCACCAAAGGAAAAAAGGACAAAATAGACAGTCTGTTGCTAGAGGTCTCAAATTGGTGTCAGGAGAAGAGCTCCCCAGGCCCAGATCTTGGTCAGGAGTGCTGCAACATCTTTAGCAATAGGCGCAATTGCCTCATTTCTCCCTGTGCAGGAGGGCTTGGTGTCCCGGCCCTGGAGTGGTAAGGCTGGCAGCAGTAACAATGGCCCACACACGCACGGCAAAGAACAAAGTCACCAGCATGGAAACAGCAGAATCGGGAGGCACCTTTTGGCCAGTGCAGATCCTTGAACCCAAAAGCATCCATGTATACAACTGTTGCGCAGCCAAACTGTCGTAATACAACCACACAGAGCCTTCTGCCTGCAGGATCTTTACCTCCACCTGGGCTGCCTGGCTGCCAAGCACCAGTTCCCAGGGGCAGGAGCTGTTACATTTAATGCACCCTTCTTGTTGTTCCCTGCACTCAATATGCTAAATAAAATTAAACACATTGAATTTCCTGCAAAAAATACATAGAATCATAGAATGGTTTAGGTTGGAAAGGACCTTGAAGATCATCGAGTTCCAACCCCCCTGCCATAGGCAGGGACACCTCCCACTAGACCAGGTTGCCCAAGGCCACGTCCAGCCTGGCCTTGAATACCTCCAGGGATGGGGACTCAACAACCTCTCTGGGCAACCTGTTCCAGTGCCTCACCACCCTCAAAGTGAAAAACTTCTTCCTAATGTTCAATCTAAACCTGCCCTCTTCCAGTTTGAAGCCATTCCCCCTTGTCCTGTCACTACATGCCCTAGTAAAAAGTCCTTCCCCAGCTCTCCTGTAGGCCCCCTTTAGGTACTGAAAGGCCGCAATAAGATCTCCCCGGAGCCTTCTCTTCTCCAGGCTGAACAGCCCCAACTCCTTCAGCCTCTCCTCATAGGAGAGGTGCTCCAGCCCTCGGATCATCCTCGTGGCCCTCCTCTGGACACGCTCCAGCAGGTCCATGTCCTTCTTATGTTGGGGACTCCAGAGCTGGACGCAGTACTCCAGGTGGGGTCTCACGAGAGTGGAGTAGAGGGGCAGAATCACCTCCCTCGCCCTGCTGGCCACACTTCTTTTGATGCAGCCCAGGATGCGGTTGGCCTTCTGGGCTGCGATCGCACATTGCTGGCTCATGTTGAGCTTCTCGTCGATCAGCACACCCAGGTCCTTCTCCTCAGTGCTGCTCTCCAGCCATTCCCCGCCCAACCTGTAATTGTGCTTGGGATTGCCCCGACCTAGATGTAAGACCTTGCATTTGGCCTTATTGAACTGCATGAGGTTGGCTTGGGCCCACCTCTCCAGCCTGTCCAGGTCCCTCTGGATGGCATCCCTCCCTTCCAGCGTGTCTACCTCGCCAAACAGCTTGGTATCATCGGCAAACTTGCTGAGGGTGCTCTCGACCCCACTGTCCATATCTCCTACAAAGATGTTGAACAGTACAGGTCCCAGCACCGACCCCTGAGGAACACCACTTGTCACTGGTCTCCACTCGGACATCGAGCCGTTGACCGCAACTCTTTGAGTGCGACCATCCAGACAGTTCTTTATCCATCGAATGGTCCATTTGTCAAATCCATGTCTCTCCAATTTAGAGACCAGGATATCGTGTGGGACAGTGTCAAATGCCTTGCACAAGTCCAAGTGAATGAGGAATGACAGCACACAAAAAAAGGCAGGGCCTAAGCATTGGTGGATCTGTTAATATCACTCTGAGGGTGAAACAGTTACAGGACAAGAACACTGAAAATAAGAGCATTCCACCATAATAACAATATGCTCGCTCAAAAACTCTCAAGAATCCTTCCTAGCCAGTCCCACTGTACTCAGGGCCGTACAGCCACATCATATTAAAAGGTCTATGATGACTGCACTGCTCTTACACCCCTCCGTTGGCAAACACAACACGGAGGCACACAGCAGAATGAGTGAGGACCAGTGAGAAGTGCAACAGTTCAGAACAACAACGTTTCCTTTTGCCTGTGCTACAGTCACAGAGAACTTCTCTCCTTTTTTTTTTAAATTCAAATTTTTATTGTGAGTTCTTTCAGGGACTTATTCTTGGTTTGTATACTGTTTACAAGCCACATGGATGCATTACGGATACCATGGAGCGTGGTTTCCATCCCTTCTGTTCTATAATTAATGACTAAAGTGCTCAAGTTTCCTGCTTGTGAGTAATGCACACAATGGTATTTAAAGTTTTTACACACACTGGCTAGTTACACAATTGTAAAACTACTTTTAGTAGTTGTATACATCAGTCTTGAATTTACCTTTTCATAATTACTTCCACAAGTGTTCTCTGAAAGACATTTTACTAATAGACACTAAATACAACAAACCTAAGAATAAGTACATTCGTTTAAATACTTAAAGGCATTTTGTGTATTTTGCAAGAAAGATTGCTGCACTAAGCAATTCTGTCTGTGTCTCATGGCTGCCATTGCAAATACTGCTGTTCTTATCATTCATTATGTAACACCACTGCTACAAATAATAGCACCAATTGTTATTTTAATGATTATTAATATGCTTAGTTGTATTGCAGGAGTACTTTGTGGCAACTTTCCAAGAAAGACAATTCAATTCTCCTAAGCATTGCACATCCATCCAAGGAGAAACCAAGCTCCTGCTCAGGCAGGACAACAACAGCAGCTCTGCGTACAGTGAGCCCACAACACCAGGCACTGAGAGCACAAACCTCTGTGGATCCCAGTGGGTTTTGAAAAGAGACAGAGGCCCCTTTGGTATATGTATAGAACTCTGCGGTGCAGGGGGAGAGAGGTTATGGAGTTTTATATCTCAGATTTCTATCTTCTCTGAGGGCATTCAGCACATTACCGAGCATCCCAATTTGTTGCTTTAACTTCTATCTTAATCATGACTATGAAAAAAATAATCAGTGCAATCTTGACTCATTCTTTGGCATCTAACGTTCCTTTAGTTTTATCATCATGTTGCTAAACCCAAGAAAAGATTACTCAACTGTTGTCTTGTCCTTTAGAGATTCAAAGCATACAATGTAGGAGCTGCACGCTGGCTCTAGGACAGCATGTGTTCTGAGAGAGGAGCTCACAGCATATTCAGCTGCAGTTTGTTTCACTTAAAAATAAAGCATGTGTGTTTCAGATTTCCTGTGAACTTTAGAAAGTGACAAGATCAACTGTCAGACTACACTCGGCATCATGGGGGATGTCACCGGAGCGGTATATCATCAGTGCAGGGGTCTGTCCTCACTGGACAGCTGATCCTGTGAGCTGCTGAGCACCTCCATGGCTGGCTGTAGCACCAGGATGAGGCCTGGCAACACAGACTTACTGGCATACACCTAAACTGCAGCAGTAACTAAGCCCTGATTTACCCTCAAGTTATCAGTACTGATATCAGCCATCTTGAATCATTATAAACTTGGTTTATACCACATTAAGTCAATACAGAGAGCCCTAACGCCAATCCATCAGCCAGGCCACCGCAATCACATTAAGAAGTGCTGAGAAGGGTTTTCTATTGATGCAAGTAAATTTCCTCTTAAACAGATTTCAGTTAAACTGCTGTGACTATGGAAATCCTAAAGCAGGTAGTTCTGTTCTAAATTATTAAATGTTACTGCGTTTGTCCCTTCTCTGACCCCATTCAGAGATCACTTCAGGTGGACTGTGACTGCAGACCGTGTTTTTATGCCTTTGCTTTCAGACAGAAACAAAAGCAAGTTGGAGCTATCAGTGAGATTGCTCCCCTGTGTGCTCAGGGCTGGATACAAGGGAAGAAAGGTGCACCAGCGCTGTCCAGACAGGACAGCCTGGTTTCCAGGGCTAGAGTGTTCAAAGGCAGAACCTGATCACTCTCCAGATCCTTACAGCCCTATGTTTTCCACTCCTGTTGCCCTTTCTCCGTGATGTCTCAAACATTTTTAAAAAAATAGCAGAATTTAGAAAAACCACACTGGCGAGAGCAGCTTCTAACCCTGTGAAACTCCCCATCTTATCTTGGCAATTATCAGCACAGAAATTACAATAAAACACTAACAGTCTTCCCGACATTCACAGAGGATGTAAAGCACAGTTGCATGAGAGAAGAGTCACTAGCCCATGCACTGCTGTCAGAAGTACATGTGGGGCCTGACAGCACAATGACCGACACTACTACCTCACAGCATAAGGATATACTGAGTAGGTGAACAGTGCTCCTACAGACTAGAACTAGGTGCTTTCCCCAGTGCAAAAATGAGACACCAGTTTAGCACGATTTCCTCTCTGCTGTACTACCTATGCAGTGGAACGTGTTGCCCAGTACATGAAGTCAACAGGGATTTGTTGAGGAACTTTCCGCAGAGAGGTGTTGTGGATTTGTTTCCATGTCCATAACTCAAACATCTGAAACACGGAAGGGGAGGATGTGCCACACGTAAGTCCCCAGAGCTGTCACATGTACCTTTCTCCCCCCAAACTCAGCGCTGTGGATTCCACCATTAGATGAAGTTTTTCAGTATTAAATGCTATGATGCTGAGCAGCACAGTTCTCGGGTCCCTTTCGGCATGTGGATGGAAGCGATTTAGAAACCACAGAGACACAGGCAACTGGACAATGCCTGGGAGTTTTATACTGACATTTAAATACACAGCTTTTGACCTCTCCCCCACTGCTCTCTATTCTTGTCTCTAGCAGTCATAAACCTCTTCTCCTTGATGATGAAAAGGCTAAAGAAAGGCACTTTCTTAAATGTGACTCATTTTCTTTTAGCCAATTAAGGCATACATTTGCATTTTTAAGACCAAATATACACACAAAGTAAGAAAAAGAAAAGATTAACCCAATTTACTAACCACACATACTGAAAAATCACCTTATCGCAAGAACCAGGATGACTCAGAAAACAAATGTAAATAGCTTCTGTGATTTAGCACCGACTGACACCCAATGTATTAAAATAAATTGCCCATGATTTCTCGCAAGCTCCACGCTACTGCACTCCATAAAATGTCAGTGAAAATGCAGCAGTGCATAACTATCTACAGGCTTCACTTGGTGGCAAATAATACAATTAATTTTACCCTGACCAGGACAGCGAAAGGAAGTTAATCTGCATCTCAAACCTTTCAGGGAACGTTTCAGGTTTGTAAAGCATGAGTCAGCAGCACTGCTGCTATGGAGGTTTTTTTCCTAGCATGCTACCGGCAATACAGTCTCTTCTGATTTTCCCAGCTTTGGTATGGCAGCTTAAGTGTCCATCAGTTAATAGCCACCTTTTGTATAAAATGGAACAGGTGAATTTATTGCCATTTATTCATCATCATGTTAAAAGCCATTGCAGACCTGTATGATCATAATATAATGCTATACAGCAAAGAGCTCCAGACGAAGAAGAATTTAAGTTGATGGGTCAAGGCAGGAGAAATCCAGTGTTTTACTAAATGTATTCTAACCTTTTTATTAGTACTGCTACTACAGTAATACCACAACCCCCTTTGTTACTGCAGCCAAGACAAAAGCCACCATAGTAAGTCTCGTGATCAAATATTGTGAATATGCAGCTTCCTCTAACCAAGGATCTCAATCATTTTGCAAAGTTGATGAATACCTCTATGAAGAACACATCGGCATTTCTTTGTCTGTTTTACAGACAAAGAAAATAAGGAAGAGAAAGATGACACAAACTTTCAGAAATGAACCTGGCAGCTTACAACTCTTTGCAGGAGCTACAGGTCTGCACCTAATAACTTCTTCCAGTTGAAGCCATGTCAGCTGAGCTCCTGGTCCAGTTCATCCTCCATCGTATTTCTGCACTTTGATGGTTATTTTCTTGACAGGTTGTACAGGGTCCTTCCTAAAGTTACTAAACTAAAATTCTGCTAACTGTCCCTGACTCTTAATACATAAACATAGCTTGACAGAGAGTGAAGGACAGAAATGTATTTTCTTCCTGGAAACGGAAAACGAAGCTGAAATGAGTCCTCCCTTCCCTCAAATGAAGAAAGCACTGACATAACCTCACCACTTGCTGCCTTTGATCTTCCAAGCAGGCAGGACGCACATGATGGCCAGCCAGCACCCCAGAGCAGCGCTAGGGTGTGCCATGTCCTGCCCAGCTGACAGCACAGAAAAACTGGGATACTCTGGTACAAAGGCAATGGAAGATGGGGTACGGGAGGAAAGGACACAAGATGTAAACCCATAGGAAAACAAATTTCATCAGGACCATGAAATATTAGCTCCAGTCTTACCCCCAGAAAATAAGTTTTATGTGGATTATGTTCTCCCCAGCTAATAATTTTTGAGTCCATTGACCAATTTCAACCTGCTTTGGTGCAGAAGCAAAGATAACTGCCTTCCTACAAGTCACAAGAAAACAGACATCCATGTAGAAAAGACAGACCCTGCAAGCAACCCCCTCAGTATCCCAGCTGAAAGGAAAGCCATAACATAGGACCCTTATTTGCCACTGAAAAATTCACCTAAGACACAGTCTTTCTAATCAGTAAAACAGCAGGAAAACCTTCACTGAGAATTCTTCATCAAGCACAAGACATAAATCAACAGGAAAGTCAGCACCATTAATTCCAATGCTCAAAAAGATACTTGTTTCACATAATCACAGGACAAGACAACGTTAATACTGGTGATTTAACCCTACCCATAGTAAACAAACCACAGATATTGAGCCCCAGCCTGGAACACGCTGTAAAGCAAACCTTCTCCTTACCTCACACTTGCTAAGAGAGGGCCACCTAATAAGTGGGGTTAAAAAATGGATGACAATCTCAGGACAGAGGCAGACATGGGGGCCCAAGCTTGCTCCTGATGCCGCTCCCTGGAAAAGAGTCCTGCAGATGAACTGACACCATGTGTTGCTTCTGAATGCCTTTGGCGCATTTGGTCACCATGTCATTTGTTTAAATGAAGGTGAGTGCCAAACATCACGTCATTCTGGTTGCGTGCCCTGGAGTCCACAAACTGTAATCCAACACACCTCATTGCCACTGCATGCTCTGGCTTCTGTTGCTTTTTTGTGTCAGCTAACCAAATGTTTTCTTTTTGATATTCCAAGCCATCTTATGCCACCCCCGTGACCACAGGTTTTTTAAATCCTGTCAATCTAGAACTAATTCTCTCCTTACAGATTAAGTGCCCCTTACCTATACTTCAAGCAAATGACAGTTTGAAATAATTTCCATTTTTGCCAGCATACCATCTCATTTTTTTCTTTGCAGCCAGAAGGAATGATTTGTAACACAAATCTTAAAAATCCAGATCAAAAGCGGAGGTTAAAATGACTGATAAATCAGAGGTGTAAGAAATATATATGTATTCTTTGTTTAAAAAAAAAAACAACAACCAAAACCAAAAACATCAAACCCTGAGTCTCCTCACCAACTCTGATTTATTAGCAAATAGCTGACACCATTTCTTTGTTTTTAGGAGACCATAGAGGACTGATAAGATGCTGTGTACAGGAGATAAGAGACATTTCCACAGGAGATGAAAACCATTCATCCAAGCAGATCACATTGTCAACAAATTTGACTCATTATCCACAGATACTGGAAGAACCAGGCAGTTCTACTTGTCTGCTAACAATGCCATCACTTCTATTTGTGAGAAATCCTTCCTTTCCCCTTCTCCAATGCTGCAGCAAAACCTTGGATTTTGACATCAAGCCCAGTAAGCAGTGCTAGTCCTTGAGACAGAGTTGCAAAACATTAATGAAATCAGAATGAGACTGCAGGTTGGCTTGTTGCCCTTGGATAATGGAAGTGAAATTAAAAGTGGAGGGAAGAGAAGAGACTTTCCCTTTCAACCCAAATCATCCTATGACTTGCTTTTAGCTACAAACAGAGTGCTGAATGTATTTTTTAAGAATTAAAGCATTTTATACAGTATTTACTTCATTTTTTCTATTTCAATAAATCTAGTGATAATTGATACCAAGAGGAAATAGTATTAAAAGCAACTAAGAAAAAATAACAACCAAAGCATTCCTCTGAAGAATTTTATTTAGCCAGGAAAACCTATTAGGTAAGAAGCCTTCTGCCCACGACAGAAAAAAATACAAGGGCCAAGAGAACAGAAAGATGTGTAGAAAAGGAAAATGAGGAATAGAATTGTTCATAAGAAAACCAGGAGAGACTATCCTGAAAAATTCACTAACACTTTCGCCCCAGAAGGAGCACCTATCAATCAGCCCTAACAATTTATTGCAATGAAATTGATTATTCATCACACTTCAGAGGGATGCATTGCTGCTAGCAGTGGCCCCCATCCTTGCCAATCCTGATGTTCTGGCTTGGGGTTCCTGCCTGTCTGGGGACCCAGACTGGCCATTTCAGGGAACCAGGCTTTCTCACAAGAGTTATCATTACTCCTGGTTTACCCAGGCTGGAGACATAACTGCCTTTCCTGAAGAATTTTCACCTTTTTTATTTTGGTTTTCAAAAGGCACCCTGGAACTTCAGACTAGACACATGCAGATTTTGATTGCTGCCCTACAAACACACATATTCTCTTCCAGGTCTAAAAGCAGAGCTAAGAAGTATGATCAGCTGTAGAACACCTGGGAGGAACAACACACGATAAAGTCTAGTTCGGAAGGTATTGGGCGACATCTGGCACCCGAGAAGTTAATGCAAGATAGATATACCTTTCCCTCTCTCCATCAAGGTGCAGGAAGCAGATTTTCAATCCTTCCTGGATATTATTTTTTTTTAAGGACACAGCCACCACTGCAAATCAATGAGATCTGTATTTCTTAACCACTTGACACATCTGAAAGTTCAATACAAAGAAATTCACTTAATGTTTTTTATTCTGCAGGGTTTTATCTCACTGTTTCCTTTACAGCATCAAGGGATTAAAGCAACCAAGGCCAAAAGGTATTAGGGGGAAGAGGATAATAAACTAGTACTCTTGGGAACTAGCAATGACACTGTCAAAAAACCCCAGTCTGTTTGCTTTTTTTTGATACATAGAAATAATTTCTGAAGTGACAGTAATATGTCAAAAAGCCATCAGACGCTCTTCCAGCACTGCCCCACCCTGCCAGGCTACTGAAAGACTGTGCATAAAACCCCCAAGCTGAGACACATGCAATTTTTGGCAGCAGTGAACAGGTTAAAAGAAGTTTCCCTCCTCCATGAAAGCAATACAGTATGAAACCACCACAATGCTTTCTGCTGTGTGCTGTGATAGATTGTACCTGCTCTGAGCAAGCCAGTGAGTTTAACCCTGTTCTTGCTGATGCTAAAACCAATACTAAGAAGACTGCACATCTGATACAACTGGAAGCCGTTATGCACCTTGCTATACTAACCCAAGACAATAGACAAGCACTCAGGTTTGTATCTCGCCCTTTGGTAGCTGCAGCTGAAAGGACTAATGCATACGCATACATATCAAAAATAACTTTACAGTGCGTGCCAAAACAATTTGAAAATCAATGCAAAGCTGCCACAAAACATAGTTTGACAAAATGAAGAATAACAACTATTGTTTAAATAAATAAAAAAACACAAAAACAAAGAACAGCCCACACCCTGTATCACATTCATTCCCACATTCTCAAAATCACATTCAAATACAGAGGTGTCCTACCTTTTCGATCTGTGAACAAGCAGATTCCAATCAGTGCGTCACGTCCAAGACTATTATATACTGGAGAATCTGTTAGTATAAAACAAAGGTGGGGGAAAAAAAAACTGAAAATACTTAATTTTTGCTGAAAAACAGTTTTCAGCTATGAGAAAAGTTTTTTTTCTATTATGCAAAGACATAGATGCATAAACATATCCATACAAGTATGTGTATATGAAGGTGTGTGTGCATATAATATATATTATGTATGCATCAAATATATTTATAAAGAAAACCATAGAAGTTTATTACCTATACATTTTAATTCATCCAGCGTGCACCGCTATGGAATTTAATCTACAGCAGACTAAATCCAAAAAGCTACATCATAAAGGTGTAACTCTTTCAAATCCTCAATAAGCAAACAAAGCTGACATTTTAAAAAGAAAATCATTACCAGCTCATATGCTGCCATACCACAAAAGCCTATCCTTAAATAACTGCTGCATAATCATTCTCCTGGAGTGTTGTTATCCATCGGCTCGCTGCCTATCTCCAGACAGACGCAGTCTGCAAGCCACCAGCTTGTATCTACCATGTGTACGTCAGGAAAAGGAAAACTGCAAATTAGAAGAAGTCCCCGCAGTGGTGAAAAGGAAAAGAGGGTGAGTGGGAGAGGAAGAGGGAGTTCACTGGCCACAGAAATTTCGAGAACGATGACAAACCAGCCAGCTCCGCCATCATCCACTTACAATAGGATGCTGCACCTCGCTGCTGCTGAAGCAGTTTGTCAAGGGGTTGCTGGTATCAAATGCCTGACAGGCATTTTAATTGCATCCAACCGAGTGTGTCCCCAGGAATCGGGCCTTTAATCCTACGAATATAATCAACTGGTTTCTTTTGTGCTGCTGCCAAGCACACACAGGCACGCACTGCACACAGACAGCAGTGCACCCCGTTTCCACTGCGATGCCGATCCAAATCCTAAACAGGTTTTACGGACGGTACACACTGAAAAGGAGGTCTTGAGGGATTTAGCATTTTCTGCATTACGGATTAGGAGGGTGATTCGCTCTCTCCCTTTATTTTTCTATCTAGCACTTATGTTCACATGTTGGAACCAGCTCGTCTATGCTGTTATTTGAGCCTTGCATTTGCTTATTCACACCGATGGGAAATAAAACCAGGGAAAACACAGAAATGCTGCAGGACTGTAGGGATGAGCGGGGACCCTTCAGGACTAATACAACAGAGGAACAGGGCTCACTTCATGGTTCAGCTCACAAATGAGTTTCTGTGAGGGGTCCAGTTTTACTGCCACTACTCAGCCATCGTGGCTGCTCTGATCTCGCCTCCCTATTCTAAGGCTTTCTCCAGAGCAACATTAATCCAAGTAGGACAAGGGACCTGGGAATTGAGAAATCACCCAGTGTTTTGGGAGGAGACACAGTATGACTGGGGAGGGGCAGCAGAGAAGGGTTAGAGGAGGATAAAGGCATTCTTTAAAAGAGAGAGAGAAAGTTGAAAGATTAACTGTTTTCAAGCTTTGTACGTTTGTAATGAAACAGCATAAGCAGCAAAGGAGCAGTCAGGAGAAACCAATGAGCCCAACCACACTCTTGAGGGCTGAAGACAAGCTTAAATGTCCCTGCAATCAGGACATGCAAGCCAACCAGATCTTCCCAACAGCAACGTGGTGCTTCTCAGTCCCCGTAACAGCAGAGCCCTTGAGAGAAACCTCCCTACCACAAATCTGGGGAGAGGTCCAACAAGCCCCTTGTATCTTTGAGGGACAAGGGGCTTGCAGGAAGGAGTAATAAATCTCTCGTGTATTTCTAGGGCTTCTCTTCCAAAACTTTGCAGGTAGAGGGCTGCAAAGGGAATTGATTCTCTCCTGCCTTCCCCCACAACCATGACAAGATGACTTTTCACACATCCATCAAACTTTGCATCAACCAGAAGTTCCACCCTCACTGCTACAAACAGATCCTACTGCTTTAAAAGCATCTGTCCTGACCTGACAGTTTTCCCCCCCTCTCTAAATCACCACAGCAGTGAGGAGGATGAGGAAATGGAGAAAGGTAGCCTCCAAAGACAGCCCGTATGGGACAAGGATGACGGTGGAGCAGGTACCGCATGGCGGCAAAAAGGCCTCAAGAAGGAATGGAAAAAACAAGCAAGAGCAGCACTAGCGCAATTCTTAGACCTTTCCCTCTAAGAAAGCCTCCTGTGACTCATCAGAAGGGGTGCCTGCTGCTGCCAAACCTCCCACTGCAGAGCTCATCCCCTGCAGAAACCAAGGAAACTCTAATCCTGCCCTCATCTTCCTCAGCTCCACCATTTAACAGTTGGTGCTTGTTCACAGCATTGCTACCATCCCTCCCTCATTTCTACAGCTCCCCTCCTCCAGCCACTCTTTCCCCAAAGCAACCAGGAGTTCTAGGAGGTCCCAGAAACAGCACAATGGAGCTGGGAAGGTGGAGGGATAGCAGGAAGTCCTGAAAACTGCCCTGTAATTTCTCTCAGATGCTCCTGACAGACCTCATGTGGTTCACAATGGACTGATACATATTGCCAGGCTGCGTCCTACATGCTGTAGCCCGTGGCTGAATCTTCAACCAGCCATCCAAAGTGCCTTCACTCTGCCCATGCAAGCATTTCCAGGGACCCAATTGGCCAAAACAGTCCATGGCAAACAGTTTTATCCTAAGATAATACAAATGAAAGATAATCTTAATAGTCAAGTCTGTTCCAGCTGCTCTGCAATATGCCTTTTCAAAGTCCTGTAAAAACACTTCTGACAAGACAAAAGTCATAGGAAGAGACAGGGATGAAAGGCCTACTCCAACTAGATGCTGGAACACAGAGAACACTCAGTCCTGTTGGAGATTTAACCTCATGTTTTATCCTGACTCAGTCAGGAAAGCAGGATCAGCCACAAAGCAAACTCATCACATAAAATTCATGTACCCCGACACAGTGAAACAGGAACACTTGTGAGCAAACAGAAAATACAAACATCAAGTTTGCAAGTAAGTTGACAAGTAAAGGTCCTGGAGATGTTTAAATTATGAACATGTGCTACATAGCATGCATTTTTAGCACCTTACCCCTCTAAGATTAATAGAGACATTTACAGTCTTGGTAAAGAAGGCAGTGAGACTGTGACTGAAGTCTGGTCTGAACTTTAAAAGATCTTGCAGGTTCAGGTGGGTTTTTCTGACATTCTGGCAAGACAGTGGACTCAGCTTCATTACTGTATTATAGGAGACCTTAGAAAATCTAGCTGCATACTGGGTCCCTCTGTGCAAGGTGGTGGGCAAAACAGGAGGATAACTTCTATTATAACAGATTACTTAGAAGAGCCAAAACACAAAAGGGGGTAGTGGTAGTGTTCTCCTCATTTTCAGGATAACGAAAAAAAACAACAATTAAGGGGCTTGGACACACACAACCTCTATTGCCAAGACAAGCTGGAAGACCCTGCCAGAACCTCAGCCTAAGATCTTTCCACCCAAACCACTGCCAAAATCTTGCAACCAGCCTTTAACAAAGGAGTTGGGGGTTCGTTGCTTCTTTTTTAGCAAAGACTGGGTGAACATTTTATGCAATGGCTAAAATAGCGTGTAATATCATCAGTGATGTAGATTAAGAGGAATAAGTCTACTGAACAGAAACTGCCCCACTCTGGTAAAAACACCCCTGGAACGGGGAATTTTCTTTTTATTTGCTATTGTCTTACCACTTATAACAGTGCTGGGAATGGCTGCCTGCTGGAGAGATTGAGAGGAGATGGATGCTTCAGCAGACTCTGTAAATATTGCCTGTTCTGCAGTAGTACTAAACATCAAACTGTCCTATTTTACTAGCCATCTGAGGAACAACCTTCCCCTCCCCCCCCTCCCTTGAGAGGGGAAAAAAAGAATAGAAGGGCATTAACTAATTCTGGGGAAAAACATATGCAGTACAGCACACTAGCTCTTTCACTCGGGCTGCACACTGAGGAAAGCTGAGGCTGAAGTCACTGTCTGTATCTCTATGGTTACTGGGAGAAGATGAAGGGTGGGGAGGAGTTAGGACAAGCTGCATGCTGAGTTAGCAGCTTCTGTGGGTAACAAGGTGCAAAGGATTTCAAGGCAGGTTAGAAAGTTTCAGGATGCAGGGGGTGCCTGGTTTTGTTTTCAGTCTCCCCCCTAGAGAACACATGTGCAAGAGCTGATCTACCCACCTCATACAGCCAGCACCTCCAGAGCCTTTTCAATTGCGCTATTTCCTTTACACCAGTGATGCCCCCAGCTTTGTATCCACAGCAGATTTCAGCATCTTCATGGGACTTACCTGTCCTTCCTCCCAAGCTACCAATAAGACAGGCGTGTACTGGTGACACTGCCCTTCCCCAGCATCCATGCAAAGGTATCCCTTCACGCAGAGTATCACAGGCAGATCTCCTGTACCCATTAAGCCACCAGCTGACAGAACATAGGCTTCTGTGCAGCACAGTTATATAAACAAGCCTTCAAAACCCAGGCAAATTATGTTCTGTCTTTCCCCTATCTCAGCTTATTTTTTTTACACCTGTTAGGTATTTTCAGGTGTGATCTCTCTTTTGTGAATCCAAGTTGACTCTCCTCAACTAAATAATAGATATGAGGTATACCTAGAAAGGGATCTCCCATTTCCGTTTCACTCTGTACCAGCATGTCATTGAAATCAAGGTGGAAGATGTAGGATATTCAAATCCTCCCAGGCCTGCTTTTCAGAACAACCAATTCTGCACAGAACCCTTTGAAGCTAACACATAAATGTATTCTTGGGTTTTCTTAGGAAATTCTTGTTTCTAGCTTAGAGACCAGTGAAAAAAAAAGAATAAGAAAGCAACATTCATAAAAGGTGTTTGTTAGCCCCCAAAGCTTGTATGTATATGTGGTATAGTTACTAGTAACAGCTGCAACACAAGCTTTTGTATAATAATCCCATAATAAACCATCAACTCTGCCCTGGGTACCACATGTGGAGGGGAACAGCCTGGTCTCACCACTTGTTCAGCCTGCTGCTTCTGGGGTGCCAGCGTCAGTGACAGCTGGGCAAAACACCCCAAGCTCAAAATCCATCCAAAGAGGAAAAGTAAAAAGTAAAGAGATGAGTGAATAGTCACGCCCCAAATTTCAACATGGCAGAAGCAAATCTCCATCTCAGAGAACCACCAAAATACCACTAAACTCATCTGATGTGTCCCCATTGGCACAAGCCGCAAGTGCCTTGTCACCAACACTTTGGGCCCACAGATTTCCCCACTGCCTCTGGAAGATGATTTGAATTTCCAGTCAATACCTCCAGCCTGCAATATCAGAAACAATTGACAGCATCAACACCGCTGCAGAAACCAATTCCACTCAAGAGTGCCACAACTTTCTCCAAAACCAGATCACTGAATCACACACATCCACAAGCACATCATCTTCAGAGGCTGTGAGACAGACTTGTGCAATCAACACTGCATTATTAGGAGGCTCAAAGATCACAGAAGCTAACACAAAGCTCCTCTCTCACAGTTCAGAGCCACTGGAGTGTTTACAATAGATTCTTTACTGTCTTAAACATGTAGATGGAAGAGATGGGTTTATTATTTTCTTCTATTTTTTATTTTGTCTTTAATTCCACTTCCTGCAGGGACATAAACTGCATCATTTTGCATTACCACATAAAGCAGTAGTTGTAGTGTTATAGTCACAACAAGATAAGGTCATAATGGAAGGCAAGTTTTCCAGCAATAGTATGTGCTCTTACCAGAGCGGTGCTCACAGCACACAGCAGTCAAAACACAAATGATAATTAATCCTCTGGTCTACCTAAAGACACCGTTTTTCCTAAAAATCCTCCCTCCCAAGCCAACAAGAGATGGAGGCAACTCCTGTGGCCACACAGAAGCGCTGAGACCTGTGAGGGACTCAGGATTCATGACTGCCCCCGAGATTAATAGAAAGATGAGGTTTTGTCAATCTCTCAGAAACTGAGCTTTTTCTGAATGAAAATCAAGAGGTAAGGATGTCAGAAAAAGGCAAAAATAGACTGACAAAGTTAACAACAAAGCTTGTTGTGTTGCCTTTACTGTTACAAGGTAACCAACCACTTTTTGTAATTCCAGTTCTCAAAATCCCCCTTTACTACCTGGCTCTTCACTCCAAAACCTCCTCCCAGGTCTCTTCCAAATGCTGCTTCATTCTCACTCCTCCTGTTCCATTTGTTTCCCACTCTTCCCCTTTTGCTTCCATCACTGCCCTCCCTTCTTCGTGCATCCTTCCTGTACCTCCCTCTTTTGATACCTCCCCCTAACAACCCTTGCCTCCCCCCAAAAGGTAAAGGACACAGAAACATCAAAAGCCTGAACAGCATGTGCTGCATGACTTCTGTTGAGCATTGCGTTACTTATTCTGCTTGCCTGCATTAGTCCTTCTTCCACAGCTTCATCCTGTCTTTAGGGGCAATTCTGCCCTTCCTTCTCTGCTTGCAGAGGAAAGGAAAGCAACTGCTCAATACATGCACATAAATTCCTGTTTCAGAAAGATGCTTCAACCAAGCTCCTAAAGCTCGGATCCAAACCCACCAGTTAATGTTGAAAACCACAGTCAACTTTCCCATTACACCTCTGCGTAGACTGAGGCACACAACTGAGAGCATGTAACAGTTGGTAACATCCAGTTCAACCCCAGCCTTAACCTGAACTTAGTCACAGGTGCTCTGGTAGCGATTGAGTACACACAGCCCTTGTCCGGGGCGGGGGGGGGTTCACTTCTTACCATGTGCATCTTGCAGACACACTGAGTGTTTCTCCATCCTATCACATAGCTTATGACTAAGAAAATATTGCAGATACAAACCCTACCATTTCTTCTCATCTTTTCTCTCTCCTGGGCTACCAGTGGGGTGATGAATCAAGACAAAAACTTGCTTACAGTAAAATATCACAGCTACTGTGACAGAATTTATTCAAATGTCAGTTTGTACTTCACTTAACCATGTAACCTAATGGTTTTCAATTAACTGTCATGTCATACCTCATCAGAAAGGCTTCAGTTATTATTCTGTATAAAATTTATAAATAAAATATTTTAAATTCATGAATCATTTGTTGAATCAGATTTTGCATGACATGCAATTAAAATATAAACTCTGAGCTGGCATGGTCTTAAATATATATAAATAATACACAAATTTATCTGTTTTGGATAATCACAGGTTTGGGGCAGTATTTCAGATTAAATCCTATTTATATGGAGGACAATGTGAAAGCAAACATTCAAGTTCAGTTCCAGTCAGTGGGACATTGGCGCATAGTGAAATGCAGTACTGAAAACAGAGGTTTTCCCGAAATGGGTCAGTTATCTGTGAGCCCTGTCAGAGAAAAGGTATTTGCTCCTTCATTTTCACCATGCTAATAAGTCAACTTAACACTTTTTCAGAGGTATCTTCCCTATCAGCTGATTACTGCCTTCCTAAAAGCTGCCAGCCAGTTATTTTCCCCCATGTCCACAACTTTCTTCAAGAAATTTTTTAAAAAATGCACTAGCCCTAATAACTCACTGCTTTTCCTCGACAGCAAAACCAACCAGACAGGCAATAGAAATTGCAGTAACATGTAATAACATGTAGCAGAATTGGTTTGAACAGCTTCTCACTTAGCGGTGCTTTATGTAACAAAGGCAGTCAGGCAGAAACCCATGGAAGAGCTACCAGCAGCCGAGCCGCGCAAAGGGGAAGTAACTCTGTCCTCACTACAAAAGAGAGATGACAAAAGCCGCCTTATGAGAATGCTGCTGACTAATCAGCCTGACCACATGGGCACAGATGTGACACTGTGCCAGCATAATGCAACAGTTTATTCCCTCTTCACATGGGCATCCAGGTCCTTTGCAAGGACATGAGCCTGTCCCAATAGCTGTCCTGCAGATTTCCAGTAAAACCAACCATAACCAATAGTCACTTTGACCTCTAAGACAAAGCCCAGCTAAAACCACCAGAAGCCTTTCCCTGGCTTCAGTGCGTTTGGATCAGAACTTGTATTTCACACACCCTCCTATGTGCTTCCGATAAAGGCAAGGAGGGCTGGCAATGTGTGCACTGTGGGTTACAGATATCCTCTTTGCAGAGGACCCAGTTGCAAAGGGCTTCCTAATGGATTTTGACTGTTGCGTTTACTGTGAAATGAACATAGCAGATACTGCAGGCTAATTCATTAGCTACTTGTGATTGATTCTTGTTTTCATCACTATAAAAGCAGATTTCCTGTGGTTAACGTAATGATCCTGATTCCCTCTTTGCTTATACACATTTAAGTCAGCCACAGCTCCACTGAGTCCACAGCAGTTGCTACATCAAGACTAAAACGGGTTTAATGACTGGAGACTTGGGTTGGGTAACTTAAACATAGGTTTCATTCACACTGGTCTCAGCGTTGTCCAAAATTATTTTTAAGCTCTTTGTACATGAGAATTACTTCCCTCGACTCTACCAGGTAGTTGCCTTGAGGGTGAAAAGCAGCAGCTGTTTAACAGCACTCAGTTACACTGCCTGTGAGCTCAGGGCATGAAGCAAAGAGTGCCACATCCAATCACCATCACCAAGAAGACTTTTGGGAAGTGTAACATGATTATAGTCAAATCTGGTTTATCATAATGAGATGGAAGACAAGAAAGTCATTAGGTAAAATGGAATTTCGGATAAATGGAGGACCTTGAAACTTATCTGATACACCTCAAGGGACATGACCTTCTTTTAGATGAAAAAGTACTTTGATCAATGGCATTTTAGATGACAGGCCCAAACAGCAGCACTGCCAGTAAATCGGGGAACTTCTGCTGTTTCAACAACTGCCATGGGAATTCTTGCTACTGTAAGCACTGGTTTACACTGTATTCAAAGGATGATACTGTTTTGCAGACCAGCAACCCCACAGCAACACTATAGCACTGATGAAAATATGATCCGGAATTAAAAGGGGAGAAGGCAGAGGTGAGGACTGAGAGAGAAATTGCCAGTCTCGGCTCCTCTACTGTCCTACCTGGGTTTATTTGGAAGATTTCCATTCAGATTGGCAGGCAACAGAAAAAAGCACAGACAGCTCAAAAGACAAAGGTTTATGCTCTGTGCAAGGCTCCTGAGATACACAGAACCGAAAAGGAAAGACAGAAATAAGAGAGTTTAGCAACAAACTAACAACAAACTTTAACAACAAACTCTACCAGTTCAGAAGAAGAATATGCTTTTTAAACATCTGAATGCTCAAATAAAAATCATACAAAAACCAGAGGCAAACATCATGTAACTAAGGGGCAGCAATAGCACAGGAATACAATCAGAAAAGCTAAGAAACAAAATGAATTACAATGAGCAAAGAACATAAGAGGCAACCAAGAAAGATTCAATATGGTCTGAAAAGCAGAGAGGGCAAGTCACAGTTCAGCAAAGAGGCACAGCAAAGACAATGCACAGAAGGGTAGGATTCAACATATTCAACTTTTGCCTCAGTTTTCACAAGCAAGATCAACCGTGAGCAAATGCTGCATGCAGTTAACTTTAAAAAGAACCAGAACCTTGGGTCAGAATAGGAAAGAGCAGCTTAAGAAACACTCAGTACAAGACAGAGACTGCTCAGCAAATTTTGTAAGTCCTCCCTGACTCAAGAAGAGCATTTAAGGTTTCACAACAGATCCCAGAGAAGATCGAACATCACACTCGCTTTTGAGAAAGCCATGGGAAATTACAAACCAGTCAGTTTTAACCTCATCTTTGCAAAAAATTGGGAAAAAATATACAAACAAGCAGCTTACAAGCACCTACACAACAGGAACACAACTGAAGAAATACAGCTGACAGTATGAGTTTGTCAATAACAAATTCCAACAAATGATCTCATTCCCTCTTGATTTTGCATTTATAAAATTTGGGTTTCACCCCAGTTGGGATGAGCCTGTCACACTTAGGAAAGCATCTTAAGAAACTAAACCTAGTGCTTGCAACACGATGCAGCATAGTGCAGAGCATCTCCCAAATCTAAAAGCAGGAAATCAAGAAAGAAAAGAACTGAACAGCATATTGAGAGACAAGGCCTCAAACCCATAACTAGACAAATCAGGAGTAAGTAGCTAGGCAGTAGCTTGGCAGGAAAAGGCTTACTGTGGGCAAAAAAAGACAAATCACAGTTTTATTTATCCTAATGGGGATGCTGTCCCTGAAACACTGGGATAATTATTCCATTTTCTTTGTTGGTGGTGATGTCTCAGCTGGAGAAGTGCCAAAATCTGGGGTTCGCACAGTAAGAAAGATATTGGCAAACTGGGGAGAGTCCAGATATAAGCAAAAGGGAGAGTTTGGGAAAACATTCTTCTAATCCTTCCTTCTAAAGCACATGTTTTCAGATAGGTTTCTCTAAAGTACAGAAACCCAAACAGTAATAAAAATCTTCCAGAGCATATAATTTGTGCAGATATAGANCACTGTGCTAATTAAAAGCAAAGATTTTTTTTTTGTGTGATGTATTTAAAAAAAACCTGCTACTGAGGAAGGTCAAAATTTATTTATGTATTTATTGTTATAAAAAGAGCACCAAGGACAGTGCCTAGACATGCTGGCATCCTCCTCGGAGTGAATGAGGATCCTATTGTCCTACCCTACAGCCGCCTGATTTCTATGACTATGCAACTGTGCGTAGATCGGGCAACTTGTATAGACCCCAGCAAAATTCACCTGGGCCACAGGACTGACTTATATTGCCTTCTCTCCACCCTTCAAGGGGGCTTCCCAAGAAGCCAAATCAGGATTATCATTGCAGAGTGTGGCACTGCACCAACATTGCTTCCCCCACGCTTTTCTAATCTGGGCCAGCCATGGTGTTGGGGACCTCAGCCTCAGTCCCAATCTCCACTTAGGATTTAGACAGCCACAAAGCCTAAAGCTCCAGGGACACTGGGGCTGGAAGAGGCATGCCAAGGGGAGCACACCACTGCACCACCATTGCTCCCACTACATTCATGGTGTCTCAGAGGACAAGGCACGTTTGACAAGCCCTGCAGCTCTTCCATGTGAATCTCACCTACTGCTCCCCTCTTTGCTGCTGGAGCACCTCAATAGGGTGGGGAGGGCACCAAGGCTGTCCCTTGCCTCTGCACAGTGTCATTGAGATCATACATTCAGGTTTACTGGGTCTGTGACCTACCATCCCCCAGACTTCCAGCTGGTCTACAGAGTGGGACTGGTTCAGATGAAGATGTCTGTCCACTTACTAATATCAAAGTAGAGACTGAAGAACACAGATGCTCCTAGCATTTGCAAAAAGGCTCCCTACCTCTTTTTAAAAGGGTTCATAATCAAAGTCAGTCTTTGGGGCACGACGGCTCTTATATTTGAGCAAAACCCCCAAGCAACAATGCAGAACCTGCAAGTGAAAAAACCAAGAGCGCAACACTATTAAAAAAGACAGCAGAAGGAATTAAGAGGAGAGAATAAATGGAGTAACTAATACACATTTGCTCCAAGGTTTTCTCTGCACCAATTGGCAAAAAGAATACAACTGAATCATTAATAATTGAAGGAACTTGAAGACAAAGGCATTTTCAGCCTAATAATGATAAAGGGATGAAAGAGGGCTGTAATGAGAATTCTGACGATGGTATCATTTGGGGGGGCTGGGAAGGAGGGGTCATATTTAAAAGAAATGGTTCCTTTGTAAAATGAGAGCAAGCATTCTCATTACTAAGGCAGACAGACGCATCTGAAAGACCTTATTCAGCTGATGGTGTCACTGAACACCCTCTTGGACACAAGCTCTCCACTAACAATATTAAACAAGGATAGGAGACTGCTGTAGCAAAATATAATGTGTCACTTGTTTGTATTTTTTAGCCTCATAAATCATTAATGGATGAATATTAACAAGCATCCAGCTTTCTGACTTTTTCTTAACTCTGATGATTCTCTGCACGTAGTTGATGAGAGCTTAAGCTTTCATTGCTTTTGGAAGTTGGCCCTGCAGACCAAGTCAGGAGCAACATTACTAGCATAACACACACTGGGTATCCCTTCTTAGGAGGCAAACCTTGGACAGAGTAATTTGCATCGATACCTTTTACAGTCCATCAGCAGTGGAGTCAGGCACACTCATGTCTGCCTCTGGTTCAGAGCCCTGAGTTTTGCAGAAGACAGTTTCTGAGCAACCAAACTGTGCAACGATACAAACAAAGGGCATGTTAATTTTACTGGCTCACTGCCATATTTGGGGGAAAAGATGTTCATGAAAACTCAGTAAGACTGAAATGCATTGTTTTCATCATAAAGAATAAAAAGCTGCAACTTCAAAAACAGTACAGAAAAAAATCAGGTCAGATAAATTTCCTAGGAGGAGGGAAGGGGGGTGGGGGAAACAACACCAAACCAAAACCCACAACTCTGCATCATCTGCAGAAAGGACAAGTAGCAACCTGTCACGAACCAAAAGCTCACACTGTCAGGGTAACCAACTCCAAATTAACTATTGATGCATTCACCCAAAAAGCTATTCTTGCAAACCTTTCCAGCCACCAGGAATATGGTAGTACAAACCACAAAGGCATTTTCAGAATTACACTGTAACATCATCACTCACCGCAGCTAAGTCAATGGGAAAAAAACAATCCACTACTCTGCAAGAAGTTAAGACAGAAAATGCAACAGAGCACCACAGCATAGCACAACCTATCTGCAGCCCCACCTGAACAAAAGCCATAAACAGGAGGTGGGTGGCCCTCCTGCAGCTGTTCACACCCTGAGGACTTCTTCCCAACTGCACATGAAGATTGCGTTTTCTGGTCTGCTAGCTTTGCTCAAGTCACCTTCTGCTGTCCTCTGAATGTCCCCTGTGCAATCAGCAGGATGACTGGAGCTGTAACAGTCACTCGACCCAGGTAAGCGTGGCAGAACAGACCCTACAGAGACTGGTTTTGGCTGTACTCTGCAGGTATATGCACAGAGCCACAGAAATGGAATGGACAGAATCCAGTTTATGAGGACATTGGAGGTTTTTTTGCATTATCTTCTTCTAGCTGCTAGGGATCTCTAACATATAGAGTCACCTTTGTAACTCCTGGCTTTTGGGCACTATGTTATTTTCTTGAGTCTGCTTGGGATCATCCCTCTTTGCAGATCTTGCTGCAAGCTTGGAAACGCTTAGCCTGCTGTGCTGTGGCTCAGCAGCGTTTCAGTGAGCAGAGAGGGAGCTCCAGGGGCCACTCACCCCACCCACCTCTGTACAAGTCTCCCCCAAAGACACTCACTCACCTCCCACAACTGCAGAGCCTTGACTTGAGCTCAGACTAGAATCTGAACCCCAAGAGAGCTCATGTACATTAAACTTGGGATTCAGCTCACTTAATAGTAGCCCTTATTCACAGGACTTGCAAATTGCCTAGTATTTCGTACTACCCTCATTAATAATTTTTAATTGCTTTCCAGTCAATGCAAACCAAAAACACCAGAACCTGAAAAACTGGTGGTATCTTTCTTCAAAATTTCATTGCTTACACTCAGATATATATCTTTTGCCTGACAGAGCTTTCACAGGACAAGAGATTAGTGGAAAAGGAATGGGTTTTCATTATAGAATTTATTCTCTATTCATTGCATGTATGAGGCTTTTAAGGGACAAAATCATCCTGTGTGCTCATTTGGAAACTACCGGTCCTCTCTTCAACTTAATTTCTTATTATTTCCTATTCAGAGACAAAATTTTGAAGAACAGAAAAATAAATATTTATTGCACTTCTTAATAAAGGGAAACCATGAAAAGTCATTAATAAATCATGAACACCTTTACTAATAAAAAATATAGGGCCATGCCAAAATAACCAGCTTTCACACATAAAAAACAGCATGCAAACAAAACACAAGAAAGCTACACCTGCTGCAGAGAGTTGCAGGTCAAGAGTCAGAAAATTCACATCTGGTAAGGCTGCCTGAGCCTTTGTTAACTTGTGATATTTCTCTAGGATATTTTGATTTTGTGCTACAAGATGTATGTTAAGGCCACCAAAGCACTGGGAGCTCCAGAAAAAGTCACACTAAGTGCTTCTCAAATACCATGCACTCACTACACCTGGGTGCTAGAAATCATCCGAGCTTTAACCACTGCAATGCTGGGAAACACACTTTTCTTCCAGCCCTTTTTGTTCCCCCAGCAGATTGTATTTGCTGATCCTTCTTGCTGGATTTAGGCCACTTCCAGTTGCCGACCCCCATTAGTCCATCAGGAGGGGGCCCTAATGAAACCAGCTTTCTCAAAACAGATTTTCTTCCTGCCACTGTTCCCCACTCTTACATTCACAGATCCCTTCTCTTCTTCAGCTGCTCCTGAGGGCACGGTTCCACGTTACAGAGGCAAGTCACATAAGGAGCATACAACAAGGTTCAGTGAAAGACACCTGCAGGATGAAAGGGCTTTCTTTTCCTTACACCTTTTGGAGAGACTTAGATTACCTTCTCAGTAAAAAGACATCTCTACACATGCCCCATCTACTGACTACCAAACAGACCAGCTGATTCCTGTCTCCCACCTTTCCCAAATTCCAAAATACTCTGGTAGTCTAGAGTTTAACAGTATCAATCAATCATTAAACACAGCTAAAAGCTATGAGTACTTAGAAGTATTCAAACCTTTTAAAAAAATATAATAATAAATGCATGACCTTATCTTACTCTCTGATTTCTGCTTCCTGAGTTACTACCCAGGAGTCACACCTGATGGTGGGGAAAAAAAAAAACAAGAGCAGCTCTCCCTCAAACCTCACAAAGCTTTCAAGCTAAGAAAACATTGTCTTCTCCTGAAAGATTTAGGATAATTCTGAAATGTTTCTGTGTTATAAATATAGTAGCAAATGTAAATAAATCTAAAATTAGATAATGTGGAATACACACATTACCAGCACTCTGTTTCTTCCATGTTTTCTCCCCAGGTTCTTCAACCTATTTGCTATAATATTTAACAATTTTCTCTGACTCTTTGGCTTCCATCCAGCTCTTTCCCTTTTCTGCTGCTTCTTTACATCACTATATTCTCTTCTACTCGATTTCCCATCTTTCTCCATCATTCATGTCCTCAAGACCTGTATCAGCTCTGCCATGGCACCTTGCTCACTTTTGGTGCTGTGGGCTGTGCCTGCCCTCTGCCCAGGCCCACATCGAAGGCTTGCAATCTCCTAGCTCTCCCAAGAACAAAGCTTCCACAGCCACATTACACTTCCCCTACACGCTCCAGGTCCTTGTGTACATGGCAAACTCATGTCCCCAGCCAGGTCATCCTGCACGTGGCATAAATGCTCACTCCCCACCATGCCCCAAACCCACACAGCACCCCCAGTGCATCCTGCACTGCGTTCCTCCACCCTCTGGCTCTCATTCCCCCTTGTCTCCTGCCCAACTTCATCCTAATCACACCAAGTGCTGCTTAATCATCTCACAGTGTTGTCAGGAGGCCCAAATAATTACTGTTTTGCAATGCATGCCTCAGTCCTCAAGTGAAAGCTGTATAGTACATGTACTGGACCTCATTGTCAAAATGCTTTCAAAAATTCAATGAGCATGCCATTGGGGCAAGCAGCGTTGTGTGTCCACTTTCTCCATCTAACCTTAAAGCCTTTTTCCTTGTCTCTTTCCATCTCCTTGAACAACGGAGAAACCAAGTGTAGAAAACTTCTCAATATAAAGCTGTATTTTATTAATAAGTATACACATGCACATTGGTTCAGATTGACTCCAACATATAGCCAAGATAGAAATAACTGAACATTATTTTATTTTGTTATGCCTTGGTAGAAGTGATTTTACACTTCAGTAACTTGAAAAACAAGTCACTGTGACCAGCAAATGCCTTCTATCCTAAAACATGCAATCTGATGAGCAGAAGGCAGAGTGCAAAAGGCAGGTATCACTTGAAAATAAAAGTCTCCTGACAGCATGGCCCTAATATCCATACACTGAGCAGGTGTTTGCCATCTGAGAGAGAACTCAGAGAACAAGATAAACTAAAAAGCTTGAGGGTTTTTTGCTATCTCATTTTATTTTTATTCAACTACCACTCCACATGTTGCATTTCATTTCTGTGGCTCAAGGTTTTGCCCCTTTAAAAGACCAAAAGACTCTCTCATCCTGAATTAATCTTTCATTCCTGAAAAGCACTGGACTGAAACTCCTTATTTCCCCCTGGGTACACCAACGGTAGTGACAGCTGATCCTTGCCTGCACTGCCCAGTCAATTATTATTATTTTCCTTCTGAAGCCCACAAAGACTCTTCAGGAGTGAAAGCTCTCCCAGTGTGAGGGCACTGCACAAAACATCTGCTAAGAAACGAATGCATGAGATGAGATAATGGGTGGGAGGAGGAAAGAGGCTGTAAGGGGCAAAGTAGCTCACTGGAACCAGAGGCAAGAGCCCAGTCCAGCTCCTGCATCTCTGCCCTGACTTCCAGAAACTGACTAAGAAAAGATTTCCTGCAAACCAGCTTTTTCCCCATGTTTGGCCTTCCTTACCCACTAGCAGGGCAAAAGATTATTGTATTGTTTACATCTTATCTACGCTGCAGCAGTTTGCAGTCTCAGTCCCAAACCAGCTCCAGAGTACTACGTACTGCATCCGCTTGCACCAAGCTTATCAGCTGCACAGCAAATAAGTGACAATGTAGATACAGACGGACAACACTGTCAGCTGCAGGATGAGGTGGAGTCTCAGATGGGACCTGTTGGTGCACTTTCAGCTGGCACTGTATGACATGGGAATCCTCTGAAGACAGTGCAGTGGCTGCTACAAGATGCTTCCTCACACCTCCCAATCCACAGGGAGGGAAAGCAGGAAAGAAAGCAAAGTGGATGCAGCTTGAAAATTGGCAGCAAGTGCTGTATGGACTGGGAATAGGACTAACAGACACACAAAAAACCCAAACGAAATCCCTGTAAGCAAAGAGCAGTCAGGTCCAAAACACTTGGCCAAGCAACTCTAATGTCTCTACCAGACAGCCCAACCCCTGATATAGCTCCCTTCAAGCTCTTAAAAACTGAAGACAAGCCCACAGAATTCTTTAAGATAAGAAAAATAGAGAAGAAAAATGGATTTAAATAAAAAAATTTTGCATTACCTGAAGATTCAGAGAAATGACACTGCACTAAGTGAAGCCTAACCCTACATCAATGTCCTGCTGAAAGCCTGGCTGCTCTCAGGAAAGAGCCGACCTGAGCAAAGCCTGACCTTCGGGACCAGAGCCTGGGAAGAGAGAGCAGGGGCCCCTCCAGGCAAATATCTCCCCCATGAGCTCACAGCAGGAGCAGAGACTCCAACGGAAAGGTCCAGCATTCACCAACAAGGGATAGATGGCGCAGAGCAAAGCCCAAGCTGACAAACACGCTCATTCATTTGCTTGCTGTTTTTTTATGTATAAGCACGGTGCCATCTGCTTTACTATATCCTTCAAAAGGCTGCAGCACTGAGGAGAAAGGCAGCCTGTTTGCCGTCCTCCTGCTGTGGAGCATGGTGCGAGGCAGGCTGCTCTGTGCAGACAGGAGGCTGTCCCTTCCCCAAGAGCACTCGTGCTGAAGGGGCCAGGGTGCTGGGCAGGCAGGGAGGGACAGAGCTGGGGGGACAAGACCAGGAAACGGCTGAGAAAAGCAGAGCGCTCTCATCTCATGCAGCTGGGTGACTTGGGGTCCCATTGCAGGCTGAGCGCTGGCACTGCCAGTGAGGGGGAGACTGCAGAGTCAGGAGGGAAGTGGGATTTCAGCCCGTGCTCAGGAGAATACCCGTTATCCTGATTGTAACCCAAGCGTTGCCTGAGGTGGACAGTGCTTACTGGCACACAGCCCTGAGCAGCCCGCCTGCTCCAGCAGCCTTGGCAAGAGGAAGGAACCCGTAGTCCTGCAACTTTGCAGGACACAAAGTCACTGCTTCCAGTGCCAATTATCCTTGTTCTAAAAGGGTCGTTCCCCAGACTGAGGGAAACTACCCTGGTGTCAAAGCACTAAGTAAGATTGAGGCACAGGTCCCTGAAGAAGTTTTTTTTCCTGATTTCAGAGCTGGGTGGCATCAAACAAGGAGACATTACAACCTTGGAAAGGTCACCTTGAGGTTGTGACCAAATGCAAAGCTACAAGAAGCTATGGGACTGTTCACTGAACATGTGCACATCTCAAGCAGTTTTGAGGATCCCAATATTAGATCAATCACTCATCCCATCCCACCACTGATTACTGCCACCCTCTCCCCCATACACACCCAGTATGAGTGGTTACTAAAGCCTCAGTGCGGCCCTGCGGAATCAAATGCTAGAGAACTTCATATATATATATAGTATGTATATATATACACACACCCCACACACAACTGTGAAACACCCCATCTGCTCACGTTATGACACTTTAAATGCATGCAATTAACTGAACTGAAATGGCATAAGGATCTGGATCAGTCAGTGTCTTTTTCCCCAACTCCCACTATTTCCACCTTCCTCTCACCCTAACATATGGAATGCCATATGAATTACTGAATGGATCATGCTAAAACTGGAGCCTGTAAAATCTATTTTTAATACAGATTACGAGGGGATATTGTCAGTCCGTGGTGCAGCATTGTTTGCCTTACGAGCTTGGTCTGTCACTACTTCTGGCAAACCCCACTTCCAGTGCTGACAACTAATCTCCAAGCTCTTAAATATTTTTCCTCGGTGCTCTGAAATAAAACTCGGTTTCCTTCTGAGTTCCTTGGCAGGAACTTTGCAGGAATAGCAGGTCAAGCAAGAGTTAGTGGACTGCAGTTTTTCCAGCCTGCTGCCGCCATTCTGAAGTAGCCATGGGATGCCTAACAAGAATGCGCAATTTTCACTGTTAAAGCTACCAAGGTATCTATTAATCAAACACGTAGGGCTGTTAACCTGAGCTTTCACAAAACATCACCAAGACACAGAAATCACGTGCTGTCCCAATAAACATCTAGAGAAGAGTCTATATATTTTTTTTGTCCTCTGGTACAAACTGGGAGGGTACATCTTTTTCAAATGCTGACTGAAAGCCCCTCCACCTTAAGCAGCAACAACACCACAGTCAAAGTCTTGGCAGGAGAAATAATTGAAGCAACCTGGTTTGTTTATATGCTGATAATTAAATCCTGATGCAAAGGTAAGGAGACTCACAGTAAAGATCCAGCAGCGCACAGACACAAAAATACAAAATCTCTTTACAAGGCCACAGCAAGTCCTAATAGGCATTTTAAAGCCAAGCCAGGTCAGGTTGGCCAGGTTATTATTAGCTCTGAACAGCCCATACCTTGGTTTTAGCATACATTACCTGAAATTGCAATGGTTATCAAGAACTGCATTTTCTCCTACCCTTGAAAATCAATTAAACCATTACCAATCTCATCTTTACAGCCAAACGCACCATCAGCAATGCAGACTCAGTCCAAAACCAATGTCAGATAGAAGGCTTCAGGTGAGGTCATACAGAATTAGAGGGAACATGTGCCAAAAGAAAGTGATTTCTGGACAGTAACTCCTTTCCTTTTAACCTATACAGGCTCATCAGAATCAAGCTCCACTGAAAGCATTTTCTTCCACGATGAATTTAACAATTCAGAGAAAAGCAACTCACACACAGAGGACCATGTGGATGAACAGTTTCTAACTGATTCCAGAAGTGATGCTCACATTTGCATATTAGATTTTACCTGACAACATGCAGGTGCTGCCTAGGCAAAACAGGAGGCTGGGACCAATCCAGCATTTCCAGCTCTGGCTCGAAATCAACACGCCAGTGGTTCACAGAGTTCCCAGCAGTTAGGGAAGGGAAGCTGGGTGCACTGAAGCAGCTTCAAAAGTGTTTAACAAAGCAGAAACTGGAACTGATGTGTCATAAAACACTATCAATTACTACAAAACTGTTACTTCATTTTAATGTACCACAAATTTAAGCCTGCCTCTTCAGGGTACCACCATTTCATCAGCAGAGGCCACTTAGAGTCTCACACTTAAAATGTTCTCACATGTTTCCTTTCCCCTCAATGAAAAAGAAATTCCCAGTCATTCCTTCCTGGTTACTCTCTGCAGGACTGAAACTTCAGAAACACTCACACGTCTTTCCCTGCAACAGTGAAATTTGTTGGCAAGGTTGTGCCTTCTCATTGTTTATCTGCAGGAGATCAGGCTTTCACCCCTTAACATACAAGCTCCCTTTCCTCGCCACCACTCTGCCCCATAGACATTTTATTTCATTTTCCCTGATGTAACTACAGACCAAAGGACCTGAAGCATTTTAAAGCAGGGCTAGGATCCGACATGGATTAGGCACCAACATAAAGGAACAGAGAGACCTTGTGCTCCCACAAAAGCTGTCTTCTCTCTCATTGGACTGGCTCACATAAAAAAAGCAGGTTTCTACTCCTCCTTCTTCAGAAGGTAGGGAGGAAATGGTAGGCACCTATCTCTTGTGGTCAACATGGCCAAACCAGATTGGGATGGAGGCCCAAACTGAAAGACAACAACCAGAAAAAGCCAGCAAGAAAGTAAACCTTCAAGAAGGCATAGGGCTCAGGTGAGGCAGCGTGCCTCAGACAGAGCCCAGGGAGAAAGACACCTCAACCTCTATGGCCAAGGCACTGCCCTCACTCAGAGCAGCGCCTCACATCACAGCCAAGCCTTCAGTCTGGTCGGCTGAAGCTGCCCCAGCCCATATGTTCCTCTGGCTCACAAAGCGTGATATGCTATGCCTTTGCTTCAGCAGGGGGAAGAAGGGGAGGGAGAAGGGGACAAATTAATTCAGAAGCTCTTGGCAGGCATATGAGTAACAAAATAAAGGCAGAAGTTATGTAGAGCAGGTCTGTGCTGCCAAATGAAGTCACAAGTGGCTTAGTTAAGATTTGAGTCTCTTTTATTTTTATTATTGTTGTTGTTATTATTATTAGCATTTGGCAAAAGGAGCCAGGAAATACCTTGCTGGTGATGTCTGCTTCTCCCAGCACAAGCCAGTTTGGAATGCTGAATGGCTTACCCTGAAAAAAGGGAGAATCACACTATTTCCAAGCCCCTGATTTCTACTGCCCTTTATTTAAGCAGCGTTGCAACATTTTATTTTTGTTCTTATTTTATAAGATGTTATTACACAATGAGAACAAACCTTCCCAAGAATGTTCACTTTTTTCCTCCTCTATTAACTGGACATGGCCTCAGTGAGATGGGGAAATTTCCAAACACATGCACTGGTGAAAGTTGAGTTTGATCTAACAGGAAAAACCCTCTGTTCACTTAAAAGCCTTATAAAGAAAAGAATCCTGAAAGAATCCTGTCCTTCATATATAGAAACACAAAACTAGAATTCACTGGCTCCTCTGAAAAGAGAAATATATGGTCCCATTGCAGGATAAAAATAACTCCCAGTCAAGCCAACATGAATGACTTGCTCCCTGCCGCAGCAGAACGTATGGTCTAATAGGTCATCGACTTTTGAAGGAATCCATTTTTACCTTTGGGCAAAGAAGTAGTTTAAGCTTAAGCAGGATGAAAAACGATGTATGTTACTTACAAAAAAAGGCCCAGTTTAGCAATATATAGAGCATCAAATTCATAGAACACTAAGCAAGCCACCTACAAAGCTCTTGTTTGAAGTGAAAGCCAAAAATACAGTGCTTTCTCTGACAGAACATACCCCTCCATCTGTTTGCTGCTTCAGGTCAGTTTAAATACTGCAGCTTCCTAGAAAGCTAAACAGACTTTACCTAAGGGACCCTCAAAACACTGACATGTGACTCTGGCCAGCTTTCTTCCTCCTTTCCAGAGTTTGTAGCCATAGAGAGTCCTGTGCCACTGCCGAGAGACTCACCCCACTCCCTGAGGCAGCACCTCCTCACACCAAGTTGTTTTGCAAATGCTGTATCTTCATCATGTTATATAAAAGCAGTTGGATGCTTCTCCTGGGTGGACCCCAGGACCAGATTTCTCCATTTCTGCAAGTTGAGCTCTTTTCATAAATCTGGCTTCTGGCAGAAGTAAGCTGTACACTTATGTTTCACCCAGTCACAACAGGGTCGCATTTGCACACTCAAACACAAAGTGGCATTTTGTATTCTCATGAGCACAGTTTCCAGGGTCAAGCAACATTTAATCCAACGGCCTGATGCCAATGCCATGAATCAACATAACAAATATTCAGATAAATATAATTACTGTGAATGTTTTACCCACATGCTGTTGGAAAAACAGAACTCCCAAGTCTTTTTCTTGAAAGCAGGGGAATTATGCTATCTCAAATAATGGAGAGTCTCTATAGCTGCTTGTACTGGTTATCATCTATGCAGTCTGGATGGGGCACCGGCACTCTCCACCCAGCATACTGTACTCATCGCTTTTAATAAGCCAACATTTAATTTAACTCATTCATCTGTGTCCTGTCCTAATTTACAAAGACGTGTGTTACCTCTCCTTTCTAACTACTACTAAAAGCTGACAGCTGTTTACATCACTGCATGGAAGGTATTTCATAACATATTGGATTACTGAAGGCACAAGCTCCTTCAAGAAGAGCATCGGCATAATACCTGTGATTTTAAATACAAAACTAATCTTACTGAAAACTGTCCTTACTTAACTAAAATTGTAGCAGATGCAAACAATAAAACCTGGGGGTAAGAAACATGAGAAACACTTCTTGAGGAAGTGAAACAGTTTCTTAAACATCTGTATAAATAGCTGCTTCAGAAGCAGCTCTTATGCATGAGTGTTTAAGAAACCACCGTTATTGCAGAGATGGCATTATGTGCTTTACAAGGCTACATGCCTGCATCAGTTCTGTTCTAATGTTTTATGAACCGCACAAAATTCATTGTCATTCATTCTTATACCACCATAAATTCTTGACAGAAACACAGCTCTGGTAAGCAGCCATTTATAGATTACAATTTCACATCTCGGCCTCACCTACCCATTTTCTTACAGCCACAGCTGGCAGAAACCCCAGGTGCAGGCTCTATATGGAAGCAGGAATTGCAGATTTGTAGTCATTACTAAACCAAATGAGAAGCCAGTGAATGAAACAAGGGAACCCAATGTGTCATAATATCTACCATGTCATGTGTATCTCTTGTGGTTAGTAGAAAGATAAAACTTAAATCACAACACCTAGCCAGTTCTTAAAGAAGAAATAGGCAAGTGAAGCCACAAAAAAGCGGCAGCCAGACACAAGATGGTTGATGATACCAATGACCCTTCAAAGCATATTGTCACAACTGGTGTCAAGCCCACCAAATTAGTCAGAATCACTTGCTAAATAAATGTGAATCATTTTATTGTAGCAGCCTTTTCACTCTACATTTATGTGTGACAGTTGTGCAACTACACCTGCATTAGACAGCTCTCCCAGCTCGCTCGCCCCAGGACACACATGCTTCCTCTCGCTTACAGAGGATAAGGTTTGCTCTTGGGGCCCAGACTCTCATGAGCACAAATGCTCACAGTGATACTGTCGCAGCCATATATACATGCACTAAAGAAGCCTTAGGCCAGAAGAGACACCACCATAAGCAGCGTGCTGAAACAGCCCTGTGATTCCCTCTGCTATCTCCTCAGAGCCCTGTGCAGGACCACAAGAGGCCTGTGCAAAATTCACTTACAAACAGTAAACTAATACAGGGCACAAGGTGACTTGCTTCTTAAGTAGTCACTGCACTGTCACACAGCCTACTTACTGTTAAATCACGATTCCTTTACCGCCATAGTAGAGTGAGGTACGTCTACACGTATGAACAAAACCTAAATATCTACAAGATTGTGGGCTGGTGCTGGAAGTCCTAATGCCCAAATCTGAGTAGGTTTCTTATATGGCAGAAATGCTGTACTCACGTTATAGAAGGACAAGTCCCTCAATGGCAACTGGGTATTCATTCATTTACATGCCCACCAGAGCCGGTGCCAGGCTGCATGACAAGTAGGACAGCCACCATACACGGCAGGCCAGGATGGTGCAAAGTACCGCATTTCTTCCTCAATCGAATGCAGTTCTGCCCTTTTTCAATTCTTCCCTTTCCACCTCTCATTGTTCCTCTAAGCTGAAATATAAAAGCTCTGGTTTGACAGAACCGCAGGGAAATGCAAGGATGCAAACATGTTATTCATAATCCAGAAAATCTGTCTTCTGAATTAGAAGCAGCCAAAGGCTGAATTCTCCAAGGCAACTCGCTCTGAGTACTTGATGTGGCCAAGGATACAGCTGACAGGGCAGAAAAAAAGCTCAGATTTAAGCAATCAGTTGCAGAGCCGCTGAACCGAATACAACTGCGGATAGGACTTCAGAACATTACGAGACACATTTTAGTTTAATTTGTGAATCAGCAGCATCCCCCTCCTCACCTGTGTCATACAGCTGCAGCTGAGGTCAGCAGAGCTGTCAAAGCCAGTGCAGCCCCTCTGTAAACACCACAGACTGATAGCCATTTCTCTGAGGATTATTTGGAGCTCATTCCCTTTGGCTATCCGGTTTGCTGCAGCAATAAAAATAACCCTACTTCAATAAAGCAAGACGTACGCAGAAAGACTAAATTAACAGGAGTTAAGTTCAGACAAGACCAAAAAGAGATATGATAAAAGTATCGTATCGAAACATTTACAAGATTACTGTGCATAACAGGGAATGTGTGCAGTGGATATGAAAAACAGGTCTATCAAAGCACCAAAAATCTAAGTAGTTGCTGGAAGAAATTTTCTACCGCTAAGGACAGTGAATCAAAAGAAAAGCAGCACAGCAGCACTAGCACTGGTGTGTGCACTGCATCCCTGAACGACAGCGAGGGAACCAGGGAACAAGCTCTAACTTATGGCTAACCAACTTCCTTCACTCACCCAAGTACTTTTATTTGCAGTTTTGGCAGCTACCAACACAGCAGCTTCTGCCCTCCATTACTGTGATTTTCAATTTAATACACCATCATTTCGTCCTGCTATGTTCCCTCTGAGCTAATATCCTGCTGCTAGGGGCAGCAAAGAGCCTTTCTGCTAGATTTTAACCTTCCATTTTCTGTGATGTGCAATGCACCATGGGGTGCATATTGCTATACCACAGAAAGTTTTAATTCAGAAGCAATACCATGAACACCTTCTAGGCACTAGCTGGGTCATTTGGTGAGAAAAAGCAGCTAGGAAAGCATAAGAAAAACACTATATATGCCATAAAAAGACCAATTATTTCTTCAAGCAGCGGGGCACTATTAGATAACAAAGTTTCATCTCCCTTGCAATGCCTCTCTGTAGCAAAATGGCAGGAGGCAGCTCTGTGCTGATTTCACCCCTGCAGGCAGCAGCAGGGCTACGCCAACACGGATCTGGCAGAACACAGAGGCACTTTGGCTGGTGGAGAAGAAACACCACGTTTTTCTCCCAGGGCCACCCCCGATGCTGCAAGATCTCCATAAGGGATCCCAGTCGGGGTCACGTTAAAAGGCGCCGTCTGTCCCTATGCTGTCAGCTCTGCTGCGGTTGGACTGTTCCTTACATAAGGGCACTTTCCAAGCCAGACAGAGAAGCCCTTTAACATGCTGGTGTCCCATCCAATCCTCCTCCCAGCAAAGAGTTTAATGAGGGCTGTTTTCAAGCAAGTTGAGGAAGAAAACAATTATCTTTTTTATTTGTATGGACACAGAAAGTAATTGAACAGAGTACTGAGGAGTGGGCAGGACGGAAAGAGAATACATGGCCTTTTTCCTCCTCCTGCACATAACTCTGAGCCTTAGAAGTACTGGGGTAAATACTTAAGTTCAAGGGATACACAGTATCTGGTTAGAAAAATACAAAAAGAAAGTGTAAGAATAAAAAAATTCACAAATCCTTCCAGCCTTTTCCCTTGACTGTATAGCAGGTTTATTTGGGTTTTGCCACTCCCCAAATCAAAAAGAAATTGCAATGAAACTGAAACTTTTTGTCCAATCACAAAATCTTTCTTTCCTGAAATTTCTCATATTGAACTAGTGAGGCCAACATGAAAAACGTTCTTGTAGGTAGTGTGGAGTTAAAGATTTGCTCAACAGGGAAGGATTTAATTTGCCTCCTTCACACCAAGGCTTGGCACAGCTCACATGCCTCACCAGCAGTACCCAAAAAAATCCAATCTTACAACCACCAACAAACACACAACAGTGCTCATTTGTTCTGCAGAAGTGATCAACTCTTATAATCTTACATTCTGTATCATCTCTTTACAACTACAGCTTCTCGCATTCTTGAGCTCACCCAGGCCCAGCACTGCTTTGTGCAGGTGCAGCCCTCTCCCCACGTTTTGCTCACTTGTTGCAAGGCCAGACCCAATGACACGGTGCCCTGTCAAGGGGACACCACAGGAGCAAGCTAACCCTCAAACAGCCACTCAAGCACCATCTGGCTCACAGGGCTGCTTCCCAGGAGCTGCTCTGCATCAGCAGCTCCTTTCCCCACCAGCGACTGCCATGGTTGCAGCAAGGCAAAGTAGGCACCCTTCTAAAAGGGATTAATGTCTTAGCACCAACTTGGCCTAATAAGGGCAAATCAAGTGACATTACAGCTCTGCCCCACATGCTGCCACCCTACCCTGCGCAAAACAAGGGCTGCGGCAGTGCACAAAGCTGCCAGTCTGCCCTCACTGTGTTTTGCACGTACTTTGCCTGGATGACTCAGAAGGCTCAACCAGCAGGCACTGCGAATACCTCTTCTTAGTTCTTCTCTTTTCCCACAAAGTGCTCCTTTCTATCCACCCTTGCATTGCTCCTTCTGCACAACAGTATTCCACCTGAGCACTTTTGTGAGCAAGTTTATGGTAGGTTACACCTATTAAAGATTACGACTGTTTATTAAAGATTAATACTGTTTATTTTGATTGCAAGTTTTTAGGAAACTTCTAAGAATGGGGCTGCATTGTACTGGACACTGTACAAACACACAGCAAGATTATTTATATAGATACATAGGTGTTGTACAGTATTAATGCTTTTTGTGGAAAATGAACAGTAAAAGCATATCAAAAACAGATTTTCTAGCAACTCCAGGACCTCTTGGGTAGGGTAAAAATGCTACTGTGCATGAAGTTATATTCACCTGTTTTCATTTGGTGTGAACTTGTGTGGCAGAAAAGGTTTCAGATTTTGAAAACACTGGTATTATTGAAAAACAGAGGAAGATCTCTGTTCCAAAGAGTTTGCTATCTCAGTCATCATTAAATATCACAGGGAAAAAAATCCTTCACTTATATGGTCTAAATACACAGTTTCTCTAGATAGAGACTATTACTTTAACTGCCTCAACTTCTGTTTAAAGCAGCAGATTTTTTATTATTTTTACATTACTTGGGCTAGAGGGCAAAATCCTAGGTGGTAGAGTTAGCATTTTATACCAGGATGTTTTGTTTGTTTGTTTTTAAATTGTCTCTCTTGTTTTAAACATAAGTAAAACAAAGTACACAATTCCACTAACACTTGTAAATAATGTTTAAAGATAAGTACCCTGGTGTGTTTAACATCAGTTTGAAAATTGTTGTAAGGGATGGATCATAAACATGATTTTGAATGGAAAGATTCCCTTCCTATTTTAACATGTTTTTAAAATGTCTCTGGAAATGAAAAGGACTATTCGCAACCTTGAAAGGATGATTTGTCTGGGGAATTCTGTCCTGTTTCCCATCTGTACTGGTTTTACACTCAAGGCAGGTTTTAATACTGACTAAATTATCCCAATTTTTATTATACTATATNAAAAAAAAACCAAAAACAAAAACAAACCCACCAAAACCAAACCTGGAAATCATGCCTTTTGGTGATTTTTTTCCATGGTAAAACATGCAAGAGCTCAATAACAATAATGTCCTTTCTTTCACACGATTCTTGTAGCTGCTGAGCACTGCACAAGGTCCCCTTCATCCTCACTTACTTCAGTAGAAGCTCCTACAGCATCCTTCGGGATAAAGTCCTTAAACACTGAGTTTGCAAAGCATTTAAGCATCTATATAACTTTAGGCACTTGGGCAATCCATCCTCATTTAGCAGAGCACTTAAGCACTTACAGTAAATCATGTGCTTGGTGGCTTCGCTGACTCAAGGCTTTAACATTATGTCTTTACAGGACTATCCAGCTTCCGTAGTGCAATTGAAATACACAGTCAACAGCTCTGGAAGTCACAGAGCAAAGCTGGCTTTGCTTTTTGAAGACAGTATGGTTAACAGATAGAGTATGTGTACTGTAAGCCTATTATGTGCAGTACATAAAAAGCTCTGATTGTGATCAAATGTTGGCAGGTGTCATTAACTTGCTGTTAAAAGAAATAAATGTACGTGTTTTAAGTGACAAGGAACCTTTGGAAACCAGCAGTAAATAAAATACTCTTAAGGATGAGGGCAGGGCTGAGCACAATGGATGAAGCAGCAGGTTTGCTACTACGTACCTGAATCCCTGCAAACGGCAACATATCTTTGCATCTGCTATACTTTGCAATTACAGATTAGTCCTGGTTTTGCTTGAGCTTATGGGCTGTTGTCATCATGGCAACACATCTAAAACTACCAGACACTTACCCCCTCTTCCTTCCCTTCCTTCAGCCAACTTGGAATGGATTTGGAGCTGTTTATGTGGCTTTTATTTAGGCATCTTTCCCACACACATATCTCTAAAAGCTGAATTACTAGAGGTGCTCCAAATAGCGAGGCTCTGTATTTTGCCCTCTGCAGGTCCCAAGGTTAATTGTCTATATGATTTACTTCTGGCATTGATTTCTGCACATAATTTGAGCTGTGTGTCAACTACTTAACAGTTTTCATCGCAAGCCCACCAGAGTTATTGGCAGACTTGCTGCTGATTTAGTTACTGCTGTTCCCATTCATCTAATCATGAAGCAAAATAATCCTTAATTAAAAAAAAAAAAATTGGCTCTGAACTCTCAGGCATCAGTCTTTAGTGTACTGATCCTTTATCACCTAGGTTTGGAAGTTGCAATAGAGTCCTAAACGTTGATGACTTATCTTCACCACTAATAATACTTTTTCTTCCCCCAAATGAGCAATGTTAAAATCTGTATTTATCAAACTAGAAACACTGTAGGCAAGAGAGCAAGATGTTTCTCTTTCAGAGCCACCCAGTTTTTGTTTACACAGAAGAAAAAGCTAACTAGGACACAACAAAGCATTGGTTGAAGAGAAAACTGAGCCAACAAGATGCGCAGGCAGGACCAAGCTGTCCTTGGAAAGCCCCAGAGGAATAGAAGACACTAAGCACATGGCTCCACCATCAGTTAAGAGTCTGCTGTCAGATCAGACTCAACCACCATCCATATTGTAAATCCCTGGCTCATGTTAAGAGGATGCTTCAACCCAAGCTCTCTGGACAAAGAGATTAGTCATATTCAGCATCTTAGCACAGGCCCAGACTATTAATGTGATCTAGATGGCTTTGGCATGGGAAAGGCAAAGCAAGCTACTGACAGCCCACCAGCAGACTGGAGAAGATGGCTCCACCTAAGCACTCTTCAGATGCTTTAATCCAGACATAAAGCCAGGCTCTTGCCAGCCACAGTGAGGCCTGACCTGCTGGACCCTGCTTCTTCTATCACATTGCAAAAACACACGCATGGAGGAATTTGAGACGAGGTAACTCAGACTGGAAACATCCCAAATGAAACACGTAGTCAGAAAACTAAGGAGAGCACAAAGCAAACTACTTTATAAAAAGCAAAAATCCTTGTGAACTCCCAGAACAGAATTTCAGACTAGTTGAGGTTGGCAGGGACCTCTGGAGATTGTCTAGTTCAACCGCCTCTGAACAAGCAGGATTGCACTTCTTCATATCAGCAACTATTTGTCCAGAAGCAACCCATTTAAAATAACCCTTTGGTCCAGTTTAATTAGAAATGCAATTACGAAAAATTCACAGTCCTGCATGTTATTTGGTTAGACCAGTGGATGGTAGTCCTCTCCCCAGTTGAAAACACTGATTTTTCACCTTCATTATGAATCGCGTCACAAGCCCCTGGTTTTACACAGCACTTAGCTAAACTTGTACCTCATCTTAAACTTGATATCTGAGACACTACTTTGATGCATTTCTCCAAACTACCCTAAAAGCATTTTCTGCTACACATAAGAGTATGAGCAAATGAGTCAGCATACACTGGGTGTGAACTTGTGTTGCTCTTTACTCACTGTTCATTTATCTAGGTGTAAGTCAGGAACAACCCCCCTGCTGTCAACTGAATTACATCAAAGAAAGAAAGAAGGTGTACATGGCCTAAATGGAAGACGCAGTATCATGTTTTATATCTTGAATAAAACACTGCATGTCGTTATAGGCTCACAAAAACATGAGTGTTTTATGTGCTATTTATTAAATCATACTTCCTGTCCTAATACAAAAGCAACAGAAAAAGGGGATAAAAGCCTTCCATACAAATGCAAACCTACCTGCTTCTGAAGTCCTCCTAGAGCTTACACTAACACACACACAACATTCGTTAAAGGGATCAGGTGAAAAAGAAAATGAAAGAAAGAAAAGGAAAAAAAAAGACACTGAAAAGGGTGCAAGACAGAGCTCTGAGATGCATAGCAGGTAAGGAAATAAAAAGCACACATCCAGGACTGCCATTTTTAGAAATCCATAGATCTGTTCTCAGTGCCAGCTTCATGCCTGGGCAGTCAGATGGCAGCACAGAACACTTGCTTTAGCAGAAAAGTCTCCAGCAAAGAAGTTTCCAGCAAAGCTACCCCTTTGCCAACTGCCCCAGGCATGCCGAGAAATCAAAGCTATGGCTTGCATCCTTGCTAAGGATCTCAGCTCATCACATAGGTCTCATCACTGCATTCCTTGCTATGAGACCGTGCATCAAGCTGGAGCAGCCCCTTGCTGATACTTAGTGAGCCTCAGAAAGGCTTTCCCTACTCTCCTGCCTGGAAAGCATCTTGGATCCTTTCTTGCTTTGCATGAGTAGAGGACATGAGACACCTCGGTGACTTGAAGGGTAGAAATCATAGAACAGTTTAGGTTGGAAGAGATCATGTAGTTCCAATCCCCCTGCTATGGGGAAGGACACATCCCACTAGACCAGGTTGCTCAAAGCCCCATCCAACCTGGCCTTGGACACATCCAGGGATGGGGCATCTACAACATCTCTGAGCAACCTGTTCCAGTGCCTCGCCACCCTCACAGTGAAAAATTTCTTCCTAATATCTAATCTAAATCTACTCTCCTTTAGTTTGAAGCCATTACCCTTTGTCCTGTCACTACATGCCCTTCCAAAAAGTCCCTCTCCAGCTTTCTTGTAGGCCCCCTTCAGATACTGGAAGGCTGCTATAAGGTCTCTCCAGAGCCTTCTCTTCTCCATGCTGAACAACCCCAACTTTCTCAGCCTGTCCTCAGAGGAGAGGTGCTCCAGCCGTCTGATCATCTTGGTGGCCCTCCTCTGGACCCGCTCCAATGGGTCCATGTCTTTCCTACGCTGGGGGCTCCAGAGCTGGATGCAGTGCTCCAGAGCTGGATGCAGTGCTCCAGGTGGAGTCTCATCAGAGCAGAGTATAGGGGCAGAATCACCTCCCTTGACCTGCTGGCCACGCTGCTTTTGATGCAGCCCAGGATATGGTTGGCCCTCTGGGTTGTGAATGCACATTGCCAGCTCATGTTGAGCTTCTCATCAACCAACACCCCCAGCTCCTTCTCCTCAGGACTGCTCTCAATCCATTCTCCTCCCAGCCTGTATTTGTGCTTGGGATTGCCTCGACCCAGGTGAAGGACCTTGCATTTGGCCTGGTTGAACCTCATGAGGTTTGCCCAAGCCCACCTCTCAAGCCTGTCCAGATCCCTCTGGATGGCAAATGAAATTAAAGGTAGGACTCCGTATTGTTAAACTGGAAGGGCAGCTGCCTAAATGCCAGAAACTGGGTAGATAAAACATTTGGGTGAGTCCTTGTGGCATAACTTTGATAACAGTTTTCTACTTTTGAAAGGCATCAGGGAGCTTTGGAGAATGCAACCACTCAAGGCCTTTGATGTTTTTCAATTAACCGAACCAACACTAAGACAGCCCCGAAAGTGTTGGCACAAACTGGCTCCCACCCACAGATGCACAAAACCTCTTGACCTCCTCTGATAATTCTCAAGCTCCTGAAGAATCTGCCTTGACTGTCTGGTCCACACCTGCATCCATAGACATCTCCTGGATGGGTCCTGTATGCTTCACCTACAGTGCTCATTCTTCTGCCTCATGGAGAACATTTAAAATAGGAGCAGAGAGGTGGGCAGAATACTGCAGCTCAAATCAGTCTAAAGTCAAACAAGAAATCTATGCATTTCCAGAGATGAGGATAATAGTGAGCAGTTTAGTTTTGCTAACGAAAACAAAGTTGTACAGATGAATGTGCACACACACCAAGACTGTACCATCTGAAGCTTTGTGTTTCAGCTGCAATTGGGAAGGAAATGACTCTTTTACCTGGCATGTTGTTAAACAGCTGTAGACTTCCTCCTCTAGTAGTATAAACACACTTTTTCTCTAGAGAGGTGTGATCTGGGTTACATGAGAGGGATTTAAGAAAAAAAAGTAGCGACCTTCTATGCTCTCAGTGCACCATATGGATGATATTTTGGATGTGCCAAACTAGAATGGACCAGTGTTTCCTCCAAGCTTATATCCCATCCCCAGACATAGTGGAATCCAAACATTGTAGCAGATAGCCTCCATTTAAAAGGGTTTTTTGCACATTTTGTCCCATTCGCTCCGCAGGTTCACTGACCATGAGGCTGATGTTATTAGGACAGGAGTGGAGTTCAGTAACATCCCTTCTGCACAACTAGAAACCCCGAGCAGAAAGGACATTTAAGCAGACAGCCAGCAAACAGCAACATTCACATATAAGAGTTCTGGCCATAGCTAGAAAGAAGTCTTGTGTAGGAGTACAACTTCAATCATGCACGTAATCCCCTAGAGTTTATTTATGGGCTTGAAAATTAAGACTGGACTTGATTATTTTTCTGGAGGGAGGAAGTCTATGATTTCCTTAAGTGCTGGGAAATAGCAACGTTCCAAGGCAACTCTATTTACTTTATTATTTAATGTCTACACTCCTCACTTTAGCACTTCAAAAATAAATGCCTTTAAACAGTCCACCTGCAGCACTATGTGATTGATTCAACATTTTCCAGTCATCCCTGGTTATTTAAGTGCAAAATGAAATCAGAATAAAAACACAACAGAAGCAAACACCTTTGGAGTTCAGAAATTAGAAAAAGCCCCTCCTGTTCTTTAAGATATTTACCACTCTTGTTTGTTGCTAGAATGAAAGTGAATGAGGCCCTGCAGCCCAAAGGTAATTTATAAAGCAGTTCATGAAAGAAAAAAAAGAAAGGAGGAGGTATTCAGAGCAGAAATGTCATCTTGCTAATAACTATTGTTTCTCTATCAAAAAGTTAGTGAGGATGATTCACAGCAAACACCACTGCCAACCTACCCCCAGCAGTATTTAGTCAAAGTGATGTTGCAACGCTCAGGAATAACATGCAATAACCACATGATTTCCTGCAATGAAATGTCAGCCCTGAGTCCAATGCTATTGCTGTGAAAGCTGCAGCTACGCCTAATAAAGACCAGAAACCCCGGGCCCACCTCCCAGTGATGCTTCAAAGCAACGGTGGCACCTTGTCAAGGGGGCAGAAGTCACACTTCTCAGATGTGCCACTCCGATGATTTTGAACAAAAAATTCACCAACATTTCATGTGAAAAAGGGCCATTTCAGCACACACTTTTCTGAATATAATTTATTTCTTCAAAATACATGGAAGCATTTGTTCACTGAAAACTAACAAGTGTCTTAGTAATCTGAAGAACCAGTACCCAGAAACCACAACAAAAACCTGAAGGCATTTTGACAAATGTTTCCCCTTTCCTACATCAGATGACCAGATGTGCTCATCCTAGAGCAGCCAGGTTAATAAACATTTAAAACATAATCAACAACCATTCAAGACATGAATGTACTAGGAGGATAATGCAACTGTTGCTAGATTTGACTTGCACAAACTGTGCTTCAGATGCCAAATGACTCCTGGGGCTAAGTTCTCAGCATCTTTTGTCAATTGTTACTATCTATGAAAAAGCAGGGATGTTCATCTTTCTAATTAATATCCAATTACCTTACTGTGGGCACAAACCAGGGCAACTGTTTGCAAGCACCAAAATACATATCCACTGTCCCTTAGTTAGGAAACCTATCCTTTGCCCTGTATGCATGCTGCATTCTTCTGGCATTTTGCTTGCAGAATGTGCAGCTTTCTTCATCCAGTCCAAAGATGTGATTTGCAAAGTTGGGGGGGGCGGGGGGGGGAGAAGCATGAAGAAGGACCAAATCTTCTCCAAGAAAGGCCACAGGGCTCCAAAGCTGAAAATATCACGTGTGAAACAGTACCTGTCACGGCTTTACCTTGCTTTCCTTCTTTTGTATTTCTAGGAATCTGGTTATCAGAATGACTTGCAAGCACAATTTCTAACATCATAAAGTCATATCTCCAACCCACTCTCCTGCATGACATTAACTGTTTTTTGAAAGGTTCCCAGATTCCTAAAGTCTTGGGGAAAAGTTCAAATAGACTGAGATTGGTTTTAAATACACACATGCCTTGCAGCATGACACTTCTATAACTACAGCCAAGATTTCCATTTACTTTAATGGAAAGTGACTGTTCTAAATGACTCCGCTCTCACACCTCTACCCTCCTGCACTCCTACTAGGGTCTCCTTTCATTTCCTCACTCTGCCCATACATTCAGACCTCCTTCACTGACACCAGACTTTAGATTGATGGATCCCTCTTGCACGCTCAGTGTAAGTCTCCCCAGCTTTATTCACTAGAGCCAGGTGAATTATCAGGCCTGCTACTGCAACTATGTACCTGTTCATAGATCCTCCTTCACATGAGCAACATGGTACATCAATCTAAGTGTCTGCAGTGTCAGGAACAAAACAATTTTGACTACAGTAATACAGAATTACTTGGACCTGGCTTTAACTCGGCAAAGATAACCAGCACAGCCAAGGCTTCGCTCTCATCTGCTCCGATCAGCTGATGCTAACTTTATATGTGGCTCAAAAGATTTAATTAAAATGTGACCAGGATACACGTTACCTTCATGGCTTTTGTCGGTGCCTTTTAAAATTGTAGCCCTTTTGGGTGTAAGAACCAGTATAGTAACAGATTGCCAAACGGAAACATCCTTTTTTTTTTAAATAAAAAAGAAAGAAACTAAGGGGGAGGAAAAAAAAGAAGAAAAACATGGTAAAAATAGAACTGGCTGGAAACCAGAGACCACAAGAAGAGCTGGCTTACAGGAAATTGCCCCCGACAGTTACTAGTGGGAAATTTTTTCCCATGTACTACATGGATCATGCAGAGACAGGATGGTTTTACATACACTCAAAAAAGCACATAATCACGGGACAACCTAGCTTGCAATTTGTATGGTTGGGGAGAAAGGGAATGGAGAGGCTGTTCCTTTTCAGTCCATACCAGCAAAGCAGAAAGGATCCCAGAAGATGCTTTGTCCACTGCATTAGCAAGTTTCAATTACTAAGTTTTAAAATAAAAACATTAAAGTGTTTCAGCCAACATAAAGCATCAAAACAAAGTCAACAAAACAGTAACAGATACACCACAAAACAGAGATGTAGGACCCGCCTTCAGTGGTTCTACTCATATGAGGGAGCATTATTCATAGCAATAATGTCTCATTTGCTCAGGTCTTTACATGCTGTTTCATTGCAGAAGTATTACATCTATTTTCACTGTGCCATGCTAATTGAGCATAATAGCATATTACTTAACCAGGTCTACAGCTATAGGCAAAGCTTACCTATTGCCTTTTAATATAAAAATGCTACGTTTCCTAACCTGCCAATACGAGTGGTTTTGTCACAGAACAAGCAAATGTTTGCACACATGTGGCTGCTGTTGCATGATTGCGTCTAAGTCATGAATGAACAAATAGCTAAATCTCCTCCCAAACAGACAGCTTTTGTGATGTGCAATCATAATCACAATTTGGCTCTATCGTCTGGCTAGGACTTCAAGCAGCTTTTACTAGTTACTCCTCGGTGCTCTGCAGGCAGTAAACTGCAGGCTTCTCTCAAAAAAATGCCAAACTATTTGCTGACAATTTGGTTTTGTTTATGAAACCACTTCTTCAAACAGCAATGCTGCTAATACACATGTAACAACGGCACACTTGCTCCACGGTTCTGCAGCATGGTAAGTATATCATTAGCCCACTACTAATGATAATACTACCCAATAGGTAGTAATACCCAATAGGTAGTATTATCATTAGTCCACAGAGATATTATACTGTGCTCTGCCCTGTTCAAAGCCAATCATGGTTACAAAGACAGTCCTTCTACATACACAGCAAACTTTGGATCAATCCTGATATCACACTAATAAAGAGCAAGAAAAGCCAGGACTGTTTTCCACCACTTTGCTGAGCTTCCATCACCTCCTTGACCCATTTTTTTTAGGCCGGTTCTATTATTTCCATTATGTGGCTCAAAATTATCATTTCTAGAAAAGCCATTCACCAGCTTGGACTAGGTAACTCCCCCATCCTCAGCATTTTTTTTCTGTACTTCTTAAGGACCACACTCTGCCTCCCATACGCATAATAACTAGCACCTTCTCCCCAAATGCTCCCATTGCTACAGTGCAAATCCAGCACTGCAGCAGAGTTTGGCTCTTGCGCAGCCAGCAGAACTGTGAAGGACCAGCAATGGTGCTAAATTACAGAAGTTAGCTGGGCTGCAGCCACAGATACAAAGGCCAAAACTTAGATCATAAGAAAGGATTGGTCTGGGGAAGAACTAATATGAAACTGTAAAATTTAAACATGTAACACATAAAACATCTGGTCTAGGAAGTCTAGATATGTTGTCAGATTCCCTACCTGAACACCCAGGCCAGACGTGGCATTTCTGTCAGCTCCTGGTACTCACTCCCAGAATTATGTAACGGTCAAAAATTACAATTATTCAGAAGTTAGGGTTTAAGGCCACTGTTATGCTTATTTTAGATCATTCATAATACAATCATGCACCAAATGCTCCTGTATTTCTCTAACAAGTATTTTTTCACATTTGTATTTTAAAAGGAAAACATTTCAAAGAAGTATCCCACAGTATGCAGAACTGTGTTTTTCCCTAATACTTGCCATGAAACTGATATTGAAAGCTCAGGAGAAATATTCAGCTGATAATCATTTTTTATAATGGAAATCTATCTTCCAGCAGCTAGCAAACAGAAAAGGAGATCTGAAAGTTACTTACTTTTACCAAAGGACAATTTAAAGTTTTAGGTGTTTAAGACACTGCCTCTCCCTTTATTCTCCACCAGCATTTAACACCTGAAACCAGCATTGTTCCCACATACATGAAGACATGTAATGTCTTTACAAAAGGTGGGGCTGAATGTAGTGCCTCTGTCTACCGAAGAGCCTTTAAAACGATTTTGCACCCTGCACATCAGAAGGCAGGTCGGAGGATCTTCCCAGACCCTTCCAAAGCTCATGTTTGCTAGACTCCCCCTCACTCCTAGGGGCAAGTTGTTTTTACTCCTATGTCATACACGGCTATAGAGACACTACAAGGTACTGTAAAGTACGAAAACTGCTAAAACAAAGGTCATGACAGAGTCCTGAAGTCTTTCACTGTTTCATGCAGGCCATACTGTACTAACTTTATCACAGCAAATTCCCCATGAATTCAAACAAGAACACAAGGAATAGCCAGTCACTGTCAGCCCCGTTCTCCTTGTCAAGGACAACACCAGAATGCATCACCTCTGGAATCACATCTACAGGGAGCTCTGGCACTGCCCCTGTCCTGTTCTACAACACGGCTCATTTACCTGGCTCTGAGCACTGACCTTATGGTCATTTTTATTTCCTAGCTGCTGCACTCCCTGCAGCTTACACTATTCCCAATCTAACCTCATGATGGTAAATAGACACAGGCTGTGCTCTGCACTCAGGCAAAATTTTTATCTGCACTGCTTGATTTAGCATAATTTTCCTAGATTTTGTTATTCCGGCCTGAATAAGCTATTTCCACATTTCTGCATGATTTTTTTTTTTTTAAGCTCTTATCTCTATTTAATGTTTTTTCCATCCCACCTCCTTCAGCACGTAGGAAGCCTATGGACACCCTAGCAGCTAACCTGTTATAGATAAGAACATCCCTGCTATTTACCAATTTGTTTCAAAGCAGAATGCTACAAAAATCCCTGCTCCGCCCCAAGGAACAGAAGAAAGGTCACGCCTTCTACTGTTTTCCTGCTGATAATCCAAGCAATCTTTCCTGTTCAATTTGCAATCAGCACTCAAAAGTCCTGCAGTTTAAAAGCATGACCTAGCACAACGCAATGCAACCACATTACACAAGACTGAGACAAGACACCCAATCCCAGAGGCTCTGTGGAGAGACACAGTGCCCCATAAAATACACAGACTGGTCTCTGCAACAGGGGATGCACACAGGGGCAAGCGTAGCACCCATCCCCCAGCAACTCACCAATACACCCGTCCACTGGTCACCAGTGGAGAAGAGGATCTGCAGCATACTTCTTAATCAAGTGCAGATCAGAAAGCAACTCCGGAGGAGGGTAAGATTTAAACAGGAGAATCAAAGAGTTTTAAATCAGAGTGGTAAATGTGACATCTTCCATGTAAAGAGTCTACCAGCATATGTATTGAGACACACAGAGTTCACGTAACCTTACAAAACTAGGTAGCATATTTGCAAAGGAAGTCAATCGGAACTGAAGAAGATAGCCTTTCTAGAAATGCAAGCATTTGTTCAATCTGCCTGGAGAACAGGCCAGAAGCAATCTGACCAGACCAGGTCCCAAGCCCTTTCATTAGCACAGCAGCATCACCTTTGCTTATCCCCTGCTCAAATGGGTCTATTTTCAGACTCTTAAGGTAGATGACAGCCTCTTGAGATCTGTTGCTCTTGTAAAAGTTGATATGAAAAACACACTGTGGGCTGCAAATGCACCTGCAAATGCAAAACTCTGGCTTTCAAACCACTTCCACAATGCCCCTGCTGAACCTATACCCGAATCCCAACTTCCAACTGCTGTATAAAGCTAATTAGGAAGCTAATACTGCTTCCTGATCGAAGCAGACACAGCCTAACAGAGGCAGGGCAGTGTCTACTCTGCACCATTACAGAGAAGGATGTACTGACCACCCCTTAGACTTACAGCAAAGGTTTGGCTACACTGACCTGTCTGCAGAGCTGAGCCACGTTGCCCTCTCTGGTAGAAGGTTCTGCAAGATGCCACCCCCTGCTTCAGCTCCAAAGGGCTCTATGTAAGCTGGAAACACAGGATTTGCAGACAGACCAGCATTATTTCCAGACTGGTAGGACTAAGCTTGGGGTTTCCTGCTCAAAAACTCTAAACCAACATTTAAAACAGAAAAGTGCTCCATTGCTTTTTGAAAACTTCTGGACCAGCTCTCAGTCACTCCACTTTGTCTAAATGTCCCACTTCCTTTTTCTTTTTATTTTTTTCCTTACAAGAGCAAGTTTTAGCCACAAAGTCATGCACTTTAAAAATGCCCTGAACCCATAAATCACAGTTGCCATGCCCAGGCACATGATTCATAACCACAATAAAGTTGTCTGAGGCTTGCCTACTTCTCTTCTGCACTGACACTAATTCTAAAGATTAAAAATGAGATGCAGATTGCCTCTTCTGCAAATATACTCTGTAACCTTCATGAGAGCTGGGTAACCTTCAGCTTCATTCCTTACCTGCAAAATATGTATCATACAGGCAAGTTACTACCCTTAGCATCTCTCATGCCTCCCTTCTCTCCATAACTAAGCTGAAGTTCAGCAAAATACAAAACCCGTTCACACTCAGAGAAGAGCTCTAAGATCCCATGTCTTTGTAACATCAGTATCACCAGACACAGGCTGGAGAAAGTAGCTTCTGGAAACACCGTACAGACTACGAGCCTTCTTAAGGCAGCAATTAACCTGTTGCTTATGGACTGATATCCATTCAGGTTGCACAGCAGCAAAAGAAGCACTCTAAAAGCCTACAATAAGGCTGGTCACAATAAGGAGATGACATGACTGCCTGATATGCTTCAGCTAAAGCAGCAGACAGCATGACGTTCACATTTGAATATGCCCAAAGAGATTACAGTTTAAAAAAGACTGCATCAACTATGTCAGTGGCCAGTGTCTGTGATCCATCAAACGAATATGGCTCCCAAAACAGACAGCTTGCATCTTCAAAATTCATCTTTTCAACTGGGAATACAGGAGGTGCTTCCACACACAACAGCAGCACCCCCGTGCCAGTCAGGGCTTTTGCTCTTTTCACAGCCGTAAGGACTCACTGAGGAAGGGTGGGTGAAGTCAGCATGAAAGAAACAGACATCTTGCTCCTGACTTCTATCTAAAAAAATATCAGCATTTGCACCTACCCTAAATGAACTTACCAAGCGCACAGCTTGTCCAGGCAACCTGCAGGGTCTAAACAGCACATCTCCTGTGAAACCCATGAGTGTCCAACTCAGCTTAATGTGAAACTTGTTGACTCAGCAAACAGGCTGCAAGGCCCACCCGGGCTTAAACCTGCTGCTTTCATTGCAACCTTGTGATACACAAGACAGTTTGACTCTGGGACCCAACAGTGGTGCCCTCCTACCAGCAGGAGCTGGGTCTGAGGGACTCCCCCATTTCTCTTTGATTGCTCTCTGACCTTCCCAGCCAGGACTGACAAAAGCACTCAGGCAGTGCGAGTCCATCAATCAGGTCCTAGCAGGGAGATGGGCAGCATGACTGGTAAGCTGCTTCTGTTTGCACATGTTTTTATCATCTTCCTGAGTGGAGGTTTTTGCTTCATTACAGTAGCCAAGAAAATGCAGAGCTGCTTCAGCTGAGGTGTAGCAGAACACACTTTCTTTTCCTTTACCTTTTTTCTTTCAAATGATTGCAGCTACTCCAAAGAACACAGTGAGAGAAGTAACATTTCCCCATAGGGACAAATAGGCTACAGGATTTCTCCAAACTGCAACTTATTTTATTATTTGTTAATAATTAGCAGTGCTCTAGAAAGAGACCAAACACTTCAAACTCAGCTCTAGACTTTGTTTTGAAATATCCTTTAAATGAAAGGTGCTCTCCCCTGTCCTGGACTTGTAAAAACAGAATAATTTGTGTATTCACAGTGAGACCTGAAAACCATTTAAAAAAGGGAGGGAATTGCCCGTGATGGGCAGAAACAAACAAGCCAACTTCCTGCACTACAGTACTTTTATGAGGCTTGCTTCTTCTGTCTCACACAGCGACAGATGAACACTGAAGCAATTTTACATCTTGTTCTGTCAGCACATGAGACACCTAATAAATCCCAAGATGTAGAAAACACCTAGAAGGCTTTTTTGGTTTCTTTTGGCTGCATAATTACAGGCAGTAGTTACTACACTTACACTACCTCCCCTTCTGCCTTTGCAGAAATAATAGGCAAACAATGTGAAAAACACAAAAGATACCAGGGGAAAACCTAATTGCTATGTTTTGTGTAAATATAGGACATCTTTCGGGCGATGTCTGGCTTGTACAGGATCCAGTGCTATTCTTTCCAGAATGGCTTGATCGAAGTAATTCATTTTCTTAAATGGTTTATTTGCATAAGACTGAGACACACCTGACAGCAGGCAAAAAGCAGCCACAGCAGCAGGTGCTGCACTGATCTCGGGCCTCAGCGCAGATCAACACTGGCAGACATGCTGACCCCAAGGAATACGTAATGGCTGCTCATGGCCCACGACTATTTTCCAAGCCTCAGTACCTCCTTCTCTGCCATGCACAAAAGGCACGTCCTTTTCATCCCCGGACAACACAGCAAAAGCAAAGGGCCTACCATGGGATGGCAGCCTGGGGCTTCTGCTGCCCACACAGCCTGCAACAACGCTCCAGAGGGCCTGGAAGGGATAAAAAACAGAGACGCCAGATGCTGCTGGCAAAGTTTCTGATGGATTCAGAAAGGCCAAACTTCACACAGGGGAAGTGTTAATCCCATGGAAAGCAAGAATAAATCATGGAGATGTGCTGCTGTGTGATGTCTTCCTAACCCTTCACATTGAACCAAAGCTGAGGTTCCTCAAAGCTGAGTCCTCACACCACTACCGTAACTGGCTATTGTTTTAAAGTTGGTAGGCATTACACTTCCAAACAATTTGCCTAGCCTGACCAAAAAGAAAGCAAATCCTCTACCATCTGCTCACTATTACTGTTGGTCACAGAGGTTGGAGGTAATGAGAACATCATAAAGGCTTTCCTGTTGCTATGTTACAGATGTTGCTCAGTATCTTCATGGGGCATTTCTAAGACTCAAGAGCCTGTCTGCTGGCTGTTATAAATGCATGTGGGTGCGAGTCTGTTGGAATCAATGGAGCTACAGCAATTTCAGAGATAAATAAGCATCTGGCTCTGATGCTTCAAGCTTTCTAGCACAAACGCAATGTGCACAATTGCATTCCGACATGAAGAGCTTAAGCACAGCAATCTTCAGTCTCAGTTCTTGCTCATTATGAAAATGTATAATTTTTGATACAGAAATATTGGCAGAATCAGTCAGAATTGTATTTAAAAATCCAAGCTTTCTAGGTCAGCTCCCAAAGCTCACATATGACACTTGCCTTTGTATTTGCTTGAGAAAAGCAACAGCTTTTCATCCAAAGCAATAGTTTCCTACTTGATGGGTTGGGGTCCATATTTTCTCCTTCTGAGCACATTATAACATGCCTCAGATGCACATACCCCTGTTCTAATAAGAAACAAAATAGAAGTTGATACACATATCTGTCCATACTGTTACTGTTTGCTTTATGGAGCAATTTCTTAGGTGTTAGATCAGGATAAGCTGTTAATTAAGATGTACAGTGGAAACAGGCACTTTGATGGAAGAGACAACAAACGACTGCATGGCACTCAGAAGACTGGAATCTGATGCCAGCTGGGCCACAGACTTGCCTACTGTCTGCAAATAATATCACTGTCTTGAGATGTGCCTCATTTTCTCACATGCAAACTAGAGATACTAATGCTCCCTTTCTACTTCAGGAACAGATCTCCAAGGAGGCTCCTCCTTCACCCTCCGTCTGCCTCAGTTCTGGAACTAAACACCTTCACAAAAGAGTAATATGGCATTTTTCTGGCTCCTAAAGTCAGCCCCCCAGTCACAGGGCAGGAAAAGACACACAGCTGTACACTGCTGGAGAACATGGGCTTCCCTCTACCCACAGTCTTGTATGAGTTCAAACTCATTTGTGACTCAGTAAAAGTTTGCTTTTGGAAATAGTCAAGCCCTGCACCTTTCCATTCACCTCCCATCCCACCTCCATAGCAAGGATTTTTGGGCAGGCACTATTCCCCGACTGGTGTTTTTCCAAACCAGCCCCAGGTCCAAAAGCTTTTCCCCAATGCAAACATTCAACCACACAGAGTCTTGCCCCCACCTGGCTCTTATTTTCATTGCACGTATTCCCATAAGCGTTCCTATAGGAAGACCATCATTTAGTTCAGCAGATACCTCAAGGAAAAAAAAAAAAAAGAAAAATGGACAGAAGCTTATAAAGTTCTGGATTTCGAACGCAGCACCATTGTATCTTCTCTAGCTCTGAGCTCTTGATTCAAATAGTTCGAAAGAGCAGTCTGAGTGCTACAGCTCAGCTAAGAACACATGAATCAGTTGAATTCTTGCCTACAATTCTGTGCCACAGCCAAATCTCTCCTTGATCTGCACTTAAAAACTGAGGATTGAGGTTTTCACATTTTCAGCCACACAATTCCTCTCGATTCTTGCTTGGAAGACGGGCTGCTGGAAGCCTCAGCTCAAAGCAACCACCACTGCAGCGTCAAAGTGTGAGATAACGGCATTTATATCAATGTCTACCAAAGCACCATGTTGTACAGCATTTGGATTATAAACCTATCTGATGGAGAAAATCAGCAAAGTGTAAACAGCCCCCTATGCAGTAGTGGTTAAATCAGGACAACAGTGACATGGACCTCTAAACAAGTATTTTCCACTTTTTTTGTCAGGATCAAAATGTTATGAGGTGCCATTCATGCCCAGCTCTCTCCACACTGAATCAGACTGCATTCCCTAGAATAGAAGCATAGGGCTGACTTGATTTCATGAGTATTTGAGACACCAGTCCTAAGGAGACTAGGAATTACAAACCAAATGACTTCACAAAGTTATTTCAGCTACACACAAATAACCAGAGGAGAGGTAACAGAACATGTATGATTTGTGTAACCTAAAGTGTTGTGTTTCATTCAGACAGTAAAACAACCAGATTATTATAATAGTAAAAAGGCAAGTCAGTTCTAAGCAAAAACAGTGAGGTTTCATCTGAAAGTTTAAAAGTTAAATAACTCCTGCCTTCATACGTTACTCAGACAAATGAATTGAAGCTCAGAAAAATGAACTGAATTCTACAATCCACCTTCCAAATCTGAAAATCAAGAATTTGGTGAATGGCTCCCATTAATCCCATATGCTTCCAAGGTGAAAAGCAACACTAAAAGAGATACTGTAATACCTTTAGATAATGAGGCATGTTTATGCCTGCAGCAGTTAAAAGCCAGAAGAAAACTAACCAATTCTTCCTATGACTGTAATCTCTTTTCTCTCAGGATGTCATCCCTTTTCTTTTACAGACCTGGCCACATGGAAAATCTGACACTCCCTTTAGGCAGAGCTGCAGTGAGACCCTCCATACTGCCCTAACAGATCAAATAGCTTTAACCCTGGTTCTGTTGTTACTGGTACCAGTGGAAAAAAAAAATGCAAATGACTTCATGGGAGACAGGAATGACTCTTGATATATCACCTGTTGAGTGGTAATGGTTCCAGAAATGTGTGAGGACATAAGGAATGGAGATAAAAATCTATGAACAGGATATGAGTCAGGACTGTAAGTAACAGAAAAGCTTCTAATTCTGAGTGCCACACGCTAAATGTGGAAGCTAATGCTTTCACCCCACCAATAATAAAAGACACTCAAGTTATTAAGGCATTGCAGTCACTATGCTCAAAGGCTGTAAGTGAAGCAAACCTTGTAGACAGTGATAACATCTCCTGCAGCTGGGGGGAAAAAAAAAAACACCATCAAGAAAAGCTTTTGGGAATAGAAACTTTTATCCAGGTCTTCACCACTCACCTGCAAACTTGCCTGTTTTTCCTGCTATATCAGATAATCTCATAAAAGACGTTTTCTCTCTCCAAGGAGACTCATCATGCTTAATTTAAACTTTTAAGGTTAGAATTAAAAGGCATAATGTCTCTTCTTTAATACTGTCTCAGAAGACGTCACTGCTGTATTACAAAGAAAGGGCCTGGCTCCTACTCCCATTGAAGTCAAGACCAAAACTCCCACTCATTGCTATGGAGAAGGATCTAATAAAAATTGTTATTATCCTACTGCCTCCCAGCCTCCTGGTATGGCACGCGGGAGGTAACAAGGGATAAGTTTTTACCCCACTGAATTACTAAAACAAGAATTTAAAAAAAAAAAAAAAAAGCATTGTAAGGGCCTACTGGCTGGTCTAGCAATTTATTCCACATAAATGAACTGCATCAGAGACTGTTTGAAGATTGAGCATTAAGTAAAAGCAGACGCTTGCAGTTCTACAATATGTTGTTTCCTTTTAAAAAAGTTGTGTACCACCTGTTCCTTCCATTTGCTATTTTTTCCTGTAGACATTGCTGGCAATGGAATTAGTCGTTAAAAAACAACCCACAAACACTTACTTGGTTAACTAACTAGCACTCAGGAGCTGCTGGCGTCAATAAGAACAACTTCCTCAGATACTCCCTCAATAAATATTTTTCTGGCCCTGCCTCTGGTTTTCAACATCTGGTGTTTGGTAGAAAATTAACTCAAGCATTTGGTACTGCTCAGAAAACTGCTGCTTTTATAACTCTGTATCTTTATACATTATATGTAATCTCAGATAAGGAAAAACAAAGTGGCCCTTAAAAGAGCACCTATTTTTTTATATTCATAATCTCAGGCTTTGAATCATTTGAGTGAGTGGGGTTTGGACATGTAGTCCAACTGCCCAGATGCACCCGAAAGAGAACAAAACCAAGCCAGTTCTGCTGCTGTGCAATACTGACATACTTGTGCTGACTTCAGTAGAGCCATGACAATTAGAAATCCGGTCCATTAGACTTAATAGAGTTCAGAGTCATATGGTGCCCGCCGGTTTGCCTGCGCTACTGAAGAAAAGATACTACAGCCACAACCCTCATTCAACACCTGTCACTTTCGTTTCCTCCCTGGCACGGGTCCTAGGGCAGACAGGCTTCCCTGGTCCCCATCCGACCCACAGGCTTCTGGGAAGGCACAGGCACCCATCCTGCTTTTCCACGTACAAACACAGGGAGCGTTGCATAGGTCTGCAAGGCACACTATCAGTCCACAAGACAGGGCTGGTTAACGTTACAGTTTGATGGCCTCCATCCTAAACTGCTGGATACAGCCCCAGACAGGTGTTTTGCAGCATACTGGCCAGATGACAGCCCTCCTGCCACCCAGGGCTAACAAGACTGCCCACAGAGAGTCTAAGGTAGTGCGCTGCACATCCCAACAAAGTGCTGTTGGGGGCAAACACCACAAGAAACCTCTAGATGGAGAAACTCTGCCTCTCTCTCCCCCATGCACTGGAGGGATGCTTCTTATGACAGGAGCACTTGGAATAACTATACAAGAAGCACTTCCAATCAACTGAATTTTTAATTTTTCCTTTTTAAGCTTAAGTTCCTTGTGACTTCAACACGAACAGCCAAGGCTCAGTCTAAATAGCTTCTGCCTCACATGCCTCTCTAAGGTACTTTACAGCCCTTAGCATCAAACCAAAGGATGTTGGATGTGATGTCAATGCCTTCAACAGGGAAGCGGGTCTGGCTTTCTCTTTTCCTTTTTCATTGTAGCACAAAGAGAGAATATCGCACAAGAAATCTGTAACAGAGAAAGGAGCGGGACCAAGGATTACATCTTTGTTGTTTGGCTGTGTGGACTGTCCTCACTCCCCTTTACCACACACACAGCATCACCCTCCTCAAGAACCTCTGCTGTGGGAGCTCTTCGCATTGCTGAATCCCCTCAAACTTTCTGTTCCTAGCAGCAGAGTAAAAGAGACTAGAAATGATGAGTATACACGAGCAGCTCCAGGAAACAACTTGAGGTGCATAATCTTGTACTGGGAACTAGAGAACCAGTTGTCCTGGTTTGAGGTAAAACAGGACCAATTTTGTTCAGTAACTTTACTTCTTAGCTAGGCCTCTTCTAACTACTGAAATTAACAGCATATTGTGCAGACAATGTTCACTCTCTTAGAGTGACAAGACCAATGTTTACAGTTGATGCCAAGGCATGGTATGCAGAGAGGCTCTTGCTTATACTTATTGCTATAACACCCGAGGCCAAACAACTTTGTTATTTGCCCCATTGGAGGGTCAGAAGCGGAAAAGCGCAGTGGCGTCCCACCTGCGGGGAGGAGCAGACAAGGCAGGTGACCCAAAACTGACCAACAGGGTATTCCATCCCATCTGCCTCATGCTCAGTATAAAAGCTGATCCAAGGGTCAGCTTTCTCTTTCTTCAATGGCCAACATCTAAGGAGAACTTGGTTTGTCTGCCTGTGATCCCGATCCTGAATGCAGATCTGGAATCCAGTTCCCGTCCATCACTGAGTCCAGCCTGGGATTGCCCCAGTGCCAGCCAGTGTCGTGATTGTCATCTTGGGAGCTTGATACGGTTTTGTATACATTTCATTATTTCCTTTTATTTTATTATTATTTCATTAAAGTAGTTTAGTTCCTTCTAAACTCCTAAGTCTCTTTTTCCTCCTCTGCCTCTCTCTTTGAAAAGAGGTAGAGGGGAGCATCTGTCAGTCCCATCTGGGGTCCCCCAGGTCCCCAGTAGCCGATTTGGCCTAAACCATGACACCAGTACATCCTGGTGCAATGACACTTGGATTTCTCCAAGAGTTTGGGTGCCTTATTACAATCCTTTATTTGCTGTGCTATAGCAGACCATTTTTACAAGATAAACAGCCCAAAAGAACAAGTAATTTTAAAGACAGAAAAACAAGAGACTCCATGATATAAATGGTGATCACAGTTCTCATATCACTCAACAGTATAGAGGCAAATGCTCAGCTAGATGTGTCTGCTTATAGGGCTTGTAAGAACACCAACTCACTCAGTTTCTTCATAGCTCACATTCAACAAAGAACAGAGGTATCAAAAAAACCAAAAGTTTTTTCTAGATTCAGTGGAAAGAGAGAGGTTCTCCAGAAAATTGCTCAACCACATGTGACCTTCACAGCCCTCCAGAGGTGCTAATCTGCAGACTGCACTCTCTGCAGGAGGAGAGCAGGGCAAGCACAATTCTTGCAAGCAGTAGCCACACAGAAGGGCCTAATGTTAAGCTAGGCGGTGCAGGTCTTCAGGCTTTTGATAAAATTCTCACCACTTTTGTTCATACAACATGGAAATTCACCACCAATTAGTACAGGTCTGGGAACTATTTCCTACATACACTCACATTCTTCCTGTGAAATATTCTGGTAAGGTTGAAAAACATGTTTTTTTACTTTCTTTTTTTTTTCAGATTCTCAGAAAAACAAAAACGTCGTGCTTAACATTTCATGTTTTGTTTTGAGAGGGTTTGGGTTTTATTGCCCTGCAAGTGTGAAAAAATAGATAATATTTAGGTTTAATATGTGCCTGAGCGTGCAGAGACAGGCCTGAGACAAATGGTCTTGCTTTCATTCCTTTGTGCAAGATACACAATTGCTATGTGATGAGCAAGAAGGAGAGGGAAGGTGCTTTGGGGCAGTACAGAAAGTGATGCAACAGAGTCAGACGAAGAAATGCTTGAAGATTTTTTCTGTGCTATTACATAGGTTGTGTACAAGGTTAAGAGAGGGTTATAAGGAAGGCTATCAAGACAAAAGGGAGAGCTGAACATCTAGTGTGCTGTGAAAAAGTAACGTGATCTCAACATGCCTTAGATTCACACAGGAGAAGAAGGAAGGAGAATAGTATCAGATAGAAGAACTAAAAAAATTCAAAATTTAAAGTGTTTATTCAGCCTTGGTCTGGGGCTGCTCCTGTAGGCTGCGTTCACTGTTTCATCAGCTTACTAAAATGGGATTTAGGCAACCAATTATTTAATTACAAGGAGCTCTTTTGCTCTCCATTTATGCAAGAACACCTTTTCTCCACATGATAAATTGTGAGCAGCTCAAACACAGCTGAAAGTACCCACATTCCGGGTACGGGGAGAATTGGATTACTAATCACTTCTAAGAGCAGACAGGAGTTTACCTATCCCTTTCAGCCAACAGCTCACCAGCCTGCATTGATTTTCCTGGTTACACACATTGCGGTTTGTGATGAGTTTTGGAAAGAGCAGACAGTACATTCAACACCTGCCATCAAAACTTTTGAAGATCAGACTTGCACCAGTGAATTAAAATGCAAAACGAACTCTCCTCAACTTCATTGATGCTCTTTGCAAAGAGCACCCACCAGACAACTTCTTCTACACTCAGATCCTCAAATCACTCTCTTCCTTTAGAATTATTTGGCTCAGCCTCATTACAGCTTTGAAAGACGCAGCTCTTCCTGACCATTTAACTTTTTGCCTAATGAATCCCATTCAATGACATAGAGAGGACATGACAAGGAGCAGCTAAAAGAAGTGTCTTGCACTCACTGAAAGCAAAGCTAGACCTTTCCTCACTGAACAAGGATTAATACCATGAACAGGACCCTGGGAGTTTCATTTCAAGTATGTTAAAAACTGGAGGCTTGCTGATAAATTTTCACACCTCACCTGTTTCTCTCACTATCTTCTATAAACACACAAGACAAAGCTTACAAGACTATGGTAATTCTTTTTAGTATCTTGAAAATACAAACAGTATGTCTGCACTGCAGTTATAACACAGTATTTCAGAGCTGGCGACAAACACTGCACTCTGAAATACCCAGCAGAGATACTGCTGTTCTACACTAAAATACTGCCGCCTACTCTCCTACTGTGGACATGTACTGTAGAAAGACCCATGCCTTCAGACACAGGAAAAAAGAACTACGACCTCCAAGAGAGAAACGAGGGGCTGCAGTAAGAGCAGCAATGTTGTGGCCAGAAGAAACTGCCCCCAGAACACAGATGCAGGCAACATGTCCCAGTTTTTACTCCATTCCCCATGCTAGAAAGAAAAAGGACAAGAACCAGCTCCAGGAAAGAAAAAAAACAAAAACAAACCTATGACTTCACTGTGGCTGTGCATTGTCACCAGATAAACCTAGTGCTTGAAAACTTCAAGTAGCTGAGATCGGCACTTGTGGCTGAAGAGGAATGACCAAATAATTAATTGTTCTTGCAACAACCACTGGATAAAGTGAAAATTATATTTACCATCTCTCTTTTTGTTGTTTTTCACTTGATACATTCAAATAACCAAAAGCTGCCTGAAACCATTACACAAACCCTCCTCTGAACCAATAATGCCAGGGTGCAGTGGGAAATCCAGGGATCAGCATTTCTTTGCATCTGTCCTGTATTGCAAATTTGCATATTCTGTAAACAACCTCAATAAAACATTTCAACAAAGCAGAGCAAAGAGCCCTCAAACAAAGTGAGCATGTGGTGACTGATAGACAAGTAATCAGCACATGTTGCACAGAACAGTCTTGGCAACCATGAACCCTAAATTTGAAGGGTGAGAAGAGAAAAATGCCATGTTATAGATTCAGCTTGCCGTGCTTGTACTCAGCAGCACCAGCTTTTGGATAGCTCAACTCGTACTGCCAAGAGGACATTTCCTACAGAAAACACACCTGCACAAAAAAGTTGGCAAAAATCCCAATGTGTTTTTATTTTCACTTAATCTTCCACCTCTGTGCCATAAACACCTCCACTGTACAGCCCAGTAAATGTACGCATTCTCTTTGTTTAAAACACCATCAAAATACATAACACACGTACGTGCAGACATAGGAGTAGTCCTGTCAAACTACTTGGTTTTGTTTGAACAAGCCAAAGAGATTCTATTAGGCAATCCATCCTAGCAAAGTCAAGATGTAGAGCATTTCCAGTGCTCTGGAATGACTGATACAAGACCAACAAAAACAGAAAACCCACCTTTTGGTGTCGTTGTCCTGTTGTCAGTCACAAGATATTTTAGTCCAGGTTTCCACAATCTGAAACAAAGGAAAAGCTCCCAGTTAGTGGCAGCTATTAAAGGGGAAAGGCTCTCATTTTACTGAATGAATTAGGCTCATGAATTGCAACACGGGATTAACAAAATACCTTCCTTCTCTGCTTTTGGTAACACGTGCAAAGTTACACCAAACTGTCCTTTCCAGTGACTAGAGCCTCTCCTGCCATCACACCGTACATCCCTTCGAATGCACCAGACCATGTCCCACCAAAGACCTTGTGCCTACAGAATGCCTGTTCTCTTATAAAGTGGATATCCACAGAAAAGCAGATTCCACTGAAACACAGGCTACACTGAAGGTTTCTGTTAGGATCAGAGTTTCACAGAAACAACTAAACCCCTTCTTCCTTTACAGAAAGGAGAAGATCTGCAGGCAGAAGACCTTTCATGTATCTAGATTCACTGGGGATGATTCACCAAAAATTACAAAAGATGGTAACAGCAACAACAAAAAGTACAAGGAGTCAGCAAACTTAGAAATGAAGCATTTCATTTCAGAGAAAGGTAGTGAAGGGCAGATTCAGTGTCTTGCCAAAGTTAACATGAGGCAGGGGCTGAATCCTGAGCAGAAAGCAAGGACTCTATCCCTACCTCCTGCTTTTAAGCATGGGGCAAATTTCTGAAAGCAAAAAAAGACTAAGTCTGTATTGCACACTGCTGTCATAACGGATGATAAAGATGGAGGTCTAACCAGGAGAAAAGAGGAAAAAAAACTCAAGCTCAACTACTTCTCCTTTCCTCCCAATACCAGAAAATGAAAAGTCAGTTCTTACAATACGCTGGCCAGGCGTGGTCCCTATTATCGTTGGTTAATTCCATATGTCTGAGAAGGAAATTAGCTCTAAGCCGGTTAGACTTGCTAAATGAGATTTGTCTAAGGCCCCACCCCCAGGTCCAGTGTCATGCACCAAACATTTGGCATTCTCTAGGAAGATGCTACTTGTCCAGACACTGTTAATAATGGTCAGCAAAACACAACCATCTAAAAACTCATCCATAATATTCCCCTCTTGAGCAAAACCCCATTCAGCACCTCCTAATCTCTGAGGAGCTCCCTCCCTCCCAGTCCATATCCAAAGCAAGAGACGGTTCCAGCAGGATGCCTTTTATAAAGCTTCTGATGAGCGTATGATAGACAAGCACACAATCCTGGCACCTCCAACAAGCACAACTTCCAGCATCTTTAAGGTCTGGTACACAATGTTTATTTCTTCAGAGACTCTAGGCTCATCCCGATATCTTGGGTTGTGATAAAAGGGAAACAGACTTGTTGCTAGGATGATAATATTGCTGTGAAACACCAATCAGACACCTATTTAATTTTCTGCTACAGTTACACTCAGTTAACTCTGCTTTAAGAACCTCAAGATTTTGACTCATGCAGCCTGTGGTGAACACCCAGGACACATTTAGGAAAAGACTACTAATAAACAAAGTATCATACCAATTGCTTGACTCAGAGAAAACATAATTAGCACTGCTACATGTTGTCTGCTGTACATTTTGTCTTCTGAATACTGATTGGCTAGTAAAATCAGGAGTTGTTTTTAAAGAACATGTCTGTATTGAACAATTCATCTACCCCTTTCCTGTAACTACAGTGGCATTTGCTAATGCTGTCAGCTTTTATGTTAATTCGGTATTCCTGCAAGGAGTCACACTGACAGATCTGGTTAGCAAGATCTTTCACTAACAGCTTTCCAGTAACATGCAATAGGAAAATAAAGTTGTCCAGTATTTCCCATCTTCCAGCCTTCGCCAGCCCTGAGAGAGGGGCACATGCTATGAAGACAGCTGTGCTTATCCGAAATATCCACTGGCACAGCGGGATACATCAAGATCTTCTAACACCCTGGGTATGTTTCATTTCAGAAGATGGAGTTGGTTTGTCTAAAAGAGAGAAACTGTTTGAATATCTGAAAGCAGGAGATGGATTGGGTAATGGTAATGGTGAAATTACAACACCAACTATTCCAACAGAAGGAAGGAACGAGTGCAGCAGATTAAGGGTAGTGAATCAAAAAAAAAAAAAAAACCCCACAAAAAAAACAGACTTCAAGCAACTCTGCACAGGTCAGCAGGGCTTCAGAGAGGCCAAAAGAGTCCACGAAAGCTACAAGTGCTGCAGATGGAATAAAGATACGAAGAAGCTATTCTGTGGCAAGAGAAAGCTGAGAGATCAAGTAACTACAGTGCTGACCAAAACAGAGAGATACGTCTAAAGAACATTAAGAAGAGACTCATGTAGGCAAGTCAGCTGAAACAGATGAAATTAAAATACATTTTTTTTATTACATAAAAAAAACCAAACCAACCAGCCAACAACAAAAAAAAACAACCCCAAACCAAAACAACTACACACTAATGGATGAAACTACTGATACTGCGAACTCATGGGAGACGAGGGAAGTCCAAGTGCTGCCTGAAGGCAAGCACAGGACCACCATAAAAAGGAAGGAGGATGACAACCACACAGGGAACTAGAGACCTGTCAGTCTAACTCAGATTCCTGAAACAAATCATTAATCAATTATAAATACCTGAAAGATGGTTAGATAGTCAAAATCAGCAAATCTGCCTCTGTAAAGAGCCAACCAAGACAAACTGGAAAATGGGCAGCACAGACATGCTATACCCTTCAGGGGTTTGAATGAGTTCTCAGAGGGGTCAGTCTAAGGCTCACTTCTTTGTAATATTTTGTGTGACTAACCAGAAGAAAACACAACCCAGAGAGTTTACAAGTATTTCACTAGGTCTGAAATCATCCAAAATCAATGCCATGAAACTCAGTGATGCAAAGTGCTGTAGTAGTGCTGCTGCAGAGGCAGCAAAAAAATAGTTCAGCACACAGCTTCATCCACCAACATCTTAGTTGAAGCTCAAGGGGCTGAGCCCAGGTACATGACTGTACAGGAGAAGCTGGAGTGCAAACCCACATTCCTCCCTGCTGTGCTGACTCTTAGGTGGAGGCAAGTCACACCCCACAGAAAAGCAACGTGAACAACTGGATATTCAGCTTCCACAGTCAGATTTTCCAGAGCTCTTCTGTCAGAGCAGTCAACCTAGTACTGTTAGCTGTTGTCTGCAACACAGACGGGCCTTAACACAGGAGATAATCCTCCAAAGTATAAAGCTAGCAGTTGTTCAACATGTCTGAAAGACTTGCAAAGGAGATTTACACTAATCTAACTAAATTAGGAACCTACTGAAGCTGTACACCACCTTCACTGGACAGTCAAAAAGAACCAGGTTAACAGGCAGGTTCTCTGAGAACCTGCCTCCACAACCAAGGTCTACATCATATCTCTTGCAATTTCTTCCAGCCTTGTGTATTTACCTTTCTTTGATCTGCTCACTGCAGATAATGGACAGTCCAAGATTTTTGGTTGTCTGCCTGTCTGCATGTGATGAAGCTGAGCAGCAGGAGCTGTGTATGCACTCTGAAGGCCTTGTCCCTGAAAATACATGAGGCTAATTCACATTTTGAACTGTGGTTCACATTTGAAACCTACTGCTGCAGCTCACTCACAGCAGTCTGTGTGAAAGAAGAATAAATTAATCTTCTGTTTCTTTAAAAAGCCAGAAATTTCAAAGCCCACTTTAATTGGAGTAAGACTGTTCTTCATCTGCTATGGTACTTTTGATAGCTTCTCTTACTGCATTTCATGAATTGAAAAGTTTAATGAGGTCTAAAAACCCCAGAATATTTTAGATTGTTTACACATGAAAAATGATCTATGGCTCAGAGCTGAAGAGGGAGTAATGTAACAGATCTGTGGGGCATCTTCCCTGCTGTGCAAAAAAGGAGCAGATACACATTCAATATCATTAATGGAAGCCGAGAGCCTAGTTTCCCAGGAGCTATTCGGAGCGCATACCCTTTCAACTTTAATCTCCCGGTTTCAGGGACAAGAATTCACACCAGAAGTACATTGTGCGCTGCCAGTACTTCTGCAGCAACAGAACCTCAAAGCTTCTGTTTGGTTCTTTGACTGATCCTGTTATCCTTGTACCATTTTTTAATGCTTAAACACATTTTCAAAGATGCGACTCAACACACTGCAAGGGTACCAACAGTGCAAGAAAATACCTAACAAAAAAAAAAATCACTTTCAAGAGCAATCAGTTTTGCTCAAACACTTCTCCTACTCAAGTAAATTCTTTATCCTCTCATGGCAAGGCACTTCTGTTAGTATGAACCTGCATATTTTGAATTGCTTCCTATTCTCATTCCCAGGCAATGTTTTCCTCATAGCAATTCTGATTTCCAGGGAGTTTATCCAGGATCTACACAGTTGCAAGTAAAATTAAACCACATCCTTTTACTACCTGCTTAGCCAATTTTAAATTTATTGGCATCAACACTATAAGAGATAACACGGTTGGAATCTTTCTGCAAGGAAAGAATTGCCTGAAATTTTTTTCTTCTTCCATGAGATTTCATGCCCAAAAGCCCAACTCCTAACTAGGACAGATCAGTACAGCTCTACCAAAATGCTAGGGAACGCCACTGATTCAGAGTCAATAAGGATCCATCTTAGATGCATGTCTCGGGGAACCACAACTAAGTTGTTCTTTTTTCTGCAGTAATGAAAAGATGCTTGAAAAGTATCTTTGCTTTCTTCTTCTGCCAGAGAATCTACATGTTCCCATTCTCTCCCTAAAACAAATTCTTGGGTGTTGTCACGTTACTCTCACATCTGGTCCTGAGCCCACAAAGTCAATCGGAGCTTCACCACTGACCACCACTTGCCGACCACATTACCACAGTCAGCCCTGTCAATCACAACTTTTCAAGAGGAAGCATTAAATGAACAGTCTCCCTCTGTCTTACAGACTCCTACTATTTTAATGTCCAAAGACCTCCCAGTCTACAATCTTAACCTTCCCAATTTTTCTATGATATGGCAAAGGATTAGTTATCTCAGTGCAGAAGGGTAACTGAGGCACAAAGAGATTAAGTTATTTATTGCAAGTTCCCAAGAAAATCTTTGAAAACACACACAGACCTCAATTCAGATGACATCTGTCACACAGCCTCAGCTGATGCTAAGGGTACTTGTTAAACAGGCTCACAGCAGCTGCACAACTTTGAAAAGTCCATCAGCAGCCCTAGTTAAGGATTAATAATTGAGAAAAACTCCTTAACAACTACCATAGGTTCCTTTCAACAACCAGCAAATCAAAAATATTATAATGCAAAGCTTCAATAATACAAAGAAAAGAACCAAAGCCATAAGTCAAATGGCACTCATTTCTAAAAATCAAGTTCAGTTTAAAGTATTCATACCAGAAATCAATTAGAGTTCTTCTGGAGTTTTTAAGTGTCACATGCATGAAGGATTACTTTGAGGAAGCATATTTCTTAATTAGATAACAGATCAATTCGATTTATGTTAACCTTAAAGATCTGAAACGCTAAAATGGGTTGATTTGGTAAATACGAATCTTGAACAATTTAAAAAGACTCTGCCATTCTAGATAAGAAAAAATAATTAAGAAGTTAATTATTTAACTTTTCTGAGCAGTTTAAACTCCAGCTTCCTGATGCACAGGTTTTAATTAAAAGATCAGTGTCTTTGCACAGGGCCTGCTCCTCACTCTTACAGAAATTAAAGCTACTCCAGGGATGAAGAAAAGGAGGTATCTGTAGGACAGCTCGCTCTGACACCACAACTTAAAGGCACATAATAAAGCAAGGATTGGGGATGGAGAAAGGAGTGTGCATGTGTGAGGAGGACGGCCTCAGAGTTAAAGTGGAATGTCCTAGACAACTGTTTCTTTCCCAGCCTCTGCCCAGGGTCTGGTGTCCTACCTACATCTCCATGCCCAAATTGCTCACATGGTCAGAGCAGAGTGCTGATGACTCCACAGTGAACCTGAGCAGCTTCCACTGGACATCTACAAGTAGGGTTACTTGGACTCAAAAAGTTTGTTCCACAGCTACAGTGCGAGTATACCTCCATTTCACTGCAGGGTTCCAAAATATAAATTCCCAAACATGTGACACAGCAAGATAACATAAGAATGACTGATACGGAAAAGTCAGTATTTTCAGAACAGTCTTACATGGTTTGCAGAAAACAAAAAGAATGAAGACATGCACTGAAAATACAGGAGAAAACCAAAAACATTGAGTGCTGTTCCTAAATGGAGCAACATCTACACCATGCACTTAATGAGGCAGGAGTTCTGTGGAAACAAGTAATAATGTGATCCCATAATTAATGACTGCTTTATAATACGTATGCAGAAGGCTGCCACAAAGACTGCACAAACACCCTTTATTCTAGCATTTCCTGAGAGCCATTTGACTCAGCAATGTTAAAAGGTTCCTTTAACAGCTTTCTCAGTCTGTGATACATCATCTAGATGTAACTGAGGTCAAGTCCATTAAGAATAAGAGTAACATTTTGTGGTGTAACATGACAAAAGAGGCACTGTCTGAGCTGCAAGGGCTGACTAGCACTCAATCTATTTCTACAGCCATACGAGAAACATATGTGGAAGTGTGCAGAACTTGGAATTCATGAAGAAAAACCTTTTAAATAAGGGGTTTTTTTACTCTGAATAAAATACATAAATACTAAGTCCCTGGAGGTGGCCTCCTCGTCCCTGTATGAATGACAGTGGCATCACAGAAACAGCACATTAACAACACTACCAAGTCTAAAGGCTAATTGGGGAAGACAAGGACACATAGCAGGGTTTCCTGGGTGCCTCACCCAGAGACCTCAGTCACAAGTAACAATGGCAAACTGATTCAAATCTGGCTTAGAAATCCCATTTTTTACAGATTTATTAACTTTTAATTAGTAGGTACAAGCATCGTTCTAATTTTAAATAATCCTTCCTTGGGAAGTGACATTATCTCTATTGTATTTGTATTTCAGCCAAGGAAGAATGCATTTCTCCCTTTATTAAAAGGGTTGACACTCAGTAACATAATTAATGAGCAGCTTTGAATGTGATCTTCTTTTAAAACCCTCTATTCAGGATCAGAATGCTGTTTGTAATTATAGGTGCTGAGCAAAGAGCTTGTCTTGGTACATTTCAAAATGCTACATATATAATTTATCTCCAGCTATTTTTCAAGGTAGAGATTTTCAGAGGTTCAAGGGGCTTTCAGAATGGAAGGCTTTGATTTCATAGGGGCTGGTCATTCAAAGCAGATACTCAGAAAACTGATCCAACAGCCCTAAGCTGACCACTGTGGCAACTATTCTTATGAGCAAAACATGAAACTGAGTTCTGACACAGCAAGCTGTGATTCTTGAAAGTAGTCCTTAATCATGCAAGCAGCCCTACTAACCTCAGTGGGTCCCTACCACATAACCATTTGTAAAACCAAGACATACCAAGCACAGGGCTCAAGGGATCCCATGCAACATTTCCGCTGACGCTTTTTGGTTCTGGAATAGTCTCTGACAGCACATTTTTTTCAAAAGATAGAAGAAAAGCACTCGGGAGCAAGCATGTACAGCTGCAGCATTAAATAAATTAGAATACACTTGTCAAAACTCTAGACCATGTGTTGGTTTGAGATAGAGAAGGTATCTGACAGGGCATGCAATGTTAACCTAACCACACAGGCAGAGGCCACTTGAAGTAATTATATTCAGGACCACATCAAAGAGAGACAAGGGTTTATGAAAGCTGCACATGTTCTAGTCCTCAATATTTGGGTGTGCATATATGTATGTATGTGTCTGTATGTATATACATACACAGAGTAATTACACAAACTTTTTTTTTTTTTTTTTAAGGAGAGCTAGGAAAGGAAAGCACATGGCAAAGGAAAGGCAGCCAGGACACGAACATCTGAAGAGCAAATATACTGAATATTAAACATCCTATTCCATTATACTAGGTTCTACAAGTATCTTCTAAGCATTGGCTCCTACAAGCACAAGACAGCCATTGAATCAGAATGACCACTTCCACTCTGAGGCAAAACCACAAGTATACCTGATTTGAGCCTCATGCCTGCCAATTTATACCTGCAAAGCATATAGCCACAGTCCCACTTCTAAAGAGGTTTAACTTTTTTAAAATCCTATATCACAGTAACTCTGACACTGAGTCCTTCTGCAGTGGCTGAAGTGCACACTATCTCAGGATAATGTCTTATGCTGGCTGCCAAAGACTGAATCAAGCTAATCAGCCATGTGCTATTGCATGCTGATGTTGACACTTCAAGGAATCACAAAACATTTGGTTCAACTCATTAATCCTTTAATGCTGCTTCTCATCAATCACAGAGCTCACTGTAATTGCAGGTTTCAAAAAGCACCAATAAGATTATTAACAGAGCAATGCAGAGGACAGCACAACAAGAAAAGGACTTCAGATGCCAAATAATTTCTATGCAAAGCCCGTACTAATGGCTGCAATCTCCTCATATCCATCAATGTCAAACAACAGGCAGAATTACCTGTACGTGGTCCACAGAGGTATAGTAAGCCAACAACCTGCAAGAGCACACTGCAAGCATAAATCCTTTCCTAGGTGCAATACCAGTCCCTACATTCAGGTACAGGCACCTCAGATTGCAAAGGTTGAGTCCAGAAACTCCAATTCTGACCATTCAGTTGCTGGACATTTGAGCCAGGGACCCAGTTCTCCTGCTCACCTCTGGTGAACCTCTGCCTCCAACAGCCTGCTCTGACCCTGTTGAACAGACCCTGGGAGTTACAGGAAATAGGACTTAATGACTCTGCAGTCCCACTGCACCCTTCCACACTTGCAGCTAGTTTTTCTCTGCTATATACCGTGAGTCTACAATTCTTCAGAAAAGAATTTGCTGTCTCTTACTGGTAAGTCCGATCATCCAATCTGCAGTTTCTGTCTGCACAATACTAGCTTTATGTTTTAGGCTTTCTCTCCCAATTTACTGTGCAGCATTTTGCAACCCCTCAGCAACACAGACAAATCACTTCCTACTGTTGTCCTTCCATCCCTCTTCTTGAATAACATTCAAGAGACATACACTGGCTTTGGGATGCCGAACACCTTTGGCCAAGACAAATTGAGGCAGAGACTCTCTAAGACACTCAGGCAAGAATCTTTAGGGTGCCAGTTTATTTGAAAACTACACAGAGCAAATAAATGTATGCTCTTCTGTCCAGGTCTCAGGATTTTTCCCATCTCCTCCCCTCATGTGTTAAGAGTGGGATCTTACCCACACACAATGACCCCAGGAATACTCTAGGATATATGGCTCCAGCATAAAATCACAAACACTTCAGGAGGCATGTGTGCTGTCAGGTAACCCTGATACGGGTGTTTACTCCACCACTTAATGTCAGTGTTTAAAATCAGCTGTCTTTGGCTGGGATACTCAGTGCTCAAGTACCTGTCATCACCCACCTGGACAAACTACACTGTCCTCAGGTTTCAATCCTCAGCAGGTTGCTCTGCAAATACAACACTTCTGACTTCCCACTGTCTCCTTGCAATCCTCAAGTACCTTTCCCCTACACCACTTAACTGTGGCAATGTGTTGGTGTAAAGCCAGCTACTGTCACCCTCGCCGGCACTTTTTTCTAGTGTTTCCAGAAGTCCCAAGGAACATGTAAGCCAAGTGCTGTAACAGTATCATCACCATCAAACAGATAAGGCACAAGATCTCCTGGGTTTTTTTCCTTGTAATCCCCATTTCTCTTCTCTGCTTAGCACTAACATCTCAACTGTACCACCTTACAAAGCTGAAGATACAAACACTCATAGTTCAAGACAATGATGATTTTTCACCATCAGCTGAATGCAACAAAGTCCTGCCATCCATGGCCCTCAGGCAGACATGGGATGTATGCGCTCAAGATGCAAAATTTCTGTGCCAAAGCCCTAAAGATAACATTGCATAGCCATAATTACCTCACATAGGAATCTTCTGCACTTGATCATGGAAGAAAGAGCATTCAATAGAGAAAATTACCAACCAACAATCAGCAAACAGCACCCAAGTCAAATGCAATCATGGTTACATACATGGGTACATGGAGTTGATGATGTCTTTAAGGATAGAGCCTATTTTGGACTGTCCCCAGCTCAAAGTCAAATATGCCAGCAGTAACGATAACTGAACCAGAGAACTGGATAATTCTGCCCTAAAGAGAGAACATTTGGTAAAGGTTGAATCAACATCCTTGGTAAGAGAAAGCTTCAGCACCTGCCATTACCTGCAAGTCCAAGTCACTTGAGCACTGTGAATAGATCTTGCTAAACAATGACGCACCTGGTCTAGGCGCAGCAGAGGAAGCCATCACGATAGCATGGCAGGCCTAACATCACTGCAGCAGAACAAAGAGGTACTGCGGGCAAGCACAACAACAAGCCACACATTCAGCACACAAGACTTTGTTGTGTGGTCATAGCCCGTGTATTTTCTTTCATTCACATTTACTCAGCAAGTATCAGCCTTAAGACAAGGCGCAGAACCAAAGCACAACTTTCCAACTGAGACCATAAATCAAAAATTAAACAAGGTAAATGAGACAAGCGAAGAGAGTACACCTCGCCATCCACATCAGTGAACACTGTTTTCACTTTTCCTTTTCTTGAAGAATAAGGGATGGGTACATAAAAAAGAATCAATGGTTGCTGGGGAATTTATTCATTTCCATGTATTGTATCTTTACAGGAAAATCATTCTCATCATCTTACCCAGTGTTAACTTCAATAATATGAACTGACAGCTTTGCTTTTACCATTCATACTTGTCCCGGACAGCAGTTCTGGTTCCTATCCAACACTTAAGATATTCATCTATATATTCTATCCCTGTCAATCTCTGAATCATCCTAATTATTCAGTAATCTGCTACAATAAGGATTTCTTTAGAGAAGATCTACTAAACATGGCATATATGGAATCCATTTCAGTAAAGGATTTATTTTCTTGTCAGATTAGAAAATAAATTGATAAAATTGCTCTTGCTTTCCAAGAAAATTGATTTGTTACACCAATTCTTTGAACTTTTTAGCTTTCGGGTAGAAATTTTTAAAAACATGGTAGCACCTGGACAGACCACAGAACGCAAATTCCTAATCACCTTTCAAAAAAAGCACACCTTCCAATATTCAGACCCATCTGAAGAGGGTAACAGGACCCACAATACTACTTATACCTAAAATAAGACCTAGAACTGGGGGTTGTAAACCATATTCTTTGACCACACTTAATTGATCAAGCAAAAGAGATTTCTGCAAGAAAGAAAAAGCTAGATCTTGCTTCATAGATAGGATCTTTTCCTTGCATGTATCTAGTTTCGGTACTTTGCAACTGATCCACTGAGGAGGTTATACATATATATACACACAGACACACCTCAAAATACAGTGCTGGCTGCTTCTCAGCAGAACCACAAGCTGGATATCCTCCCCACTCCTCCCTTCCCAGATGCCTGGAAAATCCTTGTGGATTTACAAGAGCAGAGACCACAGCTGTCCAGCTAAACACACAGCAGCAGCTTTTGGATGACTACCAAATACATCTTCACTCAGGCCAGGGAAAATCATCCTGAATCCCAGCGTGGGGGCCTGCCCTACCCCAAGATTTTCCACTTCCGTCGCGTTGCAGGTAAGTGCCAAGCCACTCCAGCACAAGGCCAGGCAGTGGGAGCAGGCCTGGCCCACCGCCGTGCCAGTGTCCAGCTGGCACAGAAGGGGATCTTGTGCAAAGGAGGCTGCTGAGCACGTGGGAAGGCAACCCCCTCTTGCACAACAGCCTCCCAAAGGAAAATAAAAGCAAAAACGTGGTTGTAGCCTGGCTAATCCTGTAATCAAATAAACTTTTAACAGCTCTCTGGTGGTGCGTAATGCTGGAGGAAGAACTATGCAGCTTTTGTGAAAAATTATAAATCAAATCTGCTTTTCTTCTGGGGTTTTGTGGATAATTTTACTCTTTACTTCACAATCAAAATCAAATCTGCTTTTCTTCTGGGGTTTTGTGGATAATTTTACTCTTTACTTCACAATCAAAATCAAATCTGCTTTTCTTCTGGGGTTTTGTGGATAATTTTACTCTTTACTTCACAATCAAAGGATTTCAACTTTTCTTTTAAATACTTTTACAAAAGTTTAAAGTCTATCAAAATGGCAATCTTCCAATTAAAAAAAAAAATTATTGACTGAGTGGTATTGGTAATATTTAATCATTATTAAGGTATTTAACACAACAAAAAGTGTCGTTGGATTTCTTCCTCTCATTGGAAATACCTCACCACAAGCTTCCAGAGCCTTGCCCATCTACTAAAGTAGATGCTCCATAACAAGCAGCTAAACTTTCAAAATACCTAATATTGCAGGAAAGCATATACACATGAATTATGCTTTACAGAAGGAAGAGAAGGAGCCTATAAATTATATGTGCAATTTCCAAAAGACAGATTATATTCAACATTAAACACTTAGACAATAGCTAAGGAAGAATAACTGGAATAACTAGAATACTCATTCAAACTGTGTGCTACAAGGGGAAATCAAGAATTTTCATATGACAACCTGTTTGATAATAATATAACTTCCAATGTTGTTTTCCAGCAATATACAGGAAAAAAGGCATAATTCTATTTATTATTATATTAAAGACAACATCTGTGCTTTTAAGTGTCCTTTTTCTGCAAAGGCCATGGGGAAAGAGAAAACCAAGTATCTCGGTACTTTCTGCATCACCATCATGCTGTAACCAGGAAGGCTAATTAATGGGGCTGCCTCAGCAACTGTCACAAAAATATTACTTCTTTTTGTTCTTCAGAACAAATGCTTACTGCATTTTTACTCATTTAAAACTTTCAAGCAAATACAAGAAGATTAATTTTTTGATAAAAAATGTTTTATCCAGACATAAAAGAAATCAACCATGGGAACACACTCTTTTTCAAGTATGTCTTGTCTGCAGATTACAACAGGTAAAGTCTTGGAAAAATGTATTACTCAGATGAAATCAGCAAAAAGCGTTCCATTTTGACTCAAGTCTCTTTAATTTTCAGGGCTGCTCATTTTCCTTTGACCACCAATAAAAGAGTGAGATTTTCTGAATTTCAAGCCATTTGCAAACAATGTGGAAGTAGTTCAGTTGAAAGAAACAAAAAATTGCAACAAAAAAGTCATTTTCCCTAAATTTTGTTGGTGAAAGTTTGCCACCCTTTTCAAGCTGCCAGAAATGTTTGCTTATATTATTCAAGCCATCCTCATTATGGTACATAAAAATTATTTCAGCAACAATGCTGTACTGTATCTTTTAATTAAGCTATTTATCAGTAATGATAAGATCCTGTTGCAAAGGAAAGAAGAATTTACATTACTAGATACATTTTAAAATACTATTTTTGAAATTCATCCATCAGACACAAGTGTTTCAGATTTTCTAAATTAACTCCTATAATAACATGACTAACTGTGAAAACATTCCCAACCATTTCTACGTTCTTCTGTTGTGTACATCAGATGAAGCAAAGAATGCCATCCACGTGCTCTCCTTCAGCCTGTTTTTTGCATACGGAAGTCAAACATCTATAGAGTTTTCAGGATCTTTGTTTTCTATTTTATATACTGTTCCTCACTGTTATTCCTTAGATCTTGAGTTTTCCCAATAGAAATCCCTCAATATCTTTATCAAACATACAAAAGTTCTAAAAGGAGATTCTACGTTCAAACCATTAAAGGAGTTTCCTTTGCAAATAGCAACCTTCTGGGGAAAACGTATTTTATTCACTCCTGTTCCTCTCACTTTGTTGTCAATGCTACTTAATTCACCAAAAGTAGATGCTTGACAAATGTCTTGCCCTCTACCCCAAATAAATGCTTTGAAACTAGAAAAGATACCAGTACTTTGGTGAGTACTTTGCAGTATTTTATACAGTAGCAAACCTCACCAGCTTAAGGAAAAAAGTCTCCGTGCAGTGTAACAGTAGGGTGGCAGATATAGTCATAACCCCTCCTCAACCTTCTTTTTTATGGCATCTCTATCAGGTCGGTAATAAACGAGGACAAAGGAGGTCACTCCACCCAGACAACACAGCAGGAAAAACTGGATATTCCTCAGAGCAATCACTGCAGAGCTGGGAACCTGACCACAGCTTTCGTTTCCATTCTCAAATGAGAAACAATATAAGGAAAGATAAGACATCTCTTAGAAGTGCATGTATTTACCTTGTGTTTTATACATTTAAGTGCTACATCTTTTATGTTCTGTGCTTTTCTAAAATACACAGGGTTTTGGCCTCTAACTATCATGTACTACACTCTCAGTGCATGGGATAGGTGGGATACTCTATTTAGTAGTCATTTCTTGATCCTTCCATCAGCACAGCCACTCTTAGCCATTCCAGCAGCCATAGTATATTACAGCATCTTATTTCCATTTATCCTTGAATGATCAAAACTATATTTCAGAAGTACACAATAAAAATATTTAAAAGGAACAACAGACATTTGAAAAGATAAAATAAACAGAGGTACTGGCCCAATGCCACACCACCATTCCACCTCATCTCCTGGGTGTGAGAAGTGCCTCATGTATGGCACAGCACCTGTTTTCAGCCACGGTTTACACCTTCAAGTGGTCTTCCCAGCATGTTACTCTATGAAGTTTGATTTCACTTGAGGTGTTATTTGAGAGAAAGCCTCAAAGTGGACCAGTAAAAACTGTTTCAACTCCCAGTTCCCAAATGTTTGCCTAGCCCTTTCCCTGTACCTGTAGCATATGCCTCCAAAACTAAATGGAAAAAAAAAAAAAAGCAATGCAGTGCTACTGCAGCATAATCTATGTTGATATCTACATGATTTCAAAGGTAGGGTCTGAAACACAACTAAAGTAACTCACTGGCTTTCAGAGTCCTTATCACAACTGTACCCAGCTGCCTCACTGCCACCAAGTCACTCTTGCAGCAAAACAGACCAGAGCAAAGTCCTGTGTGACAGTATCCTAAGGTGGCTGCACTGACCACACAGCCCAGAAACACATTTGGCACTGCATCCCAGAAGCTGCACAGCTGCAAAAGTGTGCCTTCACATTTCCATTAATATCCCCACTTCTGGGTCTTGGACTGCATCAGGGATCTCTGCATCATACAGCATGCCATTTCGCTAGCCAGACATGGTCACCGACATGGAGTTTATAGATTAAACCTGGCTTTCCAGAGTCCAGGTGCAATTCAATGTCCTATTTCTTAGAGCAGAACTCCCAGTCTTGGCTTTTATTCTTTCACAGCACTTCAATGTAACAGAAATAAAGTTCTTTGTTAAAGCACACAGACTGTTAAATAGCACTTGTCCTTATTCAACTTAATTTGCAAAATCCCAAATCCAGTTTTACAACTGATTTTAAATGCATCTGTCATCCAGTGGGCAACATCTGCTGCACATTGCTAAGACCTGCTTCTGTTATACAGGAAGGGAGTCTTACTGCTGCTGCCAGCTTTGCAGCTGGGTTGGTTTTCAGCTAGAAGGCTGTCTTGGCCAACACACAAGCACATGGCATGTGCACAGGTAAAACTAGTTGTGTTCGTGCAAGGCAAAGCCCGGCAATAACCCAGTCATGCACAGAACTTTTCACTAGTCCTCCCTGCAAACGTGACTCCTCATCTAGCTCTCGCTGCCATGAAAACCACCATAAGGGGATTAAAGCACAGATGTCTCACTGCCTTCCTCTCCCCACCCTTAAAATCCAAATATCAGGCTGGCCTGATTTATACCGAAACAAAATCCTTGTTTGCCAGCATATACAGATGTGATGTCAAGAGTTTTAGACAAGTCTGTGACTCAAACATTGTGGAAAAGAACTAGATGCAATACTTGAAGGGGAAAACTCATCTCCTTTTCAAATGCAGATAAAATACAAACTGATTAAACTAATATAAACTTAATTAGACCCCATAATAGTTAGGTTAAAACATTATGAGCGTCCTCTTTGGGTGTCCAGGGCTGTCTGGTATATTTAGGCTAATGAGCATCATTTATTGCTCTTTGACTTCTCTTTTCAAGAGTGCCCAGCCACGTGCTATGCTTCTCGGCCTGTGAGAATTACAGGACATAGGGCTATTCAACAGAATGGGACCAAATAAGCAGAGCTGTGGAAAAGGGGGGAGTGGAGCAGGGAGACAGTATGGCATAAGACCAAGAAACAAAACAATCCAAAGAGGAAAAGGTAAAAAATTTTGATGCAGAAGGGAAACAACTCCTGCATGTCCTCTGATAAGAAATTCCTTTCAGTAAAAATGTGCCACAAGGATTAACTTGAGAGAATGCCTGGGTATGGTACAAGTGTGGTGAGCAGCTGGTACAACATCACGCCTCATTACCCACCAACGCTAATGTGAACACCTCACACCTGGTCCTCAGTCATTTTGGAGCAGAGTTCACAGTTCTGCTGTTAAAACAGGAGCTGTTGCAACCCAATTCTTAAAAAGTACCACTAGCCAAAGATACAAATTTTCAGCCCCTCTGAAAGCAAGACCAGTAAGGGACAGCTCTAACCATCTCAGGGGAGAAACTACATTCTGCGGCCCTTCAAAGGCAGCTATCCCCCTTCAAGGAAGAAATGCACGTGTAAGTTGGGGACAACAGAAAGCAAACATTTCACTGATGTGTGGGGACAGCAGGGCAAGGCAGTAAGCAGGCCTGGCTTCTACAAAATACATTCCCCACCCCACCCCTAATAACTCTGGGTGAATCACTGCTCAGTGCCCCTCCATCCTTGTCCTACTTTAATGTCAGTTGTCCAGAACAACAATGTACATCTTACCACAAGTCTTTATGTTGTCTAGCCTAAGCAGCCTCCCTTGCAGCATGTAGATGCTGCTACAGCACAAAGTTTTACAGCAAGGACACTTAGCATCCAGCATCAATGTAAGCTACGTGAAAACTTAAGTCCCAATTTCAAGAGTCACTTAAACATTTCTCAGCCTTGCTGCAACTCAGCAGGCTCCACTTGACATCTCTCTGCAGGCACTAAGATTTCCACAGAGCTACTTCACTTGTCCTATAGTGGCTGAGTGAAAAAGAGAAAGCTCTGCTTTAGGAGCTAAACAACATCTCCAAGACCAGTAAGAAAAATAATAAATAAATACATACCATGGAACATACTCTAAATACTGATAAAGTTTGGGTTTTGCTGCCCTCAGTGACCTTCTGTCCTAAATTAGCTGATGAATTCCAAACTGATTTTGTTCTCTGTTCTTTTGGCTTTCAGACAGTTCCGACAGCCCCATTATCACTGCCTTGTTTATCTCCTCCTTGTGGCTTCTCATCTGGACAAATATTTATTTTTGTTTCTTAACTGTGTATGCAGTTTTCATTACCATCAGAAGGCACTTCAGAAGGATTAACAATAATTTCCGTACTCATTTGATGGACACACTGCTTTGTTTTCCACTGTATTTAGGAAGGGAAAAAAGTACTGATTAATAATCATCAACTGTTCTTCAGCTTCTCTCCAAGGAATTGTATTGCTGTCTCATTTACAATAATAGTTACGCCCTTAAGCCAAATTAAGGATTGGCTTCATGGATTATAGCTCCAAGAATATCAGAGGCCCAAAGGAAATTAGTTATCTCCTCAGAAAATAAATCTTCTCACAAACTTGGGATACACATCTGGCACAGTCCCATCAGTCTTAGTCAAGAACATCAAAATCTACAAATATAGTCTTCTGCTGATAAATATCTGCACAGCACAGTTCGCATTTATGGTATCAGTAACACTCTAAAGGACTGCAAGTGCAGGCAATCAGTAGTTCTATAAGGCACCTCTGTAAGAAATCCCCTAATATTCTCAGACTATGGGGGAAGTAACCTATCATTCAGTCAATCCTGAATACTGATTTTTGAAATAAGTAAGAAGCACTTCTAGCTTTGTAGTGGCAGCAATGATATACTCGGGGTTTCAGCCTTTTAAAACATATTTAACTGTGTGAACAAACATGAAATCCCAAAACTCATTGGTCATCATTTTCTGCAGGAACTAACCCATAGTAAAGAGGTAGCAAAAAAAAAAGTAACTGTATCTTAACTGAAATCAGTAATTAATAGCAGGAAAGAAGTAGCAAACCAGGAACCACAATACAGAAAAATGAAGAATTATTTGATGCAAATGCAATTCATTTAGTATCATGACACAAAAATTTTGTTTCATTCACCATTCACAGAAGACCATTGTTACTGCCTGCAATACACTGTTATTTTTTTATCATAATATAATTAGTATCAGTGCAAATAAACTTACCATCCTGTTAAGAAAAGGTCAGTGGTATGCAACAACTTACAAAGTGTGAAAATAAAATGCTATGTCAATTTTTTTTTTTTATACCAAACATGTATCATGGAGCCACAGATGAAATCAGGACCTCACTTGAGTCATGTGCTGCATCATTAATACTATAAGCTCTTCTGTTCTGAAGAGTTTCTCATTTAAAGACAGCAAACACACCCCCACTTTCCCAAGGGGAGCAGCACAGCTCCTAGCAGCACCTGCCTAAGCGGGGAAGACAGGCAGAGGTGAAGGCAGAGATCCTGGTACCCAAGCATCTCCCAAACCTCCCAGTTCCTCCTCCCACACAGGACAGCTACTGCCTGGGGCAACATCCAAATACTATATGTTTAGGAAACACCAACATATGCATTTTTAATCCTGACCCAAGCAATGTTAGCAGGATAAGAAAAAGATCACATGGGAGAACCAATTAAACATCTCTACCCAGATACAGTTATTTTGTTTGTTTTCTTGTTGTTGTTTTGGCTGGTTTTGGTTTGCGTCTTCAACATTTGTCTTTGTGTGCGATCCATCTATTCAAATACAACTGCAAAGGATGTACCAATCTTTTTTGTGTAGTAAGAACACTGCACAGTAGAAACAAACATTTTACTCCCAGAGAATGTACTAACACTGAGAAAAGTAAAGTGCTCCTGGCTGAATTCCAGTAGTTTAAGCAAACGGACCCTTAGTAGTTAAACACCACACTGCCTATAGGCAATGTTGCCTGTGGGAAGCCCTTTAAAACAAAGTTCAGATCTCCTACTCCATCTTCCTTTCTCACTCACCAAGACAGACGAGAAACAAATGTTTCTAGAGAATTATCATTGCGATCCTTCCCCAAGACAGAGAAGCAATGTGATTTTTTCAGGCAATACACTACAGTAGATTTTCTAAAACCCCATTTTGCTGTGCATGTGAAGCTTTCAGCTCAGGCCACACAGGGTCTGCTGTGACACAAGGTGGTTCCGAGGCCCACATCTGTTGGGCTGAACCCCACCGACAGCCCCTGCAAACAGGGTTGTTTTAACTGCAACATCTACCAGTCTTGAGGAGACATAAATGAACTCAGGCACATGGACAGCTGTGGCATTATGATGCCTGACATGGCCTATAGACCTGTCTCAAATGGCAAAGTATAAAAGAATGCACAGAACAGCACCAGAGAAATTATGCAGACTAGTTTTGTCTGATCAGAACCTATCAGCTAAAATTTCAGGGTTCAGCAAGATTTCTGCTCTGCTAGAGTGATGGACACACAAATATCATGTTCATATGCTCACATGCCATGTTCATTTGCTAAGCGATACTGGGCACAGCTCAGACCTGGCAGAGAGCCCAAGCGCAGTAATGTACTGGAACGAAGAGATCATTGTGAAAGCAATAAATCTTAGTAATGTTCCGATATTAGCCACAAATGAAAGGTGATGTTTATCTCAAACACTTTTTAAGAGCTCCTGAAAGACATTTTCAACCTTTAAAGAAAGAAATTTTGTAGTCTAAGCATTTCCATAGCAGATTCCCAAGGAGGTACAGAGATACAAACCAGAAGCCGGCATTGCTCCCCTGTTTTTGTCCCAGGCTCATGCACTTTTCACATCCTGCCTTGCAAAAGTCAGCCTTAACCAGGCAGAAGAGATTTAACCTTGGCACAAGCTACAACAACAGCCAGTAGCTTGATCATTTGTCACCCACAGACTGGCCAGAGGAGGAAAAAAGTAACTGATGATCAGGGGACATGTTCTGCTGCTCAGAGAGAATAGCTGCAGTGCAGAAACAGCTATTTTGGTCATGAATTGCGTGTGGACCCTGTGGTTGTTCAGCAGCTGAACTGTTAAGTGTCAGAAACAAAACCTGCCTCTTCCTATCTTTGCTATGATCTTCTGTTGACCCATTTGGGCCTGTGTGTCCTCTCTCTTCAGAAAAAAACAGTACAGCTCTTTCCCTGGCACCTAGAATTGACTCTTTGCTGGGCCAAGAACATCACACAAAAGGACCCCCTTTTAACAAGTGGATACAGCATACAAAGATAGGAGAGGAAAAAACTCCACCTGTGTGTAAATACAACTATTGCTCAACAACTTACAGCAAACTGCCCAAAACAGTCTGGGAGCAGAGAGTGAGCTGGGATTGAGGGTGGACCTGCACAGCTGCTTTACTCTCTCTGTTGCACTCAGAGTCAATGATAGAACTCAAACTGATGGTTGCACAAGTCACACCACAGCCGACTACCCTCAGCACATCTGATCTTCATCATCAGCTTCCATTCAAGAGGCAATGGTCTTCAAACAGAACTAGAATCACAGAATGATACAGGTTGGAAAGGCCTCTGGAGGTCTCTAGTCCAAGCACCCATAACAAGCAGATCACCCAGACCTCATCCAGTTGAGCTTCAAAATACGTCCACAACTGAAGAGTCTACAACTCTTCACAGTCCCTGTTCCAGTATTTGACCACCCTCACAGTACAGAAGTTTTTTCCTATATCTACTTGGAATTTTCCTTGTTGCAACCTGTATCCTTTGCACTGGCCCTTTCATTGTGCACTTCCAATAAAAGTTTGGCAGCACCTTTTCTATACCCTCCCTCTACCTATGAGATAGCTAAAGGGAGCAATAAGACTCCCCCAAAGACTCCTCTCCTACAGACGGAAGAAAATAATTTCTCTCTCTGTCTCTCCTCATACCTCATTGTCCCATTAAGCATGCTGGTGGTCCTCTGCTGGACTTGTTCCAGCACGTATCGGTGCTGTTCTTATGCTGGGGAACCTGAAACTGGACATAGTATTCCAGATGTGAGATCACCTGTCTGAAGGGTGGGCTGTAGTACCTTTCAACTAAAAACAATGCACACAAACGTGACATGAAAGCACAATAATTCTGCTTTTTACAGAAATGGCAGAGTGGAGTTTCCAAAGACAGGTAAAAGATGCAGACTAGAAATTCTGATTTACCTTCTGTCAAACCCTTGCTCTTAACTCACTTTGTAGCAAGACCTCTGCTCCCATCATGAAGCGTTCTGGAGATTCCACTGTGTTTCCTCTGTCCTGAAAGCTCACCTGCACACACCCTAATGTAGTGTATTGCATCTCAACAAAAACATGTATTTTATGGGTACAAGCTCCAGTTTAGAGCTAAATCCTACTGGGAAACAGTACAATCGCTCCCAATGATACATTATACCACTGTTGTGGAATTTCCTGGAGCTGTAGTGGGATGCATGGAGTTCAGGTCTATCAGCACTGCCTGCTGGGACAGACTGTACTTCTCACAAAGAAGGGAGCAACCATTTGAGCTCCCAGCGGAGGGACTCCCTACCAAGAAGAAAACATAATAAAACTTCCCTAAGTGACTCAGCTGAGCCCGAGTGAAAGGCAAAACCCTCACCAGGTTCTGAAAACAAACTTGAGTCTCTGTGCAGCAAGAGCATCTAAACAGCTGGAGAGATTGGTCTACTGTCATGCGATCCATTTAGCTAAATAAAAGTCTGGAAGAAGAACACATTTCACATATTTTTGATCCCTCACTTTGATTGACTGTAACCCTCTAAATAATAAAATAGGTTGTTCAACAGCCGCAACATCTTTAACAAATAGCCAGCATCATTTGGTCAGACAGACACAGTGAAACCTAAGAACCCAAACACACTATATCAGACTTTTCAGGACAACTGCTCAAGCTTGCACACATGTACTATGCAGTTGCTGCCAGGAAGCATCTGATCTACTGCATATGGGCAAGTTAAGTCTAAGTCTGCAGAGAAGGCCTAGTAACACGAGAGGGTACAAACTACAGCATATATTTCTAACCTGCCATCAAGAAGTTACACAACCCATCAAGTTGTGCGACATCACTGGTTTATGTCAGCAGAGAATGCCCTGACACACGTAACCCTAGCCAGCAAGTGCAAGGCCATGAAAGTGTCCTGTTTACAATATAGATGAACGCACCAACAATTACATGCTGGACCACTCCAATTTGTTTTCAATTCACCCATTCCTCCATACCAGCTTTCCCAAGTCTTTTTATGTCCCTTCCCAAATTCCCAGAGAACTGAAGACGGACCACGTATTAGCTGAGGCGTCAGCCTGCAAGTGCTGCTAGCAGCTCTGACTGCAAGCAGTTCCAAAGGCTGAAACGCAAACACTTGCTCTAAATGGAGAGCTGGACTTAAATTGCAAGACAGTTTAAAAAAAAAAATTATTAAAAATAAAACACAAAGCTGGCCTCCCTATACTTCTACAAAAGAAACTGCATCAGTAGGTCTCCGGTCACTACTCACAGGCATCATAAACACTCTGTCCACTACTTGAGATCGCCTCCCCACATGCTGTCAACCCAGCCACTCACATGAATTTGTTGCACAAAGCCAGTTTAGCACACTTACCACCACACAATAACTCTGTTCATCAGACTGGGAGAGGGAGCCTGCAAACACTGATAGCTCAGCCAGGAATGGGCATCAGTGGCTGAAGCATTAACCTCTGCCACAAGCACAGGTGCTCCGAGAACAAACAAAATATTATTTTGGATGGTACCACACCATTGCCTATCTGCACTACTCTTTCTCAGACCTCACTCTGCTGCTCCACCCAACCCCTGTGCAAATGGCCTATGTGAAATTCCTTGATGGTGCAATCCAGCTGCTGATGGACAGAAATCCAGGTCACCAGATCCATTATCCACGCAGCTGGCCCCTTCAGTGGCAGCATTAGCAAAGAGGTCAAGGACTGAACAGTCACACACCTCATATGGAAGTGGATGCCTCACCCCCCAGTAATTTATTCAGTTATAGATGGAAAAATATTAGTCCATGAATTCATTAAATGTTATTTCTCCATCTTTGAGGCTAGATGAATAATGAAAACAATGATTCACAAATCGCTCATTATAAAAACAGCAAAACAAACATTAAGATCTGTTATTTACAGAGGATTGTTTCAGCAACTCCACTTCAAAGTGCCAGGGTGGAGCCTCCAGGTCTGCCTCTGCACAGAAGGACAGTATCTCAAATGTTGCACTCATGCTGCACATTTGCTATTCCTGCTTCTCTGTGTTTCCAGGACTATTCCATCCAGCTTCCAGAACAGAGCAAAAATTCATTTTCAAAACAGAAACACATAAATTAACTCTTCATATTAAAGGTATGTATTTGTTTTTCCTTCAGGAAACACGGCAGTCAATATGTCTGACACTACTACTAGTTTACCAAACAAACCACTTGAAGAGCGAATTATTGCAAAGCAGGCTGGAATGACTTCCTGGAGATCACTTGGGTTTTGTGCAAGACATTGGTTGTCCTCAAGGCACCAGAAGAAAGGGGAATGGGGAGCCATCCCATTTGCAGAACCGCAGTGGAAGCATGGCTTCCCAGAGGAAAACGCTCCTTTTCAAAAGACCCCACTGGAATCAGAATGGCTCTCTACAGTGTGTGCTGCAGGATCAGGGTCTGTATCCACAAATGTGCATCCACATGGCACTGTCATAGCATGCCTGCATGACTAAGAAGCCAGCTCCTGCTAAAAGCCAGTGGCATGCAGGGACACAACCTTAAATGTAACTGTGTCTCTAGAGGGGCAGACGGGTGCATGCTAGGATCTACCAACACCGCCCAGGCACCTCACCTCCCAGCACTTCCAGTAAGAGCTAAGATTTGTAGACACCAGGATTATTTGCAACTACAGCAAGGCTAAGCACACTTAAAAAAAAAAAAAAAAGCTGGAAATCACCAAAGCATTTTAAAAAGCTCTATCCAAACCAGTAAGATTTCAAGTGGCAACAGCAAAATTGCGTTTCTCCTTTTGAGATGGCAGTTCTCACCACAGAGACCCAACCTCAGATGACAGACTGCTAGGTTTTTTTTTTAATCTGATACAATCTAAATATTTTTTTTTTTTTTTTATGATGTGGTTAAAGAAATCTACTCTCAGGAGAACACATCTGAAGCCAACTTCCAATGCCAATTTTTTTTTTTTAATTGCCAAGTTATTATTATCCTGTAATCCCTAAAGATACTGAAAGTCCTTATGATGGAAACACAGCCTTAACTAAAGAAAAATAATATTCTGATATCTGAACACACTCAGTTCATTTTTTTGGTGGACATCAGATGTTAAAGTAGTTACAATTCCTGATTTCCTAAAGTTGTATACCCTTCTTTGTCAGAAAAATACTTGTCCCCAAGAACAAAACAAAAAACTCCCATGACAGGTGGTCTTCACCACTATAACCACCTGATCCAGGAGACAAGCCAGGGCTTTTCTATTTTTAGACACTACATCAACTTCTATTAAACAAACTCCCTTCTTTTTGAGCAGCAAAACCTATTGCTATAGAATGCTTACTTTCACGATGATGGCAGAGAACTAGGGGACAAAAAAGAAAAGGAGTAATTGCAAGCTGATTAGATAATCTGAACACAATGCAAATGCACTGAAGAAAAATTTAATGAGCATTAGGAAAAGTAAACTGAGTGACAAGTTCACACGTTCTCTCCCTCTCTATTAAAATAAAAACTTAACTATGATCACTAAAGCTTTCTTCCCCTCATTCCATCTCATTAGCTGAAATAGTGACACACTTTTTGAGCAGAAATATTGTCTGTGTACCCAAGACCTAAAGGCCTTTATCTCCTTTGGTCTTACACTGCATGGAGGGAACAAGGCCATCAACATCAATGGTACCTCCATCAAGGCCCAGGTACTCTGCTTCCTCTCCCAGATTTACCCTCAAGGCCTCTGGGACAGCTCAGAGCCAGCTGACAGGGTCTTCACACACAGGGTCTCCAGCCACGTGGCACCCGGGAAGTCCAAATGCCCATCCCACACAGCTTCACAGTCTCCCACCAAGACACTGCTCTGCTCAGAAGGGAAACTTTGCATTACATATGAGGGAACACATTACATAGGCAGCAGCAAGCCCAAGGAGCTGCATGTGATTTAATGGGACTGTGTACAAAGAAACTCAGGATTTGCATGCATCCCAATTCCCACTGCATTTCACTCCTTAGATCCTTTTGAAAATGCCAGCCTTACAAGTTTTGGCCCCTACATCCATACCTGCAAGCATGAGGAAGACAACAGATCAATTCACAGAAGAAACAAACATTTGTACTAATTTTCTTTAAGGACCTAGATTTTTCAGACTAACAGGAAAGATCCTATGCTCAAAAGCTGTTCTACAATCCAAACTATACAAACTGTAATCAACACTTCAGATCCAACGGACTGGGAGACATACCACTTCATTGCACAACAGAGTAGAAATTTTTGTTTTGGAAGAAAAATAACATTAACAAAAATATCTCTTGCAGCATTAATTATAGTGGGAAGAACAAAGAAGAGAATGTTGGAACCTGGGAGTAAACCACATTATCTACAAGGCACCATGTCAGCACAGCTATTCTGATCCATGTGCTTTTTGTGTCATGTTAAGTCATCATTTGCCAGGACTTCTGGGAAAGAATTTGAAGCTAATATTTTTTTTTCCTCCATACCAAGTGCTGAGGAGTTTTGGGCCTACCTGTCCCTGCTGGAGGTTCAATGTAAAGTCCTTACATACCAGTACATCATAGAGAGCAGACAAAGAAACACGCAAAAGGAGCTTGCTACTCTCAGAAGGAAGCTGGAAGTCCCAGCTGTACCTCAGTTCCAATTAGCTGCTTCATGAACTTTTCTCACAAGAGAATGTCTTCTGAAAAAATAAATACACACTCTGATTAAGTAAATTGTGAGGATTTAATTTGCAATTCCACAATCCCCAAGGGACTCCAAGACCAATCTCTCTGGTGTTTCATCTACAGTAATTTAATACTTTACATTGTAAGACCTATGGCCTACAATGAAGATACCACAACAAATCTTGAGTACATTATTCACTCTAGTCCCACTGATTCAAAGGCACTACTAGGCCAATTAAAGCAAACAAGATTTAGAAGTCCACTACCTGCCCCAATGATTAGTAGCACAAGCTGTTTTCCCTGCTGGGATCAACAACTCCACAGCTAACAGCTTCCACCTGCAAGCACATTCACGTTAGGCATGCAAAAAGAGGCAAAACCTAATGTGTTCCTCCATTCACATTCCGCTTTGCTAAAGTCACTACACAATTTAATTCCCCACTCCCACAAACAGAGACATGCAATATAAGATGAGCCTTCCAGATTCACATGTCCAAACCATTCTGAGCTATACTAAGCACTGTGTCCTCTGCTCCATTTGGGGATAGATTTTTTAATTTGTTTTCTTCCCGCATCCCCTTCCTTTGCTTGGCAGTAACTGAGTCAGTGATTTTTATTTCAAGTAATGTTGTCCCAGCCTGCAGTGTCTCAGATCTCTGGAACAGCAAAGCACTCTTTTTATGTAGAGTACACTTGGTAATAAGATTAATAGAAACTACACAGCATCTTTAAAGGGCCATCTTGTATCAGCATAGCAAGAGCACAAGTTCTCAACGATGCATAAAAGGAGTGCAAACCAAACAGCACTAAGACTCCAGGCAGTTATAAGCCTCTTCTGCTACAAATCAATTAAACTGAACAGCGTCTAAAGAGTGTCTCCATTTCCAGACTACACTGTGCACTGCCAAATATTCAAAAAGTGACTGTCCATGCTCTTTTAAGGAACTCACAGTGACCTGAACACTATTTACACAATAAAATTTGCTGTTGTAAAGCAAATGATTTGTGTAAACTGGTGACAAGCATCCCTCCCATGCTGCACATCATAGAAGGTGTAAATATAAGTGTGAAAATTAATTTCTCTCCAATCACTAAGAGAAATTAAGTTTCATCAAGGATGAGCTTAGCCCAACAATCCTCCCTCTACCAAAAAGTAGCATAATTGCTAAAAACTTTTGAGATTCTTTCCTAAGGAAAATGAGCGGTGTTCCTGCTAATTTTCAGGGTTTGCAACCTAAATATCATCAGATATAAGACACAAAAATATTTAGTTTACAGGTGAAAGGATGCAATTTCAATGCTTTGATGCAGAATACCTGAACACTCTTTTCAGTGCAACTGTGAGTATGAGTAATTCTGCTGGAAATTGTGAGGAGGTGATAAATGACTTGTAGAGTTCTCCAACTGGTTTTCTGTGCATAAGCTCCAGTTGATAAAACACAACTTATGTAACTAGGACAAGACAATTGAGCAGTGAAGACAGCACAGGAAATGCCATTTCTGCTGTTAGCCAAAATGCTCATGTGGCATTTACATTCTTGGAGCATCATTGGGAAAGTTTGTTCCTTTTTCCTTCCTTGAGAACAGAAGCACAAGTGTTTATAAGAATCAAGAACACCTCCTTTCTTCTCCACCCACACGGACTTGGCAGCATGTCCCAGTATTTTGTGATGTCAGCGTTGAAAAACCTGCATTACATTGCTTCAGGGCCTCTGAGAAAATAAAAACAATTAAACTATACACTGATTTAAGACCTGCCCTTTTCTCCTCTGTGTGCCCTGCATTCAAAGAGAGACTTGTTGGTTCCCCTAATAATAAGTCTAGCCCCAATTCAGCTGCTGATTGGGATTGGCTCATGGGATTAACGTGTATGATATGAACTGATGAACATTTATGAATCAGGAGGGCTGTATGGTTAACCTGGGCAGTGCATGGTACTATCAACAGTGCAGCTGACAGAGGGTTAAGGCTTTAAGAACTTACATCAAGAGTAATATTCTTGAGCTCAAAACCATGAAGGAAATAACAAAATCACCCAGAGGTCCTTGCAGGACAGAGGAACTGTGAAGTGCCATTTTCTCCAGAAGAAGGCACTCTCCTGTCTGCCCATACTAGTTAGGGAGACTGGGCAGAGGAGGTGGCTGCCATTTCCATCAGCATACGCTGGCAAACTGTCAGCTCAACCAAACAGCCAAACACAAACACCTACCTCAGAAATAACACAGGAGTCCAGAACCAGGGGAGCAGGATGCAGACAAACTGCTCAGTTCAAGCATGCCTTTCCTCTTTGGTTCCCTTGACATCAACTTCGCTGTCCCTGCATGTTTAGGAGCATCCCTCAGCTAAGTGCACCATAATGCCGGCCAAATCTGCAAGGGCAGATTGAAACCTGCCTTTTTGTTAATACACCTGCAATTCTCAAATTTATACCCACAGTTTCTCTCCTAATATAGGGTTTTCTGAGCAAAGGATGAATTTTGCCCCAAAGGCTTGAAAGGTCTAAGGACAGTGCCACAGCAGGGTGTGCACTGTTCGAAGGGCAGCAAAGGTAATAATCACACTGGTAAGCACATAATCATGCTTTAGGTGTTAATCCTGCAACATAGCCTACAAGCACAGACTCCTCTTTATCCATAATGAAGAGGCTGTGACCTCACATGCATGCATTGATGCCACAGATACCTGGTATTTGCTAGAGGACTAGGGCCTCAATCACAACTGGAAAAAACACCCAAAAGCAGATTTTGGCCCTGACTGGAAAATGCCAAAATTAAACTCTGATACAATAACTAAAAATTAAGTAATTCAGGCACAGATTTCACTTACACCTAAACATTAAATCCTGTTTGGTGGCATTTAAGCAGGTGACCTTCCATTGACACATCAAGATTTACAAAGCCTGCTAGCTATTTTACTGGAAAATAACTATCACACTCTTAAGATTTCCAGAGATTACAGTCTGGGCTCAACTGTTGTACTATCTAGTCCATATAATACCATATAAAGAAAGAGTAAGTAGAAATGTCAGTTATCTTTGAAACAATGCAGTTAGATTCTGACCCAGCACAAACCGATCTCTCTCTGCCTGCTGCTTCAGTGGAGTACAGAAAAGAAACATGAATGCTCACACTTGGGTTTTTGTATGAATTTGCTTGCTTGTGTTCATGGCTCAAACAGGTCGGAACTTCCCTTCTCCTCCCCAAAAGACACTGACACAAGTTACATGCAATAATTGGCAAGTGATACTGAAGGACCTACACTTTTACCCTTTAAAGAAAGATATTGTTGAGGAGTTGACAGGCCACTGCTTTTGTTACACACTGCCCTCCTTCCCCAAGAACTCCCTTCATAAATGCCCATAAATCAGCAATTAAGCCACAAACTTTAGCAAGGTCTGTATGTGGCTTACTTGTAGGGCGCTCTAGAAAGTTATGGCAAATTCACTATTTCCAACAGGTGTAATGAATAAAAACACAGAAAAAAGATCTGCAATTCACTAACAATCTCAGCCAAGTCATTATTGTCCTTCCCACAGGCTTTGTAGAGACTAAGCAAAAGCTAGGGGTTTGTTATAAAAAGGGTGCTGCACTAACTTTACCAACTGAAAATAAAGCATCCTTTATGTCCTCTGAGGTTCCTCGGTAAAGAATGAAAGAATGGCTCAGTAGGAGTCAAAGATTGTATTAGCAATGATTGTGGGTTCTCCCATAACACAATCTGCCTTCTCAAGCTCTTTCAATGGAAGATGCTAATTAATAATACACTCTTCTTTTCATTGGATCAAAGAGGATCTACATTACATATCATCACTTTTCTAACCTTTATTCCTGCTATCCTATTGAATTCACACTGAAATTCCAGGTTCAATCTGCTATCCAGGGCCCCTGGTGAAGTCCTTCATGACAGCTACCTTCCGTAAGAACAATAAAACTGTCAATCAAGAAGCTGAGACTCACAGCTGCAGCTGACATCAGCCTTTCGACAACCAGCTTGTAACTGCATAACTTCTCCCACTGCAATGGGAAATAGATCACCGAACCTTCCCTCTCGCAGAGCAACAATCAAAACCTATTTCTTCCCTTTAAGGTCATCACAGTTACAATTTGTACAACCAAAAATGCTACCAAGCCACTGAGGGAAAAGAAATAAGGGGCATACTTATCAATATACACTCTAGAAGTCATTCAGGTGTCAGCATGGCAAGTGGGGCAAAACAGAATGAGATGATTTAATAGCTCTTTTCTTGTCAGTTGATTATAAAGATGGTTACAAGATGAATGTTCACATTTCAACATGCATACACAGTTTATTCTGTCATTCTTCATATTTTAGAGATTTCCACCGAATGGACAGAGATTACATATACATTATTACACATCGTGTTTCACAGACTATCCAAACATGTTCTTTACAACAATTTATTTCCTTTAGTACAGTACGAGATTATTCTTATTGCAGAAGTCATTACTGTCATAGGAAAAGCTTCCTATTTACAGTCTTCCTATGTGTGGAGGAGCTATTCCTCTAAGCATGTGAATGTAGTATGCAGAAGGACTTACAGTCATTCATTGCATCAGTACAAAACTGAATAAAGCAGCACTGACTGCAGGTAAAACATATTTCACTTGGAAACTGTCCAGCTGACACTGTTGACATTGTTTCTATTTAACATGGTGCAAGTATTAGACTCAAGTAGTATTTGTATAAGAAGTTCCATTCAGCTGAGTGGAGTTACATATATGCATGCATACATATGCACATGCATAAATCTTTTTAAAAGTAAGGATGTACAATGGAAAGTTTACCAAAAATTAATAAAAGGCACCTACGCTGATCAGTATGGAAAAGCCTTGGGTAACTTCACAGGAATGGAACTCAGTTCTGTAAGAAAATCTGATATCCTCAGCACTTCAGAAAAAAAAATAATCTTCCTGGAGAATTTTTGGTAAATAACAGATGGATTTATGAAACAGGGATAACTCTCTAGTAGAGGACATGAGTTGGTTTAATACTTTCACAGAAATGCAGCAATTCTCTACAAAATTCTGTCAGATTCAGGATTAGGGTCTTGTGGAAAGTCATCTCTATTCCAGTCTCTTCCCCAGATAAAATAAAAAAAAAATAAATAAAAGCCCTGAGTCATAGCTCAAGATTCACGAATACAGGATTTAAAGTAGACTACTATATGACTCCAGGAGATCGCAGAAAGTATCAAAGCTACTTGCTTAGAATAAGTGACAACACTAGGCCAGCCAAGTATTTTCCAGTATCTCAAATGACACTTTATATAGACGTACTTTTCCATCTGATAAACAGCATGGTTTCACCAGTTGTCACCATAAAAATCTAAATGGCAAAACCAAAATTGAACTACAGCTTTTTTAGTAAGGAACAAGGAAAACAAACACCTGCTCTCTTTTCTGCCTCACTAGTTTGAGGGTTTTAATGCGTTAAGCTAGACAATGTGAAAAAACACTATTTTAAAGCATTGTTCTAACATTATTCATGTCTCTGAGCTATCAAAATTAAGCATGTACAGGACCATGATTAAATCAAATACAACACCAATTCATAACACTGTTAAAAAGTCAGGGTGAAATGGGTCTTTTCCTGGTTTGAAACTGAAGGCTGGCCTTAGCAATGGAACTCAAGACCATTTAAGATCTCTTTAGATCATGAATGTCTGTATCAAACTTACCCCAATAAGGCAAAGTACTTCACCACATTCCCTAGGCACAGTAATATTATAAACAAAAATTGATACTATTAAGTGGGTATAAGTTTAGAGTCTTGAAACTATTCTGTCATTAACATCCCCTACATAATTACACCACAAGTCTGCCTGGGAGAAAAAGTAATAAAGAAAAAAGAAAAAGAAGCTAAACACTTACCAGGCAAATATGCCAAAGTTGTCCGATACACACATGCAGCTCTAAGCACCTTTACAGAGACATACAACATTCTCAACAGCTGATTTTGTGTGAAAGCAGGTGCCAAAACCCTAATACAGAAGAACAACAAACACCATAGCCACTCAGGTTTCAGCTGGGAACAAGTCCCAGCCTGCTCCTCCAGGCCCATTCCAACCAGAACTTAGCTATGATTCTCCCTACCACTTCGTACACGCTCAGGCCTCCAGCAAGTTCCACACGGTGTTACAATGAACACACACTCCCTGACAAAAATGAGGTTATTGTGCCTGGTTTTTTGCTTTCAATGTTTCTGCAAAATACACTTCTTTCAAGGACTAACCCAAAGTCCAGCAGAGCCAAACCAAAGATTCCCACCACAGGCAAGCCGCCTTGCAGCCTGATTCACAGAGTTCTTTAGCACTTTAGCAGGCCCTTGGCAGCCCCCCCTAAGATGAGTCACTCCAGGAGCTCTCTACCCCGACTCTGCAAAATGCCATACAAAATTACAACAGGATGCATACCAGCAGCTTCTGCTTGTTTTAGTACCAATGTGTTACTGGAGCAGTAATTCTGTACATTCAGAAGTACAAGTCTTTGTGAGGTTTACGTACCACAGCAGCAGGACTGGTGGGGAAAAAGATCTCGTGCTCCGTTCTTTGTCACAACTTTTCCAAGCTGGAGAGCACCAATACCGTGTGCAATTGCTAATCATCCCCTCCCTCATTCACTGCTCAAACACTTCTTCACTGAAAAAACCTGCACACCCCCGAGAACTGAAGCTGCCTGCACCAGACATTATCTAAAGGAAGTACCCTAATTATGCCTATTTAAGGATTTACATTTAAATTTCAGCTTCAAGACAGCTGGGCTCCTCTCTGGGGAAAATCAACTGCAGCACAGTACATCTTTAGGCACATTCCCCCTGCTTTTCTGTCCAAGTTGCTGCCGTGGGGTTTTGCACTGGTAGGAGGCACCATCAACACAAAACAAAAGGATATTCTACCCTCTCTGGGTAAAGAACTGTTAATGTAAGGACTGCCTAACCTGGGGCAGTAGCTTTCAAGAACTAAGAAGATTTATTTTTCCTCTCCCAAGGGTAAAATAAGAAATACCATATAGCCTTTCAGATTCAGAGAGATTAGTAAATGAAAAGACTTACTGAACAACTTGATCCACCCTTTCAAGACAGAGTTGTTCCATATTCATGTGGCTGCCCCATATCATGTGGTAGGGTGTCATTGGCTTGTCTTTAATAAAATACAAACACTTCCATTGCATAATGCAAGTAAGTTCGTCTTGAACAAGGATATCAGCTGCAGAACCAACCCCACAGGTAGTAGCCTTAAAAACTGAAGTGATATTTAAAACAAGTTTTTTGAGGTGGATTCCTCAGAATGCAGTGCATGAAATTCACAATAGGCTTTGATATCAACACTAACAAGTAATTAAATAGATATTTCAATGATAAGTGTTTTCAAGTTGTGCTTATCAACATTTTAATATGAAAGTGACAAGAGATATACTGTCGGCAAAGAAGCTGCTCAAAGAATATACAGGATAAAAGCCAGCAATCCTCATATTATTCCATCGACGTTGCAAGAACGGAAGTAATAAACAACCTATTCAACCTTCCTGTGGATGCTCCAAAGCACTTGTAAGGAAGGCAATCGGAGTTTACACGGCCCCTGGACTAGGAAAGTTTCCTCTTTGCTTGTTCCTGCCATAATGTACTTAAAAACCTTTCAAAGCAGGGCAGTGAACAGGTTAGCAGCACAAGACAGTATCAGTTGGTCCCGGATTCAGCAAGAGCTGGGAGGCAAGAGCTGCTGATTCACAGAAACAACTCCCTTCAAGAAGAGGCATCTCACATCTTCCAGTGCAGCAGTGAGACAGCCAAAACATACCCACACATCTTAGTACTGCTGTGCCTCTTTTATTTACCTGCCAGGTGAGTACAGGGGATGTAGGAGGGAGAGCAGTTTCCGCGTGTTCACTTCTGTGCACCCACACAGGGCCCGCCAGAATTCCTGTCCCACCACATGCCACCAACTGCTACTGACTGGTCACCAACCCAGAAAGGGTTTGTGCACTAGCACAGTTCTTCCCAAATCTTTATTTCCCTACAGATAGTCTCAAAATTTACTTGGAAATTTAAAAACCTTTGACTTTGCCCTTTCTGGAATGCAAGCAGACTGAAGGGGAAATATAAAACAAAATTAAATACAGGTAAAACATTAGTGTAAAATACTGAGTCAGGGTTATATAAATCACAGTGCAAACCACACAGCCCTACCCTATAAAGAGTCTGAGCAACCCTTATCTGTTGCACACATAAATATTCAGAGAAAAGTACATAACGCCAGCTGCCATTGGGAAGCAGAATAATACTGGTTCCACATTACTGCCATTGCTCACAGCTTTGCTGTCTCCAGCCCACCTGCCACCACCCTGGGCTGCTTTGTGCCTCTGACTGAAGTGCATGGGCTCTTTTGTTGGTCGCCTAGAAAATACCACCCATAGTATTTGAGCTCTAACTTTTCAAGTAGCTCTAATTCAGCTTTCAGCTCAGCTCAGTTCTTTGTCCTCTAAAAATAACTTACATTTAATTGCAACTGGCTACAATTTTCTAATTCTTTGTGACCCCAAACCTCTAAATCTATTACCCAGAGAGAGCCACAGTAATCCTTAATGAAGGTATGGGTATGATGCAGCATGTGAGGGGCCATCTGGTTGCCAGGTGTTTCCTGGCTTAGCTTTTCTCCACAACACACATCCCTCCTCCTCCTCTAATTCCAAGGAAGGCAATTTCTACCTCAGGACACTCCTTCATTAAAGACACAGGCAAGGGCTTTATGGCAAGTCAGCTGCAGCACAGCAATGTTCAGAGCCTGAAGCAGAAAGCCTGGAAGGGCTGTTTATTACCATACATATCTCCCTGTGACTACCTGAAAAAGACCGCACCAAGTGTATTTCTGACCGTTAATAGGAAGGGAGCCAAGTGCAACATTTTCACTGTAACCCTATGTCTTGTGTCCTTCATTCAGAATCAAAAAAAAAAAAAAGCAGTTTTTTAGAACAGGACCATTTACATAAAAAGCAGGTGATTTAAAAAGTACTAGGCAAGATTCACAACCAGTGTAATTTGCCTTTTAGGGAGAAACACAACCTGTTCAAGGAGGTTAGATCCCATGATCTTTATTTTCAAAATGGAGCATTAACTTCCTTAAAATCCCTGTCTTTCAGACAGGTAAAGCCCTTCTGGCTCTCAGATACACATTCCTGCCCCTCTCCTTCAACAGTGCTCTGGAGCATTTTAGAGACCTGGACTGGTAGAAAGTAAGTAATTTTTGCACAACATTAGCGGTGCCCTGGCTCAACTTCCTGAGCTGGCTTCCCATGGGGTCAGGCAAGGACCAGACACCGTGGGAGCAAACAGGCACAGAACCCCACAGCACCAGCTGAGATAAACCTTGACTGCCAAGAGACAGCATCCCGGACCACCAAACTGGAAGGCTTCTGGTTCCCACTAGCGTACTAAGATTTAGTTTGCATAAAGCATCTCAAATTTCAGGCTAAACCCAGCAAACATTTACTTGGGCACTTGAGTAGTCTGTTCTCAGGAATGGTTTCAGACTGGTTACATACAAGCACCAGGGTTGGTGAACATGCATAGCAAAATTGTCCCAATATTTCTCAAACAGGGCAGGGAAAAGTGATTCGTGCTTACAGCAAAGAGAAAAGGCCTTGTGACTCCTTCCAGAGTCAGGCTTTATGCTCCGGCTGTCCTTGGGAATTAGTAGAATAAGAAACAGCAACTACTACTGCTCAGCAGACACATAGGGCAGAAATGTCTACACTGCCCTGGCAGCCAGGAACCTGCTTTCCCAGGCTTGGGCATAAATGAAGTACCCAGCAAACACACAGCCTGCCAGCCACTCCAGCAGCCCACAGCCCTTTGTGCTGTTTGTAGGTACCCTAGGGCTCACTGCCTATGGGGATGTCAGGCCCTAATCAAACTATTGGTGGATACAGAGAGGATGATTTTGCAAAGACAAGGCTGGAGTTTGCCCATAAAATCCCCACAGGAACCATTTCCAAGCCAAGAAGAGCTTCTCTGGTTCTACCATGGATCAGGACCTAAGCAAACAGAGGACAAGGTAAAACCAAAGCCAACAGTGCTCCTGTGATGGACATGCCAGAGGCTGTCACCACTAGCCCAGAGCTCCCCTGGCTAGCATGCACTGTCCACCCTATGGCTGTCTTGCCCATGATCCAAGATTCCCATAAGCTCCTCAGAACAGGACCAACTCCCTCACTTCAAAACAAGGTCCAGCAACAGAATACCACAGGTTGTTTTTTCATGGTTTCATCTATATAGTGGGTTTCTTATTTATGCGGAGCTCTGCCCAGAGGCATGTTTCAACGCAAAATGAGTGATGAAACTGAAAAGCAACAAATGGAAAGAGAGAAACACTTAAATGCAGCCAGAGCAACAGTGGAAGGGGAAATTGACCAGTACCACTGTCAGTTGTGAAGGATTTTCAAGTTCAGCTGCAAAGTCCAGCATCACAGAAAGGGAAATAGTAACAAGTAGCCAGAGACACAGCACTTTTATTCTTGAGGCACACTTTCTCATTTGACTGTTTGCATATTTTAATATCTTTTAAAAAGACATTTTCTGCTAGAAATTATTTTTGCAAGCCTCAAAACATTCTTCAAAGAGCTACTCATCTGCTTAGTGACACAGGCATGGGGCAGGGCTTGTTTACTAATCCAGGAGGATTACACTTCAACCTAGATCATGCCTTGCCTGCAGGTAAGGGCAGCAGAGCAAACAATAAATACATCAGACTTCCCAATTGCAAAGGCATGAAAGGAACAGAATCTAAAATAAAGTTATGTTTAGATCATGTTTGGATGAGGAAAAGAGGTGAACATCAGGAAAACAGCTGCTTCTTTATATCTGTTGTTTAACAGTCTCTGGAAATCCTGGATAGGCAAATTCTATTCCTACTGTTTTCTCAGTGCTGAAACAAGTCTCCACAGCTAGTTTTTCAAATAAAACCACAACACATGCCTCTGACCTCTCTTTTTGCCTTTTTAATGCATGTGGAGATCACTCTCCCACTGGAGAAAAACTCATTTTTCACTTACCTTTCCTCTCCCTTAGGCAAGCGAGAAAAAGCCATCCAAAACATTGCCAGAGAAAACAAAAAAAACCACACGACATCTAAAATATTCATTCGCTTGCCCATCCCAGCACACAGACAGGTCACTTAACTCCATTGCATACTGGAATAACCAATGTCACTGGGGCTGATCTTGCAATAACTTAAAGCACAGAAGAAAATTCCACCCTCTTCGGAAAAAAAATTACTACTCCTATCAGTATATAAAATGATTTAGAAATAAAAATAACTCAGATCTTTCAAGTGACTGAAAGCTCAGTTGTGAAATTCACCTGAGAATGGCAGGACAATACAGGCAACATAGATCACCTGGTGCTGACCATAGTCAGAGGTATTTCAGAGGAATGACCCATAATGCCAACTCTGCAATTTCTTCAAGGAAATAGTTCTTTCTGATCCTAGTAGTAAACATAGCTTCATGTCCTGAAGTATGGAAAACATTAGGATTGTCCAATACTTTTTTCCAAGTATTTATTCCCTCCTGCTTGTAATAGGCTGTAAACAAAATTCAGTCCTAAAACACTTAATTCAAAGTGTAAACAAGTTAGTTACTCTAAGCACAGCTTTCACCATCACCATGTTGCTCTGTCCCCATCACTAGAAGAAAACAGAAAATTCATGACCCACACAAAAAAGGAGTATCTGCTTTAAAACAGCCAGTAGCATTTTTATCTGCTGGCTCAGGAAGACACACGCCTCCCAGCAATTAAACTCTGCCATTGTCAGCACCTTAAAAAAAAAAAAAAAAAGTAGTTCCAATGGCTACTCTCCCCTAAATAGCAGTGTGCTGTATAGTGCAATATTCAGTTGTGCTGCAAGACAAGCAGAATCAAGTTCATGAAGAGATTGCAAATCAAGGCATAAGGTATTGTTTCAGCAGATACTATTTGACTTACTATCAGTGTCTCAAAGCCTGAGCTCGTGATAAGGGCTTCAAAGACAACTTAGTCCAGATGAATCAAAGAACAGTAAACCCCCAAGATTACAGATGCTTGGTGCACATCAGGCAATGGCAGCACCTGCACAAGTCAGCACTCACCCAAAAGTCAGTCTCTAAATGGACTCAAGTGCTTCAGAGATGGCTGATAGGAAAGGCTTGATTGACTCTGTACCTGTTGGTAATTACAGGGAATAATGCAGGTCAGTGCTGACATCCTGATACCAGCTTTACCATCTAAACAAACACACAACCATTCAGGCATCTGAAGAATCAATATCATAAATATGAGAAAATGTGTTTCTAACTTCCGAGTGCCTGTAATTATCAATTAAAACTTTGCAACATAGTATTAATTCCACTTACTGCTAACAGTGATGCTCCAAGTGTACAGGGGACCAAAATAAGTGAAGGGGGAAAAAAAAGCCTAACTGAACTCAGGTTTTTTTGCCTGTAGAAACAATTTTGTACTAGAGGTCATTCTAATCGAATGTAATTTGACTACACCTTTTTTTTCTTTCAAATGCATTCCACAAAAAAAATTTCTCAACTATTCATATTGAAAGGCACATTTAAGAGTGTTTTTAAGCTTGCATTCAAAATACTGACAGTGTTTTAAGCAACATTAGTAGCATGCCATTTAAAATGATCTAACCTAAAAGACTAAGTACTATCTATAAATCACTGCTGCTAATTTTGGCAAACTATGTGGAATATAAAATTATATATATTAATTTGTCACATTACAAAATGCCTTTTATTTAAAGTCTTAGACATAAATTTATTATATGCTGTAACAGATAGCACTGGGTAATATGAAATGCTTACATTCAATATCTTGCTAAGTCTTATTCAGAAGCACAACCAGCTCTCTATACCCCGAAAAGCTTAACTTTGCAGAACAACATGGAATGAAAGCTCTTATTTACCACACACTATCCCTTGCTCTTTGGAATGAATCACATTATTAACTGTTCTCCACCCCCTCCCCCCCACAGAGAGAGGTTTGTTTTTCTTTTTTTTTTTTTTCATTACTCTCTCACATATGTTTGCCAACTTTCCCTTTACTACTCCAGGAAATATACATATTTTACCTCCATAAACAAAAAGAAATATACAGTTTCCTTCCTTCTGATTTATGGGTTTCTTCATCATTTTCCTGGGGGAAATTTTCTTTATGGGACATCAAATCAATCATGTTAGAAAAGACAGGGATGGGGACAAAAAGCTAACTTGCCACTTTCCTTCCACGCACACTTAGCCCAAACCCTAAATGCCAGGTCTGCTCTGGACTTCTGCCAACACAGATAGTAACTCCCAAGTGTATTCTGAGCGTGCTGACAGCCTGTGAAGAGCTTCCTTAGGGCCAAACTCTGCCTGGACTGAATCGGCACAAATCAAGAACAACTCATACAAATGTGGAGGAGCTGACTCTCTTTAATTTAGAAATCTCCCTCCTATTCTTGTGGCTATCTCCCTGCACGACATATTTTGTAATACAGTTGCAGGGGAGTGCTGAAGGACTACAGGGTAATTCTGCCAGTCAGGAAGCATCTTAGGTCTAGCACACCTGGCTTCATCTCTGATTCCCTCCCACCCCAAGCTACAGGTCAACAAGCAAGATGGGATGTGAATGACTGAACACCAAGACCACCCCTTGAGGAGCAAGCTTCAACCTCCGTTTCCTTTGCAAATCATTCAGCTCCACCCCTGCATCTCTCTTTTGAGCCCCTGGATTTTTTCCTCAGCCTTCTTAAACGTTTTCTAATTGCTGAGGGAAATAAAAGCTAGTATTGATTTCATCATGACTCAAGGGAAGCAGGCAAATGCCTAACTGCATGAACATGGTCTTGCTGTAAACAAGAGTGGCAGCCTGCCTGCCCACCACGCCCTGCGACACAACCACCAAACAGCAGCTTGAGACACCTGAAAAGCACGTCAGGCACCAGCAGACAGGGATTTGTCAGCAAGAGGCACCCTGCAGGTGAACGTACAGCTGCTGTTGATCAAGCCATTGTCACAGAAGCTCCAACAAAAGTAGCAGCTCTGCTTTCTGAGTGATACCACATGGCCAGAACAGGAATGGATGCCCAAGCATACCTTACTGGATCATGTGGAAGCAGCTGCAAGAACGGAACCGGAGCTTTAAAAGGCTGTGGGGTCTCTTTGACCCACAATCGGCCAGGGGACAGTGGAATTGTTAACATTAGCAAGTGTTGGATATCGGCGCTGGGAGTCATTACGTTGCAGCGCACAGCCTCGGGTCCAGAGTCCAGACAAATTCCACATGAGGGGATCAGATCTTTCTGCTCAGATCTGGCGGTCACAGAATGGCTACTGGAGAAAACAGAATAACTTGGCACAAAAAGATCTGGTTAGCTAGAATAAGCTAACCAGCTTTCCAGCTAACCAGAATTCAGATCCAGACCTGAACCCTCCTTAAAGTCAAAGGACTTTGAACACGTGCTTTCAGCTCATTTCACAGCAGACACAGAAACTGTGTTTCCTCACAGTTTTCCACAAACTGGCTTTCCTCACAGTCCCCCTCAGTCTCTGAGCTTTCCCAGAGGTTAAGGGGGTCCTTGCATTTAAGGTCTGGCACCTTGCAATTGCCTGCACTGGCATAACAAGTCATACAGATACCTTCTACAGAAAATGAGGAGAACAAGAAAATGAGAGAGACTTGGCTCTACCTCAAACCCAGATGGGGTTCCTCTGGGCACGGCCTGGACAGCACCATGGTTGAGCTATGTAGGGAAGGAAGCCAATCAATGCAGATTGCCAGCAGAATGCCAGCAGGTCTGGGACACCAGCCCAGCAGTAAAGCGCCCAGGTCACTTTTGAAGGTCCACAGCACTTTCTACTGTTCATCTCTGGATCAAATTTGGACCAAGGCTGGAGTTTTCAAAAGCATAACCCTAACACTGTTCTGAACCTTTATAAAATTCCTACCCTATGTCCTCATTTTGAGATATTTTTTAACTTTGTTCATCCAAGATCAGAACCTCAGGAAAAGCAGCAAGTTTTGCACGGCAAAGCAGCTCTTTAACAGATAACGTACGTTCCTCAAAATAGAACCGACAGCTCCTAGTATTAAACAAGAAACCAGCTCCTTTCATTCTCTCCAGAAAATAAAGTGAAAACATAGGGTTAATTGAATCAATGGGTCTTATAATTAAATGCTGCCAAATTAACTGACATGATTGGACTGCTGATTTGTGTGGGTTTTGGTTTGTTGTTTTTTTTAATGCTGTTTATCCAGAGGTTGCATACATCTTAAATATAGCTAATTTTGCAAAGGGCTATTGATATTTAGTTTAAATCTCCCTCAGGGGACAAAAATGACAAGTTTCACAAACAGAAAAGTAAGTTTTCATAGACTCAGCTAACTGGAAGCTACTGCAATATAACTGCATTATGGCTAGTAGAAGTACTAACAGAAAACTCTCCCTACTTCTTGCTGGGGGCTTGACCAACATGAGACAATAAATATTCCTCAGATCCCCACACCCATGACTGCCAGTTGTAAATGAAGGAGCAGAGTTTGCCAGAGGGGCTGAATTCTACCTACAAATCCATAACTTAAGAATTCACAGGTATGAACTGATTATTTCCCTGAAGAGGAAAAGTACCCCAGATTTTCAGTAATGAGAAAACGGAGCTGAAAGGGGCATTGTCTTTTTCCAGATGGAGTGAGTCAGGTGCAGATTCAATGAATTCAACACAGTTATATTGATTTTCACCACTTAACACTCTCGCTTGTTATAGGGCCATTGTCTTCCTTGTACTATATGAACATGCAGATACACATACATATTTTATCTGGAAGATGGACACCATCTGCTAAAATAAACACATATTAGACCACAGAAAGTTAGAAAAACAACCCGTTTAAAAAAGGCTAAAAGAGAAACAGTATATTGTAACATTGGTTAAGACTATCAACCAGCACTAAGCTGTCTCACAGATTACAGAAAACAAAGAGATTTAATAAATCTATATTACTGAGGTTGCCCAAGTCTCACCTTTTCACTGTAATTCCTTTCAAATTAGCACCCTAACAAAGACGCAAGGTACTAAGTACAAACACCAACACTCTGAAATTGTTGTCTCATTATCATTTTGAATGATTGTGAAGGGCTTCCCCCCACCTCCAAGACAAAAGAACAAAGATCAGTTTCATCTGTGAGACTGCTGTAGGGAAAAACAGCAGTGAGTGTAAAACCATAAGGAGCAACAGCATTAGCTCATCTTTTCTCCTTAATACAGCAGCAAACAATTAGTGTTAAAGTAAAATGGGTCAATCAAGACCTCAAATCTTCTTAACAGCTAGCATAGTCAACCCATGTGGCCACAGCAATCCAAATTAACCCCATGGATACATCAGTCCTTTTCTTCCAATACCTAGAAAGCAATTACAAATGTCACATTGAATCTCCTTCTAAAACACCCTCCTATAGTTTAGTAGCATAACCTGTGATTAAACCTACCCATGAAATAAAAGCTTTTTCATCTTCAAGGCACACGGCTTAAGAAACCACCTCTGTTTCCAGCACCAATACTCTAAATCACCTCCACCCTATGAAAATCAGTCTCATGCTGTTTTTTCTTATTAGCTGAGACACACTACAGAACTGCTGCTAATCAACACACCTGTACATGAAGCAAAACAACAGAAGAAAAAGCACCAGTCCTAAACATGCCAAGACCCACCCATACTCTCCCTTAGTGTGTGCATATGTGTTTGGGGAGGGATAAGCAATGTAGTGATTTCACAGAACGCTGTTCATTTCTCTGCTTTCCCTGGAGGTGCTCAGCACCACCAAACATCATCAAGGGTTTTCCACCACTGAGCCCACATACCCTGAATTTACACTCTTTCCCTTTTCAGCAAAAACATTCCCTTTTCAGTCAAAAACATGCTTAACTTTTAAGCACACTTAAGGCTCACTTTCAAGGGCAATTAAGCATGTGTTTAAACAACTGAACAAATCCAGATGGACAGGATTTATTAAACAAGCATCTTTGAGTCTTAGGAAACCATTCTACATATCTGCACGTGCCTAATTTTATTTCTTCATCAAGTGCACACATGGATTTTAAGGTAGCACACAATCAAAATATCCAGATCGTCAGATAATTCAGTTTAGAAGGGACCTTGGGAAGTCACCCAGTCCTAGGACCCCAGGATATTACACCTTTCCAAATTTATGGCTGTTACTTATTTACATGCATGTTAACTGTAATGCGCTCTGATCCCTTTCTAGGTAAGGCTTCAGTCCAGCAACAAATGTCCTGCAGGCAGGAGTGCCTCTTTAGGGAACCCCAATAAAGCCTAGGGGTGGGTTGTTTTTTTTCTTTTGCTGTGAGTCAGAGGTTATACCAGATCAGTTCTCAGCACAGTCACTGCCTGTGCTATAGGCAAAAGATTTGTAAGAAACTCAGGCCTTTGGACTGACCCACCATGTATAGGGAAGCACTACTATTGGAGCTTTTTTCCTGCGCCTGCCCTCCCCCCCGCCCCTTCTTAAGCTAATTGTCATTTGTCCCATCATGGCAGATCAGATTTCAGATCTCTCAAGATACTGCAGCTGCATTACAAGTTCTGTCGGTACCTTGTGACTTTGTAGAGCTTGTAGAAATAGAGGGGGAACTTTCTGAAAGCCATCATCATAAAGTCCTCACAACCTAAATTCTTTTTGACTTCTCCCTCTTCTCACCCCTTTTATAAAACAAACCTGTCTCCAACACACGTATATGACATGCCACATTTGGGGGTGATAGCTGAAATAGTCCAGCAGAGTCTGCAATGGGCCTTACACACTCATTTCTGTGTTTAGATACGTCTAGTGATTTCCACAGCTCAGACAACTGTTAAGTGAGCACAGGACTAGAGCTAGAGGGGCCACAGCCTGCTAGTGTCAGTACACATAGCAAATGTTTACTCCCATGAATCCAGGTATACCATTTAGCAAACAGTAACTCATACAAAAAGGAGCATGACACAGGCTGAAAGGAAAGGTATACTTCTGGAAAAATATCTAGCAACAAGGGAATTCTTAACCCAGACTGCAGCAATTCATTTAGGGACTACTGTGATCAGATCACTCATGCCTAGCCACAGTACCTCAGGGGTCATTAAATGATGACTTTTTCTTTATTGTCAGAATGTATTTAAAGACCATAGCTAAGTGAGTACTGACATAACATACCGTAACAATTACATCAGATCTCCAAATCAAGGGTGCAAATGCTGCTTTATGTAACAAACTGCATTATAAGCACAATTAACTGCCCTCCATGCTCTAAGCGTGCTAAAATTCTCCACAGAAGAACAGCAACTTTTTATTCTCAGGATGACAGCTCTTTGGCTTCTCTCAAACACCCACAGGCAATGCGCAATATGGGTGCAACAAATTGTAAAGTTCCATTAACCAAATCCTGTCCCTTGGGTAAAAGATGAGAAGAAGAGCTAGAACTTAATGCCACTCCACCTCACCACTGAAATCACCCCTTTTCCCAGGGCCCTGCTGTGCTAGGGCTCACCCGCGTGTTTTATTTCAACACTGAACAGTCTCACTAAGCCACTGGGGTTATTTTCAGTGTGTTAGTTTAGCTCACCTATAAATGCCCAAGCTCCAAAAGACTGATACCACATTAACATTGGGGTCCTGCCCACTGCTGAGTGAGGTGAAATTAAATACACAGTGAGAAATGCAGCAATTCCTAGACCTAGGTGCTACAAGGCTGAGTTTGGTCTTCATATTACATATCACACTTTCAGAACATTAGCAGCAGAAATACACACCCATCCACAAACTTAACTGGACTGTCTCTATGCTAACTGACAAGAGTTTTTAGCACATGTGGGGAAGGTGCCCGTTCTCTCATTGTTGGTGAATCACTTCTTAGTGATTTATGAAGTAATGGCAGGGGCAACTTCACTAGTAATGCTCTCTCAGCACATTATCTCTGTCTTCCCAGCAAGGGCTGGGATGCTGTGATCACGTCATCCAGTTGGGAAGGAAGCAAGAGAGGCAACAGAAAATGAATACATCCTGCAGCTGAGCCTCTTCTTGGGTGCACTGGCTATAAGATCGGTAGTGTAGACATCCCTGCAAGCCTAAACCAGCACAGGTGAAATGAAACAGGTTCTTTCACAGGCAAAAAACCAAAGGTTTGGGGAGGAAATGGGAAAAAAAACAGAACAGAAAGGATATGTGCTTCAATCTTGTAAGGAAGAACCTTTCTGAAAACAAAAGGGACAGGTTTTCTGAACTGCAAGCAGCACAAATGCTGGACAGCAAATTTTTTTTGAGAAAGGGCAGAGAAAGATTTATTGACACAACCACAAAGACATGACAAATTACGAAAAGGAATAAGTAAGACTTACAAAATGCATGCATATACATCCCATTTTGCTGAGTGATTTTATGTTAATGACCACTTAAACGTGAAAACCAGCTATTTTACATCAGGAAGAAGCCTACGTGAAAATCCACCAATGAATCAGAGAGTGTCTTTATTCAGAGGAAAACTGAAAGTTCATGCTTAGCACAGGGAAATAAATGATGTCGGTACCTTACATACAGAAAGCAACTCTTCCAGCGTGTGGCACACCCCCTTCTTTTCCTAAAGGTGTTTCATAAAGCGCATCTTAGTCAAATGGCAGGTCGCAATTAGCATCTCAAACATATACGCAACAAATTGAGGCAAGCAGTCTTTATTTGGTAGATCCCATTCGGCGCAACATTACAGCACCGCAGAGGTGCATATGCTCACGGCTTGTACCTGCAGCAGTTCAAGCGAGGCACATTTTGCATAATTTTCTCTTACATAAAAAGGCTTTGTTCTCCACCGCCTCACTGCGGTTACCAGTCTCCCCTTGCACAGTTGTTCCCTTTCCGCGGCTGATCCATTCAATACACGGAATGATTTCCCCCCCCCCTCCCCGATGCAAATTAAAAGCGCTTACAACCATCGCACCCCCTCGTCTGACACTATGTTCTTTGTTCAGCCTTACAGATCCCTTTAGAGGAGCTTAGGGGTGGGGGCAGGAGAGGACAGAAGGTTACATCCTTTAGAGGGTTTTACAGGCTAGAGATGCTCAAAACCCTGAAAGGCAGCTGGCAGAAGTCGACTGCCCCTATGAAGATAAAACGGGCGTTATCGGGGAGCCGCCCCCTCCTTTTACCTCCGGCCGCCGCTCCGGGAGGTCCGCAGGGGCGACCCGCTGCAAACTTCGGCCCGGGTCCGCCTTCTGTCACAGCCCGCGCTCGGCTGAGGGAGCACGCGCGGGCCCGCGGCGGCGCGGCGCGACCCAGTCCTGCGCCCCCAACGGCTCCCAACGGCCGCGAGGCGGGCGGCGCGCGACCCTTCCCCCCTTCCCCCCCCACACCCCCCGCCGTCCTTTCGTCCTTCCTTCTCCTCTTCTTCCGACGGGCACCCCCCGTCCCGGGCTGCGGAGCCGCCGCTGCCCCATCGCCCGCCCGGTAACGCCCGCCCGCAGCGGGGCGGCGGGGTAGCGGGGGAGTACTCGGCGGGAGTCCTTACCTGAGCGCCGCGGCGGCTGCCGGCACCGGGACGCACTGCCGCGCCGAGGGGCAGAGAGAGGGCGCGCCGCCGCCGTGCCNCGGAGGGGCCCCGCGGCCGCCCCGGTAGGAGTGCGGGGCGCCGCCGTTCCCGAGAGCCGCGGGACGCGCAGTGCCGTCCGGCAGGGCGCTGTGTTAGGTGTTTACGTGGCGACGTCCGTGCACCGGCGCTGAGGTGCTCCGTGACAGCCGGCCCCGGCCCCGGCCACCCCCGCACTGTACCCAGCCCTCCGCCGAACCGGTGTCGCCCTGCCCGCGGCCGATCGTCCCCACCGTCGTGGAAAAGCATCCCGAACCTCCCCCACCTGATTCCGTTTGGGTTTTCCAACGATGCAAGTCTCAGCTCAATCTAATTTCTCCTTTTTCTNAAAAAAAAAAAAAAAAAAGAATAATGGTGAGATAGGTTTAAAAAAAAAACGCTTTTGCAGCACCTCAGAAACTGCACTGCTGCTAACTTGTGCTCATGTAGGGCCAAGCTCTCCAGCAATTTCCTGGAATCGGGCAATAAAAGATACGCTATTACTTTGTCACTTACCAGCTTCTCAGACTGAACTGTCCTCCTCAACCCCTCAGGATGTCAATTACCGTTTCCGTTGGTGAAAGTAAAGCAGGCAAGGGCACAGTCATCCCTCACACAATGCCACTGAGGTGGTGGAGCTACAGCATCAGCTCATCTCACCCTTTCTACTCAGAATCACTTCGTTTCAGTTCTCTTTGCTGGAGATGAAAGACTAAAACGTGATTCTTACCTTTTCCATTTCCTGAACAAATTAGTCTAATGGGTTTGTAAAAAATGAATGTGCAAAAGCCCGTCTGTCAGAATCTTAACCAGCAATTCTGAGTATGTCATGTATGTATTAGCCTGATAAATGTTTTTGAAACAGGTATAACATTTTGATCCAGTAAAGATAAAATTGCTATTCTTTATATTTGGGTGCCCAGGATACACACTAACTGTAGCACATACTGCAGTGCAAAAATTTTAAATGCTAATTTCAGTTTTGTTTCATTTTACTGCACCACTCTGAGCCAGTACTCCGCCTATATTTTTTTTCCAAAGCCTCACTAATTTTAGGTACCTTCATTTCAGGTGTTTGATTTCAAGCATGATTTTCAGGAGTGCTGAGCACTCTTTTTCTCCGTGGACTTTAGCAGGTGGTCTACAATGTTTCATATCTGTAATTTGGGTCAGGCAAGTCATAGACTAGCTGGTCAAAATGCAGGTTGAGGAAAGCCTAGGCCCTGCCATCGCTTCTGTTTCTTCAGCTGCGATATGGAGATGGCCATCCCTCAACGACTACTACATTGGGTTATATTCCAGTCCATGTTAATGTCAATAAAGTGACTTGAAAACGCAAATTTATTTTGTTAAGCATCTTTATGTATCTGTAAATCAGGAAATTTTCCGTTAAAGGTCTGAGTCCGTGAGTCAAGGCTACAGATGTCTTCCCTTCCAGTCCCTTTCCCAAGCCCTCCTCAAGCACTTTGGGAGAACTTACCACCACCACTGCTTCCCTCTTCTAGCATTTCATCTGTAAATCAGTGGCATGCAAAGGGAGCAGGATCTTGCCAAGAGGACAAAGCTGTCACGTTCCCCTCTGGTTACTCACCGTCGGTGGTGCATATCCATCCAGAGGAGGTGCTTCCAGAGGAAACGCATTTGCTACAGGCAGTCCTTCTTCCAGACTGCCAGGAGCAAAGACACCCATTCAGTGCGCAAGGCATGTGCACCAGCATCCCCAGCACCCCAGGGATCAGCAGCGCTTTTCCCCTGCTGTCTTCTTCCCTGCCTCCCCTTGGAGGCCCACGCCGCCATGCAAAGCCCTTGATGAACCTCTCCCCTAAAACACAGGGACTTTGCCCTTCCTTTCACCACCTATATAACAGGAACACAGGCTTATATAAAGCCTAATCAGAAGGAGCCCTGAGAGGGAATAAGCAGTTGACTTGATCAAGGAGAAACAGTTACACTTCATCCAAATGGAAATTAGATTTATTTAAAGCTTACAATATCGGGGAAAAAAAAAAAAAGGACAGCTTATACTTTTGTTGGAAACATACTGCAATGGGTATTGTGAGAGAGATGGCTTAACAGAAAGACACCACGTACAATAAATAGACTGTGCACTGTCCATAAACATTCTTAGGGATCAGAGAGGTGATATAACTAACAGGAGAAACGCTCAGCGTATTCCATATGCCATGGAGGAATCAATGCCTCTATCTCAGATGCAGTATGGTAGCAGCCTGTCTCTTTTCAGCAGCTGCCTGCAGAGACAGAGGGAAGGTGAATCTCGGAAGTTAGTCATTCACTTGCAGCTCTCCTTTTAACAATCATCAAAGATGATGAAAAATAAACACAGAGAAAAACAACATGGCATTCGCCATTTTCCCCAAGATAATTATCTAGTCAAATTACATTATACTTTGCATTAAATATTCAGCAACAGTGTTGACACTAGATGTTTTAAGACAGGAAAAATTCTTATAATTTATGTTAGAGATATTAAAATGCATGCACATATTTTTATTAGAAATATTCATGCAGAGATCAAAAAGCATCATCTCTCTAAGAGATAGTGGGGAAAGATTTTTTTTACAAAGGAAAAATAGATTTTTACATAACCTCAGTAACAATGAGCTTTATAGTAAAGCTGTGACATGCTGAATTATGGATCTCTATGTGGATGTCCGGTAAGTACATATACAGAGGATTTTTGCCTGCCTGCTAAACAAAAAAGGAATGACATTGTCTATAGCCCTTTTTAGAACAGATTAATTTGAAACTGTGGCTGGAAAACGCCATTTGAAAGGGGACTTGTGTCAATACACATTCTTCTTTTATTATATAGCTGCAATAACAAACCACTGCTACTCCTCTGACCATTTATCAAGGTGCGATTGTTGGTAACTTCGGTATCTGGCTTCACTTCAGACAGGAGAAGGAAACATTTAATTTCTCAAAAACACAGCGTGACTCAAGCCTCGGTGCCAATGCCACAGCATTAGCTGAGCGAACAGAGCAGTCAAGGCAAAGCCAGCTCTTATTTATTCACAATGGGAAGAGCTGCCAGCACCAAGGAGGATGATGAAGCAATGTAAAGTGTGGCTATGGTCCCTTTACGCACTTTCCCCAGGGGCGTATTTGCAGTCTCTGGGCATGTTCAGCAACCGGTTGAGCAGTTTTTTTGCCATCTTTCCCCTAGGAAACACCCAGGCTAAGGTGACCGGGAAAGGCAGCGCTCCTGCCTCGGCATTGCCGAGATGTTTCTATCGGTTGAAAAACTCTAGGGTCCCTCTAGTGCCCAACGGAGGCAATGAGGAAGAAAGGCGAGCTGAAAAGCTCCTTCAACTGATTATCAACCACTAAGCGAAATTAAAGCTTCCCCTGAAAATCGTATCTACTTATCCCTGGCTTTGCATAACAAACTGTGTTCAATTTGTTTCTGTTTTGGACAAGAAACTCAACTGTGTCTCACCAGGTCATATAGTAACATTTCCATGTAAAAGCCTTCCTTTTTCTACCTGTCTCCCATTTGATAACATTTACCTTTTAAAGATTATTTGGAGATATTACCTGTTTGTAAATGTATGCCTCAGGTTGCTACAGGAAAGCTTGAAGCAAAGGTGAGATCTAGCCACAGTGGAATGACTTGTACTAGAGCAACGCTGCCTTTGTAGTTATCTTTGGTCTTTTTGTCCAAGGGACCGTAGGTACCCACATGAATTATGATGGAAGAATTAGCTTCAGGGAGCTACACTCTAATTTACTAAATGCTTTTGATGTCAAAAGTCAGTCTCTGCATGAGAAGTAGAATAATTTGAAAGCAAAGAGAGGGTACAAAATACTGGTGCCACCTGCTCTTGGCAGCGCAGCTACAAGAATTGCAGTAGAGAATGCACTCCAGCAGACGTCTCCATTTCTCATTGCTGTGATTGAAAGCAAAGGGTCCCCAGATAACATGCCAACATGAAAAATGGACGGTAGAAGTCTCTTACAGAATGTGCGGTTATGTGCAGAGCTTCCTTCTTCCCCTGTCATTTACCTAACCCATCTGCTTTTTCCTCTCAGCCCTTGAGGCTTTGTGACATCTTGGTTATGGGGCTGGTTCCTTTGCTGAAGAGGAAAAAGCTGGATGTCAGACTTGTCATGTTAGAGACATCTCACAGGATGTTTTGTAAATGTATTTGAAAGGAAGCAAGGGGAGTACCGATCCCTGCAGGATTCAGCTGTAGAAAGTTCTTAACCTAAACCAATTTTCACTCCTTTAACCCATTTTCTGGGGTACAGAGGAACAGTTAGGCTATTAAGTCTCCATCTCCACAAGAAGAAAAAACCCAGACTCTCTAGGAAAATAAGGTTTGTTGCTTTAACATTTTCTAGTTATAACAGTGAATGATGATTGCCTGGAAATAATAAATGCAAGTTTGAGCTTGGGTTGCTTGTTTTGCCATCTCTGTCTTCTCACTAGTACAAGCACTGCCTTCTTTATCCATCCTGTAAGCTGTGGGAATAAGTCTACTGCACCATTCAGTCTTACTAGGTCTTCTAATGAAAAAAAAAAAACCAAAACCAAACCCCAAACCAAACCATCCACTGCCTACCTACAAGATCAAACAGAAGATGAACAGAACACATATGAAGGTTTAAGTAGTGAAATCTCTTTACACGTTGCATCTGTAGCAAAACTACATGAAAAAGTTGCTTTTCAAAATAAATATGATGCATAAGTTACTGAATAGTCAAACTGGTCAGAACGTGAGGGACATACTGTTTTTGAGGTTTAATTTCCTGTTCTAGTGGAAAAATTCAGATTTTCCCAACAGCAGCTACTGAGGATTAAAGACCTTAGAAGGAATCTATTACTATGCTTGCACATGGAAGCTCTTCTGTTCTGTGATGCACTGGTAGCTTGTTTTATTAATGTGGAATTTTGATAAGGCTTTTTAATATGCTCCTCTTGTTATATTCAAACATGTAAATGTTACTGCATTTTCCAAGCCTAAAGCTTAAATTATCAGCTAAAAGCAGATTATCCTAATCAAGTTAACACCACAATATGGGACAATGTAGTTCATCTTGGGTTCAGGCTTTGTATTTCTTTTCGCCTTTCTATGAATAAACCACTGATGTTACTTCTTAAGAGAGGGGACACGTTGCAGATAGAATGAGGGCCTATTTTCTCACCAAAACTATGGCTTGAGGTTGAGCATCAATGTACTTGGGCTCTTTCCCATGACCAAGCTTCAAACTCAGCCTCATACTCAGTTTTTGTGCAAACAACAAATGCAGTGGTCCAGTCTAGGTTAGAGAATGGCTGGGTCAATGAGCACACCCATCACGTCTTAGTGTGGCAGAAATACTTCCCCTTCTCTACTTTATAAAACTGCTCCTCACCCAGGGTCAGTCATCAGCACGTCACTCTAACAGTCTGCTTTGTACGTGAAAGATGAGGGGTGGAGTCCTGAGGGGTAGCACATATGTGCCATCTGTAAATTCATGCTAGCTTATTCCTATATATTTGCCCACAGTTATCTAGCTGGACAAATCAGTAGTCCACGTGCAGTTACCCAATCTGAATTACAGATGTTTTAGCATGTAAACACCTGGTTTAATGAACTGATACGTTTGCTGCAACCAGCTTCTGAAATGCAGCCTGAGCGCCTGAATGTTATCTCCTGAAAGCAGAGCTGAAGAACCCGCGGGACTGGTGAAGACTAGCGGCTGTAAACACAGGAGCATAGTCTCTGCCATGCCAGCAGGTGGATGAAGTTATGTAAAAATATTCCCCCCAAATGGTTGATTGCATCTTATGAAATCTATTGTCACTACAGGAAAGCAGTAGTTCATGCAACGTGATGGGGCAAATCACCACTCAGCCTTGCAGTCACACAGCTACATGTGTTGGCTGGGTTGACGTAGGCTACTTCTTTTTCAATTACAACTTTGGATTTTATCATTTGAAGTACCTGTACTCCAACCCAGTTCAAAGAGGAAAGTCAACAGTGGAGCTTGGGGTGCTTATTCCTATAAGATACCTCAGCCAGTGATTTGAAGGGGAGGAGGAATCAAAACAGGGATTAATTCTGCGTTGAATCTTGTATTCTGACAAAGCACCTGCAAGATAAATGTAAAGCACGTTATAATCAAGGAGCTGATGGGTGGAGAGAGAAGTATTTCAGGTGGTTGCGACACCTATAAACATCCATTGTCTCAAGCGACTCCTTGTCATCACTCTGTATTTCTGGTTTTCAAAGCGTCTGCGGATGCTTGCGCAGGCTGGTGCGTTGCCATGGATACCGTGGTGTCAGCGCTGAGGCAGTTAGCAAATGGGCTGATATGTTTGTGTACCTCCAGAGCGAAAAGAAAGAAAAATCCCGTCATTTGTGTGGCTGCTAGCAAAGGGAGCTTGACAGTGAAACGAAATGACTGCACATAATGGTTTTCAGAATCTCCTCCTCTTGGAAATGATGGGGTAGTAAAGAGAGGGACGGTAATGAAGCAAAGGAGCGGGGAGAGCTGTCAAGTGCTTATCAAAACCCCCTCCGCATAGCTCAAGGCAAGGGTCCTTACATGATAACGTCAGCTATATGGTCAAGAAAAATCAATATGAAGGTTTAATAATTCAGTTTCCTAATGGCCTGGCATCACTTTCTGCAAGAGCCAGGAAAATGAACAACAACAACAAGGATAAAAGGCAAAAAGGAGTGATCAATAGACAACATAACACAGAAGAGTAACTTGCTTTAAGCGATATCCTGGAACCAAGCAATGGATATGCATTATAAAACTAATATTTAGTATACATGACCTTTACCTGGGCACAACTTCACTGCTAAGTGAGAGGCAAAACAGGATTAGAAGTGACAGGTAAGTGAATACACAGGAAATCAAGTAAAAACCTGGGCAGTGATCCAGGCTATTTTCAAACTTTGCCTTTTTTGTTGCTGTTAAAACAACCCCATAAATTACACATATATATGGCACAAATCCCCATGAGCTGAATTCCCGTACATTAATGCAGTATTTTGTTAGGCAACAACACAAGGCTGTCCCACTTGATCATGAATTTTTGGGGTTTGCCCTGTTCTAGAGGGAGCTCTTTGAGACTAGGCACATCACCACGTGTTTCATGAAGAGCTTTCCTTGCTTTTGAGTTGGGGGGGTCAAAAAGCACTAAAACTTTCACAGAACAGTGTTGTTCCTCACTGCTTACATAGATGCTTAAGTTAAATCGCTGTTAACAACAAGAAATAACAAGAACGTGAGGTCACCCTTGGTGTACCTTTTCCCAGTAGGGCTGTGTCACTATACATGAACCAAAAATCCAGTGCACAATATTTTATAGCGAACTCCTCTCTTAACCATTCAGGTTTCATTCATGTTTTTTCCCTGCCATAAAACAGAGTTGACCCATTCTGTAGTGAACTGTGGTGTCTTCCCAGGCTAACGTCTGTAACACAAGCACCAAGAGAAATCTTCAGAGATGCAGAAGATAAACAGAAAGCCAAAGCTGCAATCTATGCCCTTCCTGTAGATCCCCTTAGTCTGGCATCATGCCGGAGACGCAGTTCAGGATTTGGTTGCTTTCCAGCTATGGACCAATGCAGCCAGTTACTCCAAGGAAGCTGCTTGAGCAGGAAGCCATTCCAGCCTCTCCTCGTGTCCTCACTCTGGGGACGGTCCAGCACTGTCACGCTGCTGGCTCTTCAATTTGTTTCCCGTTGCTGACTCACACTAAAGGCAGCTGAAACTCAAGAAAAGCTTTCCCCAGGCTACCTTTCCACACAAACCATGGCCACAATCACCACAGAGATGAATCATGAGTCCTACCAGATTCTGCTGAAGGTTCAGAGAACCCTTCTCCTGTGTTCAGATGAACTGCTATTAAATTCAGCTGTCGAGCTGAGTACTCACCTCCAGACTATTAATTAATGGTGCTGGAAACACAGTGCTGTTGTCTTTCACATGTAGCTGCTCTGGGAATGAAAGACGTGTTCTGGGCAATCAATGGCATTCATTTTCATGACACTGCAAAAATGCAATCACAGTTTGTAGAGGTATAAAACAATTCACCTATGCAAGCTGGCAGGGAAAAGCTGAAAGGCATCGCCGTTGCAGACACAGATCAATACTTACACAATGTGTATGGCCAGTTCTACAACTCACATTGATAATGCATCAGGTAACCTGACTCCAGTAACCAGGGCTTAACTCTGGCAATCAGAGTTTTTCCTGACAGAAACCCCCAAGGAGCTCCTCTCTGACCTCATTTCCCTCTTTCAAGGGCCTTGATTCAATATTTTCCCCCCAATCACACACATTCCTTAAAATCAGTGTCTCTGGCCACAGTCTGCAAACAACCCAGCTCCAGCAAAAGCCATGCTAGTGACAAGCAGAGCCGTGTAAGCTAAAAGCTAACAGTCATGGTAGCTAAAACCTCAGCATTCAGGACCTGTAATATTCCTGCACATACATTGATGAGCATCCTTTGGGTCTTGTCGTATTTGAAATGCTTCAGTGCCCGCTCTGCTATGCCTCAGGCTCTTATTATAAAGTCTTGTAGCTAAGCAACAGTAACCTCAGCTGGGCAGCCCGAACGATGTGGCAAGGGCAAGTTATCCTGCAGGAAACCTGTCCTCTCAACCAGCTCCGGACTGCTGGCACCAGCTAATCCTTACTGTTGACCACATCTCTTAGCGGGTACTTGGCTAAAGAAATTCAGACTGAAAAGAGATAAGAAGCAAGGCAATGACCAGGCAGAGATGCCTGCAAACACTATGGGTGCTGCAGAGGGGAGGGCTGGTAACACAGCAGGGAAAATTAAGCCTACCTGTGCATGGGTGAGGATGTGGCAGGATTGTCCAATGGCAGGTGGTGTATGCGGAAGCAATTCAGTAGGAAGGTAATACTTTGAAGTTGGGTGTGTTAACCATCCTGGGAAAACCTCTACTGCCTTCAGATCAACCCCAAAAGAAATCAGAATCAGCAGGTGAGATTAGGACAGCAGGTCTACACTCACTGTGACTGAGAAACAAACCTGAAAAAATGATCTGCAGGGCTGAGAATTCATGGCCTTCCGTTTGCTGGGAAAAGAAAAAAGTGGAAGAACATCAGCAAGGTTAAAGAAATACAGATGGGAAAATTTTCCTAACACTCAAAATAGGAGAAAATCCTGATCCAACCACAGCTGGTCCTAGAACTACCACACCTGACTCGGAGGCTAAAGAGGAATCATGATGAAGAGTTAAAAAAAAAAACAAAACCAACCCTCTGTTAACGTAAACAAACATTTAAAAGAAAGCTGCCCCTTCCTGGGGCCATGGGGTGGGCAGTCAGACTGAAATTCTGTCATTTAGTCTTGGGGGAGTTGGCTGGGGAAGCACTACTTCTACCTTCACTCTTGTCAGAGCCACTTGGTAAAGCCCTGACTGTGAGCATGAACAACGTCAGCCCCAACAGTGCTTTTTGCTCCAAGTCAGGCCTTAGTCACAGCCTGGTCAAGCTGTATAAAGACCTGCAGGCACTTTTTGGCTAAAAGAGCATGAAAATTAACATTTTCATCTGCATAGAGCTCTGAGGTAGGAATAAAGTGCCATTTGGCAGCATTCCTGAAGCAAAGTACATGCACCATCAAATATAACTGCAGCACTGAGATATGCCAGCTGCTGCTGCCCGACAGGCTAATGCGCTTCTCTTCTAACATCACCTTCACTCTGCTTTTCTTAAAACGTTTACAGGCATTTATGAATTAAGCCTCACACCACGCTTGTGCTCTAGGAAAGGGCTGGACGGAGAGACACAGCAGCTCAGTAGTTAACATGCCAGGCTGGAAGCGAGGGTCACCAAGCCACCATCTTGTCCTCCAAAGCTGCTGTGAGGACAAAGACATCAAAGTGTGCCAGGTAGCCTGTGCCCACCTGCTGGGAGATCTGTCATTTTTAGGTCAATAGTAACATTTCTACCTCCTTTTCAGATGGAGATGGGTGGGCGCGTCAAGGTTGCACAGAAACTTGGTAGCAGATGCAGAACCAGAGAGGTTTCCAACCCAATGCTGTATTTCACCACTCATTAGAATTAATTTTTGTCCCTCACACCTTCTCAGACACGAAATTCATAATTAATTCTTGCTGTGGAAATCACAAAAGCTTCCCATTATAGGTGCCTAAAGCTCGAGTCTTAAGCCCAAATTTAGGAACTGATGTTATCATCAATGACTGAGCAGCTCTCCCTGCTTTCTGTCAGGATTTACACAGGCTCTACCAGGGACATTACCCTCAGGCTATTCTCTGCCTAGCAGGAGACATCTTTATGGGGACAGATGCAGCTGATTTGCAGAACTCACTGACAGAGGACTCCATGAAGGTGAAAAACCTATACCTTCTTTGAACCCATGTAGACAAATTTATGGGGGATTGGTCCATGGGCAGCTACTGCAGGCCTGGGGTCAGGTACCTCACCCCCATGCATCTCTGAGCAGGCAGCTGCTGCACGGGGGTACCACGAACGGGACCTCTATAAGCTCTCCCTGCTTATCATACTCTTTCCCAAAGCATTCCGGACTTTTCATTACACTGCCTGTCTGCTGGTCTGAAAGAGCCACAGCAATTCTCTTATCAGAAGGGAAACCGTAAAAAACATTCTGATTTAAACAATGTATCAAGTTTAGACATTTCTCAAAAAGTCTTTTCAACAATAACCTCAGAGCAGAAATAAAAGGGCATTTCTGTGGTAAATGTGCAAGGCTCTTGACTCATCTCACAAAGTGACTGAAAGCCATAAGGTGCGGTGTGATCTAAGTTTAGAATTATCATATAAAACTCCAAATTTATTTTATTAAAGGGAGCTGTAACTAAATTTTGATACCATTAGATCATACAATCAAATATTGGCTTGCTTACAAACCTTTGCATTTTGCTCCATGTCAAAAAGGACCGTATCTACAAATAGACGTCTTCTGAGATTTTCTCCTTGCAGGATGTTTAACAGCTATTGACATATGAAATAAGTCCTTAAAACGTAAACCAAAAAATTTTAATCTACAGAAATTAATTAAAGAAAGTTGTGGCTTGATATGGGGACCTACTAAATGTTTGCTACTCAGTGAACTCCCCAAATTCTAAACCCTTCCAGGTAAATGAAAAATAATTAACTTTAGCTTTCTTCCCTTTCCAAATGAGATGATAAATAGCACTCTTTGGGTTTTCTGAAGAAATAAAAAGAATAGAGAAGGGGAAATAGATTAAATATTGTCATATCATCATTTAAATCACATTAATATGATCCATCCAACTAAAAAACATTTAGTCTCAGTAGATCAATTATTTTTGGATCTCAGAAGTCATAGCTGAGCAATACAAAGGCAGAGATTTTGAGGCAGAGGGCTTGGGACCCATCAGATGTTCAGAATTTGATGGCCACAATTTGAAAATTGCATCTTTCCTAACACACAACAAACCACCCCAATATAATCTGGTTCTTACAGCAGCCAGAAAAATGAATCAACTCCTAAACTTTAGCACTGTACATAAGGTCTGGACTGATTTTCTCAGTTCAGTGCAAAAACAACTTGTGGAAGCAAAGCACAACAGTATTAAAGATCCATTAGAGGAGATGTTTTACCTAGAATGGCTCAACATTTGCACCCATGTTAACGTGTGAGGCAACATACAGATTCAAATATAAACACTGGGTTTTAAAAATAAACAAAAGCTCAATACAGCTTTCTATTAATAAATAACAGTAATAACAATAAAATGATAAAACACAGGCTATTTAATTTACTTCTGTAAGAGCCAGTTCACATAGGATGCTTTTAGAGGGAAACATTAACCATTATTATTACTTGCACAGGAAAAGCCCAAGAGAAAAAACACAGCCATACTGTAGTTTGCAAATATTAAAGATGAAATCACCAGCTTTGCCTATGTCCTGGAGAGAGAGAGAGGAAAAAAGGGTGAGAAAATAAAAGGTTATTTAGTGTAAATCAGTTCACTGGGCTTTTAGGTTATGCCTGTATGTTTCCTGTTTGGTCCTTCCCTGTGCCAAGTGATGAACGTTTGTGCACAGCACGCGAGGAAGAGCCATGTCCTCCCTGCAAGGAAGGAGCACCTGGCTCGAGACGCCTTTTTGGCTGTGCCGAGGGGTCTGTGCGGCGCGGCAGCCTTCTGCAGCCTGGGCTTTCTTTTATGGTTCCCTGTAAGTGATATTACTGCAGCCACATTCTCCAGAGTGAAATTTTGGATACACGCTGGGGAAGAAATGCAAGACTCAAAGCAGGGTCACAGGTGTTGTGACCTGATTTTTTTCTACAAAAAAAAAGAAGAAGAAAAGGTGTGTGCTAATGTTTGTATGGCAGATTCATTCTAGAAAGTACAGCTTCCTTAGTGTTACAATTATGGCCAAATTAAATGACCTATTTAATGCAACTGCTTTCTTGATTGGGCTTATTGATCCTTTCTGACCCCTCCATTAAAGACATAGATGTATCTCAACAGTTGTCTTAGAGAAGACAAAGCATGTAGTTGAAATCTGCAGGTTAAGGATAATAAAAATGTCCAAAATGTAAACTGTTATGGTGCTTGAGCTCATTCACCAGGAGCTTGGACATCTGCACAGGGAAACAGCTGGAAGTCCTATTCTTAGCAGCTGGTCCAGGCTAAGCCATCCCCTCTGTTCGGTCAGAGCCCTGAGTCTTTTGGGCTGTCAGTGAAGTTTTAAGTCCTTATGTCATGGAAGTGCTTCTGAACATTTTGTCCTATAAAAACTTGTTTTCCCCATATCTTGCAGGACAGAAAAAAAATCCTTATAATTTCATTAAGTAAAAGTGGATTCCTGTTACCCAAAGGATGCTGCCTCACACATGATGGCAGAAGGACTGTCCAGCCTTCAGCGTGGCATGTCCTGGGCAAGAGAGAAATGACTTATCAGCTGCCGGTGGCATTTTGAGATAGCTTGCTTTCATTTCTCAGATTGCTACTGAAATCCATAATGATATAAGGTGACTCCAGGCTCAGACAGATTCTGATTTCTCAGTGGAGCTCTACCTTGAATTTTCCTTCATTAAAAATATATATATGCACACACACATATATTATATACATACATTAAAAAATTAATCCTACTCCAAGAGCCTAGTAAAATTGATGAAATGGCTCCCATTAGCTTCCTTGGGCACAGGTTCAAAGTATTAATCTGATTATCATTATGGCTTAAATTCAGCAAGGTTGTTAAGTATTTATCTAACTGAAAGCATCTGAACAGTCCCATTATGATGATTCATGGACTTAAAAATAGAAATATGTTTAAATGCTCTCTTGAACTCGAGTCTAAATGAAATCAATACATGTCATGCCTCTTATTCATGAAATATTAAGGGCAGATACATAATTTATTGTGCTCTGTGTATGCATATGTACTTAGCACTGATTATTCTGTAATAAGACCATACATAATTTAAACTGTATAGCATCCACTTTGGGGGGGAAAGGGGAGAGAAGTCTTCATTAAACCCAGAACAGTACACTTTTTTTGGTGACATGGGGGTTTATTTTTTCTTTTAAACTATGGATGCCTGGGTAATAATTCTGTTCTCGCGTGTTCATAAGCCCTTTTCCAGAGATAAAGAAATCACAGCCTCCTCTACCGCTCTAGGAAGGGAGCCCGAAATCAGTGAGCGGCTGCCAGCCGGCGGCTGGGCAGCATGCCAGTCTGTGCTGGCCTCTGCTGATGGGCAGGACCACAGCTAGTGCCCAAATCACTGCAATGGCCTCTGGCCATCCGTCAGGACCATCCCTCACCAGCAAAGCTAAATATTCGTTATTGCATTTAATGGTGCAGTCAGCTGGACAGGAGAAAAGGGAGCCCGTGGTAGTAAACCCCACATTATTTATTCACTGCTGGGAATCTCTGTCATTATTATTGCTTTATAAGCCATTTTTTGGTTCTGGTTCTTGTTTGCAAATGACATCATGCTACCTGTGGGCCTTCCAGTGATATATAAAGGACTGTCTAAGAGAAGCACTCAAGGGCAGACTTAACTATATTTATGCAAGGAAACGCATTTCTACTCTGCCATGCACATCGGGGAGAGTGTCATTAACCTGCTTAAAGTCAGCATGTGTTTAAAAGCATTGCTCGGCCGGGAGATGTGTGACATATTTAGCACCTGCCTCGTGCAGATGGGTTTTAAAAGCTTTGTTGCCTTTTTTCACAATGTGACCCTTCCCTGCCCGCACCTGGGACAGGCTTTGCCTCTGCTGGAGAGGGCTGTTCCCAGCAATTTGGATATCTCTGTGCCCTGCACAGGCAAAGCAAGCGGCTCTGCCCCCGGCTGCCCATCTCCTAACTGCAAGGGAACGGTCCTCTACTGCAGTGGGGGAAAGGGTGAGAAGAAATGGGAGGAAAGAAACAGCTCGGCTTTGTGCAGCAGAGCGATGCAGTTATGGAGAGATCCCTCTGAGACGGCTTCCCCACCTCTGGAGCCGGCTCCATGGAGGAGCTGCGTCAGGCAGCTCACGCATCCCCTCGCACTTCCTCAAGCACTCTAGCTAAGGGAATTAACTCTAAAGATGATGCAAGGGGCTATCTTCATTTGGTGCGGCCAGATCTGCCAGTGGGGATGCTGCAATAAGGCTAAAAAGCCCTGCTGCTGCGCCATCCTGTTCTGAATTCCTTTTGCTGCATGGAAATGAGTTAAGCAACACAACCACCACCAGGTAACAGCAGGGAATACTCAGCATCCTCCCTGCTTCCCAGCCTGTGTGCATGCGTACACAAATATGCAGAGTCTTGATAAGCAAATAGCTATTAAGCAAATATCTGCTTAATCCCGGCTCCAGCCTGAGGACTGGAGAAAGGCCGACATCTCTCCAATCTTCAAAAAGGGCAAGAAGGAGGACCTGGGAAACTACAGACCGGTTAGTCTCACATCGGTCCCTTGGAAGGTAGNGCTATATTGAGTCTCTGGAGCACTGCTTGGTTTACACTAGCTTCATAAAGAAAGCGCACCCAACCTTTGATTTTGCCCAACTCTCTAAAATGTGTTCTTTGTCCCTACTAGATGTTTCTAGAGTTATTGTCCCTATTTCATATGCAATGCTTTCGTGAGTAACTAGCCTAAACCCTGACCATATGTTCAATCATGAGATCCTAAGAATCCTACATGAGAAATCTCCAGTTAATCCAGCAGACTTAAGACTGGTATCAGGACACTAGAGCTACTTCTACATGACAAAAGTTAAGTAGTGTCAAGGCCCATTCCCAAGTCCTGAGCCCAACTGTCATAGAGTAACAAGAGCAGAACTGCTCCATGCATGAGGATTAGCTGGAAGCTGAGGGTGACCACAGTGCAGGGAGTAACCCCCCAGACAGGGGCCTATTTGGCAACATCTGAACAGGGAGGGCAGAGCAGGGTGCCAATTACAGCCATCAACAGCCCTGGCCACATAAAGCAATGGAAACAGGTCCAGGTCTATCCAGGGAGTCAGAAGGAGGAAGAGATGGGACCAGAGCCAAAACTAGAAAGGCTGTACTATAAGTCCAAGGCTACAATGTGGGTTTGAGGACAGGACTTGAGACAGGTAGACCTATGTAACTGTTCAGGCCAGGAATGAAGGCCCCCATCCTGAGCTTAAATGGACCAGTAAGCAGAAGGAGAGAGCTGGGACTCTTTAGCCTGGAGAAGAGAAGGCTGAGGGGAGACCTTATTATGGTGGACAAGTATCTAAAGGGTGGGTGGAAGGAGGATGGAGCCAGACTCTTTTCAGTGGTTCCCAGTGACAGGATGAGGGACAATGGGCACAAGTTGGAACATAGGAAGTTCCGTTCCAACACATGGAAAAACTTCTTTACAGTTAGGGTGACAGAGCACTGGAACAGGCTGCCCAGGGAGGTTGTGGAGTCCTCTTCTCTGGAGATTTTCAAAACCCGCCTGGATGCAGTCCTGAGTAATGTGCTGTGGGCAATCCTGCTTTGGCAGGGGAGTTGGACTAGATGATCTCTAGAGGTCCCTTCCAACTCTGAAAATTCTGTGATTCTGTGAAATATCGATGCCCCTTTCTTCTCCTGGCCTTCCACAATTACTCAAATAATCAAAATAAAGTTCTTAAGGCCAGACTTACCAACTTTGTCACAGGCAAATCTTACCGTGTGAAAGTCTCTGGTGGGAGAAAAACATGTGAGGTGCAGTTCTTCCAGCCACGCTCTGTGTTGAGCCCCATGTCCTGCCCCACAGCAGAGCTGCTCTGCTCTCACATACCTGGGGCTTTACTGCAGGAGAAGAAAAGAAAATGCTCTCGGTGACATTAGGGTCTCAACAAGCTGTAAGCACCCACACATGACTGAAATTGTGTTATCGATTATGGGGTCACCCTCCAGTAGCTTCTGAAACTCACCTTTCTTATTGTGAATGGGGGTTTCAGCCCACTGTATCATTTTGCTTAGATTCTTTGACTCTAAGTTTGTGGAAAACAAAAAAATAAAATTGCCAGTTTTGATTCAATTTTGAGTGCAAGCCGATCCAACTGTGATTTCACATGGCTTCTGGCAGATAATGATGAAGTAGGCAAACTTTATCTGAAGACTTTGGAAAAAACTATTAATACATTTTTACATTGCAGAGGATTTGCTCAAAATGTTCCAACAGTAGTGTCGTGGGATATAAATATTTGGCACTGGTAGTTATATTCACCAAATTATTAACACCAAAGAGTTAATACATCACCCATGACTTCCGCATGCCAGTCATTTACTAAGCATGCAATGACGAATGCCTGGAAGAGTACAAGCCTCCCTGGTAGCTGCTTGGAAAATGCCTCTGGAAGGTTATTGGGAATAAGCCTGAGCCACCTGAAATGCAGGAGGCACATTCCCAGCAGGCAAGCACTGTGCTGTGAACCATACGCACTCCGCTCTCACACGAGGCCACCTCCCCTGGAAACATCAGACATGTGCTCAGACCCCAGCAGTCAACTGGGGTAAAAGTTTGGAAAAATAAGAACAAACCTGAAGCTGGGACTGAACAGGTAAGGCAAAAAGGTACAAGGAGCAGGAAACTCTTTGTTGCACTCACACAAAAGTGTCTTTTTTTAATTTTTTTTTTTTTTTTTTATTCTGTGGATACCGGGGTCAATGGCACTATACTGAAGTCAGGAGCACAGATCAGTATGTGCTTCCCAGCTCCATCCACCTCTAACCTTAGACTGATAAGGGAAGGTGGAGAGTTCCCACTCCCTGACAAGCCAAAATAAGTCTCCAATTTCTTTGCTGAGCCCCCATAGCCCATGGTGAGTCTGGTCTCCATGTAAGTGCACAGATAAGCTTCACCAAACTGACTGACTGCTGTGTAAACCGATAGATGCAGTATTGCCAAACACCTTGCAAAATAAGAGCTATAAAACCTTTTTCTTTTTCTTTTCTTTCCCCCCCCCCTAAAGAAGTAATTTTTAAGTGCTGCCAAAGGTTATGTTAGTTCTCTAAAAATAAAATGCACCGTTGTCGTGTGCAGCTACAAAGGCTCGGTGATAGATGGCGCTACATGAACATTAATTTGGTTTTTAAATGCCTACATTAAATATTTAATATTACATTTCGTTACACACGAAGTGCACCTGAGCAGTGTCAGTATTTTAATTATTTCTTACACACACATAAATAATGTATTAGAAATAAAAATCGGGAAGACAATTTATTGAGATGCCGCAAGACAGAAAAGGGAACATTCTCTGTGATTCAACAGTCAGCAAAACACTCAGACACAGTTGCAGCTGTCCCCCCCTTAGCCAAGAGCTGGAGGGTGGGAGTAAGAGGAGGTGGTTGCAGGTAACACACTGAAGTCAGTTAATTTCTAATTTCCTGGGTCCCAAAATACTGCTGGCAGAGTGTGCCATTTCTAATAGTAAAGGTGCTAGAATAAAATATTTAAACAGCACTGGCAAGTGCAATAACAGCAGAAGTACATTTCCATTTGACCTAAACACCACTCTGGTCCTGGTGCTGGTGGTCAGCTGGGAAGGCAACCTGCTGGAGGAGACATCCTCAAACCACAGGGAGAAGGGGGAGAACCACAAAAATAGTGAAGTGCATAGAATGACAAGGGCATCCAAAGCACATCACATCAGTAAGCACACTGAGTAGTTAAATTTGCAGAGACCCATGATAACGTGAAATGTATAGAGCAACAGTAACAAAAAGCTCACCATTTTCTTTTAACAAGTATCATCATCTTCATTTTTAATCTGTACAAAAAAAGTTCCTACTGACTCATAATGACGTTCTCTACATCTCTCCCCCACCTACACTCATAGACCAGATACTTAACGAGCAAATGTGATCAGGAATGTGAATTTACCTTGTCTTTTTCATGTTAGTGCTAGTAAGATCAGGGATTGCCTGAAACCAGCCTTTGACCTGCTGGACCAGCTTCACACTAGGGACTCCTTTACAAAGTGCATTATGGTGATGTCTAAGTGGTGAAAATGCCTGCTAAGGAGCAAGGAGAAACAAGGGAGCACCAGGGTTAAGAGAAGAACATTAAAAACCAAGCCACAAGATATTGTAAAATGTAGTCCTTCGTACTGCGAGCACAAGAGGTTTACTTCATCTTCCACATGCATGGATGAAACCAACGCAAATATCTTTTCTCCATTGGCAATTTAGAAAAATGATAGCACACAGAGACAGCTTGAAGAGTGGGGAAGCTCAGCACATAAGGCTAAAAAACCCAGAGGAGACAGAGCAGCAACGCCAAGAGGCATTCATGGAGCAACCACCTCTCTTGCTCCCACTGCTGAAGCAAACCCTCTGGTTTTCCCTAACTCCTGCACTTGGATTCACACTGCAGAGCCGCCTCGAGGCACCCAGGCTGTTCTCTGGGATGAAACCAAACCGGCTGGTCTGCTACTGTCACCAAGGTGAGCTTAGGCTGCAGGAGCAGACCAGAGGTAGTCCAGAGTAAAGCCCGGAAGACATGCACAGCACAAGGTCAGGTCCTCAGCACCCACTGCCTCTCTCCCTTTGCGCTGACCCCGCATCAGTGCGGGTACAGCCCTTACGTGTGCCAAAGAGATGTCAGTCAGCTGCTCCACGTACAGCAGCACTATAATTGCCTTGGGAGGACAGGGTCATGCTCTGGCCAAAGAAACTGCCAGTGTCACCCTGTTCCTTTTTTCGCTGGACTCACATGCATATTATTCTGGTTGGCACCCACAGCTTCCCTCCAAGCTTTCCCTTGGGATCAGCATCATGCGGTGACAGCTGGTGGAGTCCCATCCGCAAGCTGGGCCCTGCAAACTTCCACTCCTCCTCCTCGTCCTCTCTATAAATCTCCATCCCCACCTCCTCACAGCATTCAATAGTGAAGTGAGAGAGCTCCCAGAGAATTTTTTTTTCCAGAACTGAAGTGTGGATCATCTTTATGGATGACATTAACTGCATATTAAATTTGCAAGATCTGAACCATGTTTAATAACACACTTATTCTAAGCAGAAGCAGTTAATCTTTCACTATCAGCTTTAACCCTCAAAATATTTGTACTCTAGCTGCGAGGTTTGTATGGGCTAAGCAGTAATTCGAAAATTTAAGAAGCACACAGGCAAGCTTCCTGAGCTGCTCTGCATTTCCTCATTTAACTTCACAGGTCAAATAAAATCTGTTGTCCTGTCCTCTAAAAGGAGTTTGATATTTCCTAAAACTCAGTATGCCGGGGTGGAGACTAAAGTGGGTAGAAATGTTAACTCTGTTGGGGACGAAAAAACACTTCCCAAAGCTTACTTTTTTAGTTCTGAAGAGGCTTTGAGAAGTGTGAAGGAGTTCTGAGAAATCTTTTAGAAAAGTCACTTTTAAAGGGATAGGGGGGGAAAAAAGAAATCAAGTTATTTAACAGTAGCAATGACAGCAATTGCTCATGAAGTGGCTGTGAGCACCGTAGCTGGCAACGGCAGTCAAGATACACGAAAGGGATGGAGGGAGGGAAGAGGACTGGAGATTGCCTTTTGTGCAATTGTGTAAGTCTTGCCTGGTAAGTGGTGAAATACTGCAGGAGATGGAGCTCGCAGCCATGCATCCCCCGTGGGATGATGCTCACATGAGGGTGATGCACAGCTGTGAGGTGCATCTCCCTCGGTTCCAGTTCCTGCCATCCTTTACAGTGCAGGTATTAAACCAGGAGAGTCACATCAAGAAGAGATATACATCCACCCTTTGGAGTCCCCAGTGCTGTTGATGTATGAGGACACTTTGAACCAGTCCTTCCAACTTCAGTAGCAAAAGAGTAGGAAAAAGGCAAGGGCTGGCCCATGGTTCAAGGCTCCTCGTCTGCAGGGCTGCTGTCACTGACAGCCAGCTTCCAGTTCCCAAGGAAAAGGGATCACAAAGCACTTGATGAAGGAAAGCAACTCTGTTCAGGTCAATGCTTCAGCTATTTCTTCCCTCCCATGGGGATTAATGCACCTAACAAGGCCTCCAACTGCCTTTGTGCAGACAAAGTGGGGCAGTTACATGACTTATTGAGTCTTTGCTATTAGAGGAGTCAAAAATCTTTCACAGAGTAGTTGGTTGAGAGATGGACACATTTTATCAGTGAGAATTGTGGCTATCTGCTAAGCCAGAGATGTGCAGGGGTCATTTACAGTCAGGCTGTGAACATCACTTGGTGATAGACCCTGCCACCTCCATGTCCCCTGGTCATTTCAGTCCCCTTTTGTGCCATCCTCTACCTCTGCACCCTTTCTGCAGGCCAACATCCATGAACTCCACCCTGAGCTAATGCTGGTGTGGCGTCCCTTGCAAATAGTGCCATTCTCGCTCCCTGTCCCACCTCCACGGGAAAAAGCAAGTGAGTTTTTTTTTTTTTTACAAGCAAGGAGCAGAGAAACCAAGAAAAAGGCATGCAATGTCTCATCGTCACTGCACACAACTCACCGTAAATCATGCAAACATCCCAAACTTCATGGACTCCTTACAGCCTTTTTAGGCTTCTGTATTCAACCTGGCAGATTACAGGTTGCAGTTATATATATCCCGTTACTGCATACATCTCTCCTTTCCCAAGAAGTTCCCCATGTAAGCCCTGCAACTTGTCAGCCAGTAGCCTGCTACTCTCATTTTGGGTAATGTATCCAGTTCTGTTGACTTGAAAGGCTGGGGAAAATACAGTTCACGCAAAAAAAAAAAAAAATCCCCACAATAATACCAAGGACTAAAAGACAACTAGTGTTTGAGTATTAGAACAAAGAGGGAAGGGGGAAGAGTAAATGAAGGTTTCCAAAAATTTTACCAGACTAATACAAGCTTTAACCCCCCCCCAAAAAAACCAAACACAAAACCAAACCCCCAAAATAATTTTTTCAATATTTCAATGAAAATAGAGCAAGTATCTGCTATTTCAAGTTAAGGAAACAATCTTGCACTAGAACAAACAAGAAAATTACCATTTATACCCACAGACCCAGCATCTGTTGGCTATAGATAAACTACAGCAGGGCTGGAAGTTTCCCTACATCATCTTTTTGGGCAACAGGAAAGCATAAGCTTGCAGAGGAAAGCAGGGACATTTCCTGGGTTGTGAGAATAGCATCAAGGAAAGGGATCCACAACCCACTACAAAGAGAGAGGGGGCATCTCGGAAGGGGACAAAATAGCTGTAAAGCTGTAGTGCTCTGACTTTATTAGCAGGCAGGAACTGAAGGTCTGTTTTCCCACATTTAGGATAACCATAAATAAGGAAGTTTGGAGCATTAACACACCCATGCAGACAGAGTACTTGAGAGAGAGTCAGGTCCAGGAAATATTCACATTTGAAGCTACTACAAACTTAATAATTAAATATCATAACATATTCATACCTATGTCTCTTCATTTATATCCATCACCTTAAATTGCAGATGTAGCAACAGGTAAATAAGTAAAGAAAATTTGTAACATTAACACCAGATTTTTAGAAGTAAATATTTCTGTAAAAACTTCTGAATAGCCTGTGCTCAGTATATTTCTTTTGTTTTCCCCATGTATCTGTATCCTGCTTCAGGGGTGAAGCTGTTCCAGCAGCCTGATACAGATTTCATCTGGGAAATGCTGGAGGGAAGTCCAAGATTGCAAGTATTTTCTTCCCCCTCTTCCTTTTCAGTTCCTGTTATTTGCCTGCACAATTGCATCGTAATTTAAGTTATCTTAAAAGTATTAAGGAGCCCATTGTATCTTCTATCTCTATTTAAATAGTTGGAATTCCAAACAATGGTCATATCAAAAAATGCCACTTTCTTGCCTGGATAAATAAGGAAAGCTGTTTATCTTCAGCAACTGTGCAGTGTCAAACTCCTCCTGCCCCGTGTCATTTCTCGGTGCTGAGGGAAACGTACAATAAAGCTCCGTTAACTGCTCTTGCCCTTGAGCCATCGCACCCTTATCTCAGGCTGCAGTTTAGGATAAAGCAGGAGGAGGAACACACGTGCTGCTTTTACAGCTCTTTGGTGCATTGAAGGTAATCGCTTACATGGAATCATAGAGATGGACCCCATCGCCCCCCTGCTTTAGAAGATCAATCCAGTTTTATGTTTGCTTTTTTCTTTTTTTTAGGGGCAAGGGGGGCTTCAAGGTTTGAGAGTAACGTCAGGAACACAAGAAAAACTTTTTCTATGTGACTCTGGAAGAAAGTATTTCTTTCAACTTCACTTGTTATACAAAGACATTCACAAATGTATTTTAGAGTCACTGTCTGTTACAGATCCAGTTAAACTGCAGGATTAAGAGGAGACATAGACTTTGGCAGGCCTTAGAAGACCACAGATAATAACATACACAATAGATATAAGGAAAACTGTTTCCACCATGAGGGTGGTCAAACACTGTAGCAGATTGCAGAATCTCCATCTTTGGAGATGTGTAAAACTCCAGAGGATGAGCTCCTGAGCAGCCCGATCTAACCAGACTTAGATGACTTCCAGTGGTTCCTTCAAACCTGAATTATTCTACATTCTTATGCATTTCAGACATTGGTAGACATTCTCAAAAACCACAAGAGAAATTTTCAGAAAGGATTAGCTCATTGCTAACAGCTGGTAAATTCTTAACCCATCACCTGCTAGGTCAGGTTTTGAAGAGGTGAAGCTCTACACGAGGTTATTGGACCCTACATGACATCATGCAGTATGCAGAATATTTTTCAATACTGAAAATACGCACTGGCATGACTGAACATGCCACCCTTAGAAGGGCCTTCCCATGGTGTCCAACACCTGCAGATTAAGAGATCCTAATAGGGTTGCTCTGACAGAGGGGTCAGAGCTGTTGTAGTCTGTCCCACCAGTGATCCACAGGCTTCAGACCACCAGCAGCTTCAAAGCAGCTGCTGCAGCCACATCTGCAGAATTTTACCACTTCTGATGGAAGTGTTACACAACAAGCAAGTGGCCTTTTCTTCCAGAAAGTAATTCACAAAGTCCCTATTGTCCTGGTTAGCCAAAACTTTGTTTCCCTATTAGGTTTCTGTACTGCTCAGCTGTGGCAAGACTGCAGCAGCTAATGGAGCTATAAAGTGCCCGAGAGTGTGAAAAAGCCAAAATATGGGATGGCACTTAGTTTATTGCAGGCTCTACTTACTTGGGAGATGAGCTAAGTGCTGGCACTTAGTCCCTTGTGTACCCCACCTCCTGCAGGTAAGCAAGCCGAAACCATCCGAGATCTCATGTCCCTGCATTTCTGTTTGCACACCATCACCTAAACACTCTTACTAAGCTAAGAGGATAATTAAGCATAAAAGATGTCTGAACTGCTGTTTTGGATAGCTTCCTGAGCCTACCTAGTAGAACACGTTGGAAGAGAAAAAGATGCTTTGTGCAGCGAGGTGTCTCCAAATTTCTAAAGTCATCCTATTTGTGTACTCAAGAGTAGGTTTTCTGTACTGTTTACAAGCTGCTTACAAGCTGCCAGTGGGAACATATCTGCATTATTTTTGAAAGAATGAAGGGAATTAGGAATGAGAAGCTTTTTGGGTTTAGAATTTCCCAATTCATGGGGCTGCTCAGAAATCCTTGGCTTCCAGTCAACTCCTGCTCCTGTGGCGAAACCAAGTAAGTAAAAAGTTAACTCATTTCCAACACAAATGTAACAACAACAAAAACAAAAAATTAAAAAACAAAGTTCAAATTGAAAAAGGCACCTAAATACATTTTCGTAGTGTTGCTCTGAAACACTGATCCACGCTACTGGACTCATAATTCGCTTCAGAAAGGATATTTTGTGGTTTGCTCTGTCTCCATCAGTAATGTTACAATGATAGAGCTTGATAGGAAACACTTCTGTTAACCAATAAATTTCTTCAAGATGACAAAAATTCCTCCTTACCGTGTTCAACAAAACCCTATTGTGACTTTTTTTTCCCCTTGACAAACAGCAGAGACAGGGAAAAACTCCCCACACCACTGCTCCTAGCAGAGTGCCAGCAGGGCCAATGGGGTGGAGAGGGTTTTTCTTCTCCCTTCCCTACCTCCTTCAAGCAGTGCAAGTTGCATGCCAGAGGTCTGTCTGCCCAATGAAACATCACCGTTCGGATGACTGGAGTGAGATGCTCTTGTACTCCCGTTGAGTTAGTCAAATAATACCTCTCTGACATCTTCTCCAGAGAACGAATCACACATGTAGGAACAGGCAGCCATTCAGATGTGTAAAAGGAAACACAAAACTCGGCATTCTCCTTGACAGTTCAGGGAAAAAGAGAAATTTGCCTCCAAACTAGAGCCTTTAATTTGTAGTGGAACCCACAGTCCTCCCCTCATATCTCAAGGGCAGAACTTTTAATGAGGTCATTTGGGAATGCATAGTTAGCATATTTTTTAATCTGTATGCCTAAAAGTAGATTTGTTTTCTTAACAAGTGCTCTCTCACCAACGTGGTATATTATAGCCACAAAGATCAACCTATTTTTAAAACCACATTGAGTCAGGGAGACTCTCTACACGAGTTACATCTTTCAAAATACAATTTAAAGAAACAAGACAAACAGCATCCCATAAGCCTTTGGAAAGTGTGATGCACTTCCGTTTTATGCACTTTTATCTCCTCTGAAGAGATTACAACACAGAATAAATGGTTTATATGCATTCTTAACCAACATATTACTCAATTTGTTTCAAAAGCTGCATTTCTATTGTGTATCCTGCTGACAAATCTTGAGTAGGCAGAATTCATGAATGTTTCTGGGAGTTATGAAAGGAGAAACCTGCATCCTTTCTGTACATCCGAGAGTCTGAATACTCCCATTATGGCCAACTTGAATTATTTAAAAAACAAGACAAAACAAACAGAATTGGGGCACAGCATAAAAAAAAGCATACTAGGAAAAACATACTGGAAAACTCAACGCCACTTATTCCAAGAATATCAAGAGTGTCAACAAGTGGCAATGGTAATGAAAAAGAGAAAGAATGTATATTAACAGAAATGTCTTTTACATGGCTTATATGAAAATTATTCACCTTGTAGCTCATCATCTGACGAGTGCCTGTAACAGAGGCATTTGGCATCCTGAGAAAAGTGAACAAGGTGCTGTTGGATAAAACTGGTGTTATCCCCTCATTTTCACTAAACAATGAATGTTATTACTGATATTTTGTATTAAACAAATAAAAAAAAAAATCAAATTCTCAGTGCTAGACACCAAGACTCCCCCATGAAACAGACAAAGCATTCTTAACTTCCTCACATTGCCATTTCCCACTCTGCTCTGAATTTTGAAGAGCCTACTGGACTTTCTTTTTCTCCTTTACAGGCACAATTGTGAACTAAGAGGAAAGTTTTCTAATTTTACCAAAGATAGTTGTTATCTGAAGTTAACTTTTGCACAGGTTCTTACCCACAACCTTACTTTTTCCAACAAATGAATATATTTTAACACAGTGTTGTCACTGTATTTATCATAACATTAGGACGGACCACTTAAAAATTAAATAGGAAGCAATTATAAATTAAGCTATGATTATAACATATTATACAATTATATAATATATATTATATAATTTTTATATATAATGTATATATAAATAATGCTCCTAGCATTTATTTAGCTCCTTCAGACCCTGATCTGAAACTCACCTGAGTAACAAGAGCCTTAAAGAGCCTTAAACTGCATCCTCTGGAGCACAGTGTTGGTAGCAATTATAGTGGTGCAACACCAGCCCTGTGAGAGAAGTTGGTGCCCATCATTTCCCATAATAAATCCTCACAGTAGTTAACCAATTTCAATACTATCTATCCCTGTTGATCCACTTTTACTCAAGTTTTCTCTGGAGACAGAAAAGAATTTGCTATTGTTTAATAGAAGCGATGGCTTAAGACAGGATTTTTCTACAATTATTTCTCATTGTCTTCAATTTTTTTGAAATTCAAGCTTATAACAGTCTGAGATGCTGAGAAACACATCAGTTAGGCACAGTCCTCCTCGGCCCACTTTGTATTAACATTTTACACCAGTTTCACTGCGCAGCCAAACTCAACATTGCCCTCCACACTGCAGCTTACAATGCGTCCAGTTTTCATTAATTCACACTAAATTAGCATCCTTCTTTACATCCCGTACCTTAAACCTCATCATTTCTCTTACAATAAGACTACACAACCCACAAATTCCTGCATGAAAATCTCCACAAAAATTTTCTACTATCAGCAAACTCCTACATGAAAACCTCTAGCATAATTCTCTACCATCAACACATTCCTATCAAAAAAACTTTACATTATCCCCAAGATTCCCACTCAAAAACCATCAGGAAACAAAGATGCACTGTCCCAACAACAGCCAAAACACCCCAGTGATCAGAGTAAACTTAAACGAGGAATGCACTGTGATTTTGTTGGCATGTTTAATGCAGAGCTGGGTTTGAAAGCTGCTAAGTGTACACCTTACAGTTTGTGTGGCATTCGCTGGAAAAAAAAAATAAAAAAATCAGTATTTGCACTTGAAGAAGTGCAGATAGAGAAGCTTTTCTTAAAAAGCCAGAAGGAAACTGCTCTTCAGTGGTCTGAAGTCAAGGTAATCGGGGAGATCTGTATCTCCTAGGAAATATCTTCTGCTCCAACCAGAACTTCTGCTTGCATTACCAACCCGCAGACCCCTACCCAAGCAGAGATTTGGCCCTGAAAACCTGAAAAGGTACAGGTACTGTTTTCCAAGTGCAAATTCAGCATATTCAGAACTTCATAGCCACGGTCACAAAAATAAGCATCATCATGAAATAAGAGCAAAATCTTCGATTCACCCTGCTAAGGTGCTCTGGTGCTCATACACAGACCCTTTAACACTGAATACAGCTCTCACCGCAGAAAGTGAGAATTACAGAAATAAATTAAAAAGAAAATAAATCAAGAAGTTACATAGCCAAACCTGCTGCCTTCTTACAAGGCTGGAACTGACGTTTATTTCTGGGCAGCTTTCAGGAATGACATTTGCAAGCTTGATAAAATGTTTACAATTCCTCTAGCAGAGGATTCTCATTCCTACAGAATTTTAGGACTGATTAAAGTTATTAAAGCACACAGTCCAAACACACCATCAAAAAGTAAACAAATAGAAACTAATCAGAATATTTCATTCTGAGGTAAGACGAGACCTTATATATTATTGCAGTAGGTAAAAAACAGCCATGCTGTACCAGTAATGCTTTACCAAACTCCTCTAATTACTCCTTTTCTTTCCCTGACTACCGGGAGGGCCAGTAATGGGCCACAGCTGGTGGCATTTAATGTTACACTGCTCCCAGCAGCTGCAGCCCTGGCTTCACTTTGGGCACAGCTTTAATTAGCTGTGATACTTTGGGTGTAATTACAGCTTAAAGTTGATTTCTTTCTCTCTCTCTTTTTTTTTTTTTTTTGAGAATTATTGACAGGCATATTCTTTGTCTCTCACTGTGAAAAGGGATGTGAATATTAAAGTTGTCATATTAAAAAGGGTAGGCAGGTAACCTAAAGAAAGCCTCCATTTTAGGAAGATTCCAATTTTTAATATGTGGCACAGGAGTTGGTGCAAAGAGTTTGCAGGTTACTGGTGAGAAGGCTCAACTTTTCCTGCTCATCATTGTACAACGTTACGCAGGCAAATATTCCCAGTAAGGTCACTGGGGCTTGTCCCCTCCTTGAGGAATAGTGCAAGCAGTAAGACACTGTGGGACACAAGCCTGGAGGTCCAGAATGTAAATCCAGAGGAGGAGTTTTCCATATTCCATATAAATGGGGAAATGCACAATACCGGCCATCTAAACCCACAGACAAAACATCAATTTAAAAAAAAAAAAAAAAAAGTGCTAGTAATTGTTAAGACAGCCTGGAAATATTGCAAAATAGCATTTCAACAGCTCTGTTATCATTGCAGAGGTACGGAAAGCACTTCCCACATTGAATAATCCTCACCATTCAAAACAATTTGCTGTTTAACTGAGAATTTAAAGTAGGCTCAAGATACTGCAACCTAATCTCTTCCTTTGAGGCAGAGCTGACTGTGACTGCCATCTCCGAGGACACATCCTTCTGTGACTAAATATATTAGCGTACAGGAAAACCTCCCACCTTGTTATTGCTCCAGCTTTTGTGGACGGAGCAGAAAACACCGCTGCCTACACTGAGGTCACAAAGCCCCATGCGTGGCGTGGATAAACGCAACTCTTCAGAGCGAATTAGCTGTTCTGTGTTTTACAGACAGCTGCTGGGAGTCACAGGTTAACAAGCACAACGTTGGCACAAACTAGCATACCTCCTAAAATCCAAATTATAATCAAAAATTAACATAAATATTTTGGCAAACTGGTGTCTTTGTGTTTTTAATACATTTAAGCTAAAAAAAAAAAGCCAACTTTTCTTCATAAAGCAAACTTAATTAATAAATAGCACTGAACACTGATGTTCCTAAATTGACACCTGGGGAGCCACCGTCTGAAATACCTGTTTCCAGGCTGCCAGTCTGTCTGGGAGAACATTGGTTAAGTTTGCCTACCAGAAAACTAACCTCCACCCAGAAAAAATATCCAGTTTACTGGCATTTCAATATAATGCTCTCTCATTATCCAATTATACTTTATTTTGAGTCAATCTTCCCTGGCGATAGCTCATCGTAGCCTGTGAAAAGTTTACTGCTTGGACACACTTCCTTTTGGTCCAAATTTTCACTAAAAATAGTTGTAAATATTGTAAAAACAGAATTTAAAAATAAATCTTTTTATAGGGAGTTTTGTTACCATATGGCTTCCTCAAATGCAGGCAGTTCCATTGCTGATGAGCTGGCATTAATATCTAATAATACTATTAGCTTCAGCTTCTATTTTTTCACTTTGGATGCCCAGTAAAGTGATATCACTCACTTTTGAATCAGCACTGCCTCCTTTTGAGGCTAGTAGCTTTTTATGGTAGCTGTTTCTTGTCATACTACATCATTGCAAAAGAAATCAATTGAAAAAAAATCACATTTTTTATGTAGTATGTCTACTGCATGTGACATAGTCTTCATCAGAGTTCATATGCTTTTCACTTCTAAATACCATCTTTGAATTGCCTTACATCTCCCATCTTTATTTAAAGTGGCATTGATCTAATATTTATTAACTTTTCCACTGAAAACAGAAACTCTTCACTTGAAAACACTGCAAACTTTATATATATATATCTATATCTAAATCCACACGTATGTAGCTTAGAGCTTGATCCCTGTTACTCCAATTTTGTATTTGCTTTCATTCTGCTTAGCATCCAGAAAACTCAAAGGAGGCCAAAGAAAATCAGCGACACTTGTATCAAGAAAAGATTTTTTAGAGTTTTAATTTATCCAACCTTTTAACTATGAAATGAACCATTGTATTTGCGGGTAACGTATGACCCAAAGCAGCTTTACCAGCCTGTAACACATCGTGTGGGAATGTAATAACCTTTTTCACTTACCCAGGTAAGCAGTACCACAAAGACATATGTATCGACTTAATACATATATTTTTAATACCTGGCACAGCAATGGTAACCCCTGTTAGCTTCCTGCCTTGGTTAAGCAAGCAGTCAGAGATGAGATGCCTGAGATGAGCCGCCAGTTCATGCAGCAGAAGGTAAGGAGACAGTTTAACTCTCTAACAAGTGATTTTCCATTCCCGACACCAGTCATTGCTACTGGAATAACCCCATGGTTTCTCCACAGAAGCTTTGCAAAGACGTGTGTCTTTTGGTGGTTCACAAGCTCGGTTTTCCCTGGATTTTGCTGCCTGCAGGGTTATGAAGGAATTTTCCTAACTGGTTCTCTGGCATCCTTGGGAGAAAGAGCAGGTACCCTCCAACTAATTTTGTGTGGCTTAAGGGGGTAGTTTTAGGTGTCTGCTTTGCTTCCGTTAGATCTGCCTGCACAACAGCCACGCAGAGGAAGCCTGCAGGATGGAAATGGCTTAGCAGTAAGGAGCAGGGGTGCCGTATAGATAGGACTAACTAAACTAAAAACAGAAAACAGAGAAGTCATTTTTATCATTCATTGTATTCCTTAAAAATCAAATAATGGGAAAGAAAAGGACTTGGCTGGAACAGGCGTTACAAGCTTCAGTTGCACCTCTAAGGCAGCTGGAGATGAGGATGCTTACCAGGTACTGGGTACTTCTATGAATTTCTGTTTCTGTGTTTGCTTGTAGGAGTGGCACCGCCTCTTCTCATGTACAAGTGTCATTTTAAAGAAATAACCATGGAAGGGAGAATTCAGAGTGGCAGAATAATGTATCCAGAGAGCATGGTTTAAGGCATGAAGCCTAGTCAGACAGGAACTCCATTTCCAAATTCATTTTACTTACGTCCAGCTTAATGTGCACTTACAGGCATTTTTATGCCATTCCTGTGGTTTGTATACCTTGACTGCAGTACTGGTTTATAAAAATCACCAAGAAACATTATTTGAGACTTGGTACCCTGTCTTCCCATTACAGAGTCAACTCCAACAAAAGAATACTTCAGATATTTTTAAGAAGAATGGTGGGGTCCCACTAAACATCATGTCCTTCTTTAGATCCAGCTCTGTCCATGGAAGAGTTCATTGCGCATGACAAGCCCCACCTCAGCATCAGCTGGATGCACCAGTCAAAAACTCAACTAGAACTCATTAAGATCTGCTATTTAAAACAGCCTAAACTAGCTTACTTATTTAAACAAGACAGGTTTGGGTTGCTCCATTAGTTTCCTATAACTACTACAACCAAATTTAAATGTAGGCTGGTATTAGACTGTAAAGTCTTTGAGGCTGGAGGTGTCTCTTTAACCACGTCTGGTACTATGGGATGTTGTCCGGGGTCCACCACAAGATGAGTAAGAGGTTTGTTAAATTTTCTTCTCTGTATCTATTTGGCACCTGAACATTGTAGAAAGACAAACGGTTCACAGTAGAATAATCTGGAAATACAGAGATTATTTCCCTCTCCTTCCAGCAGTGGCCATGCTCACACTCCTGCCACTTTTCCATGGAAGCACCAGTGCTCCTCGGACGCCTGCCAGTCTCTCCTGCCCATGACCACTGTGGGCAGAGCTCGATGTCGCAGCAATATGGAGGAAATTCCTGCGTGGTTTATTGAGGATATTAGACCTTCTGGCGACAGTCCTTGCAGATCCTAAGCAAAGTCTGAGGCACCAAGGTTTGGCTTGGGTTGACTTACTGATTGCCTTCCTGGAAAGGAGCAAGATATACCGTCACACCGATGTAACACATCCGTACTTTATTATGCTCCAACCCTGAGCTTTTATCCCACCCGTAGCTGGCTGCCATTTATCTTCAAGTTGCCTGCTTATTGCATAACTCAGCCTAGGTGATTCTGCCCCCTAAAATACATGTCCACCTCCTCTCCAACCTCCCTTAGCCCCCCAACCCTTAGCTCGTGCACAGCGTAAAGTCTAGGAGAGCTGTGCTAAACCCGGCCCTTTCCACAAAACAACATAAAACCCAACAGCTTTACTGCCTGTGAAAGTCCTTGCAAATCATACCTGACATACAGCAGCGCTGTGGCTCGTTTCGGACGTGCTTCAATGCTGAAACCCACTTTTTGTTACTGGTGGTGAAGAAGAAATCTTTACTTTCTGAGGTTTTCTCTTTTTTAAAAAGACCGCATCAGTTCAAGTAACGGATTGGCAAAAGTCAAAATTCCCTTACAGGTCTGAATTTGCTGGAGTTTCACGCATCCCTGGAATAATATATTAGCATGTAATTCCTTCCTCCGGTTTCAGATGGGACTACAGCATTTCAAGCCACATCAAAATTTTCTCTTATCTCCAAAAAAAAAGAATACATTCTACATCTACATCTACATCTACATCCGAAAAGTGTGCTTGACTCTCAAAGCTCTATGGCTAATGTACTTAGGCAATCAAGCACATTTCTTTTATCGAGTGATTCAGAGTATATTCTTTAACTGACTGCAAAAGATACATAAAATCTGTTTGTAAAAAGCTAAAGTCTATCATCAAAAGTATGGAATTTAAGGGGACATTAACCCAAACCATGTAATTTACAACAGCGTGAAACAAATATACATCAGTTTAGTTTATAGGTGGAAGTGTCATACACCCATCTTCCACATACCACCAAAGCATATCAAATAACTCCTGATACAAACCAGTTTCAGAATCAGTCACAGTCCAAACAAACACTCTTAGAATATGATCAGATTAAGTTGTTTAAAATACGGGGCATGTGGAAGTCATCAAACACTGACATCAGATGGAAATCAGGCTTCTCTTCCAGAAGAGCTGAACACAGGGCAGGTCTTAGTGTCGGATCAGCAACTTCCTTGGACTGTTTCCTGCTCTCAAACGGTTTAGCAAAATGCTTTTAAAAAGTGTAATAGACATCCAAAAGGGTTTTATAAAGTGCTATCAAGGGAGATCTATCATTTTAATAGGTACTGGGGTGGCTACTTTTAAAAGAAGAGTGCAAAGCAGGAAAAAAGCTGTCAGACAGGAATCAGATGTAAAACATACATCAGATTCAACGGGATGTGTCAGCACGGAAAGCCTACTGCAAGCATGCCAGTCGACCCAAGAGAACCGCCAGCATTTTGCTGAATCAGATGCCACAATACCTGGTAAAAGCATGTCCTTGACAATGACGCATGTTTCACTTCCTACAGAAAGATAAGTAGATTCTTTCCCATGAGTGACAATGCGGTATTTGAAGATATCTGTGGATACTACATGAACTGATTGTCCTTTATAGGCATACCCTGCATGTCTCACATATCATAAAAGAAAGAGATTTAGAAACTCCTAGGAGGTAAAAATATTTTTAATAAACTAGTTTAAGATGATTAGGAACATAGCAGCAATGATGAGCTCATCTATAGGATCTGATGAGCGATAATTCCTTTGATGCCTGTGCAAAATGTGCATTGTGGGATGAATTTTTTTTCCTAATCAGAAAAGTAAAAGGAAATATTTTTCCATCTTCTTAATGGCAACACACACAAAAATCTTAGCCAAGTTAAAGGCAAAGGCATTATGCACTTCAGCTCTTCTAGAAGAGAAAGGACGCTGCCAGGCCTTTCCTCTGAGCCACCGCTGATTTTCCTAGCCTGAGGACATGCCCGCTCCTGCTCCCAGCTCCATTCAGCACAGCATTTACTGGGCTAAACAGCCTTGGAAAGACAGGATGTCACACAGCACACATGGGTTTATATTCCTGGTCTATATTCCTGGTTTATATTCCTTGACTAGCACTTGCTGGTCTTCCCTGCCCTCCCCACCATATCCTCCTTCACCCTGGCTTGCAGATGCGCCCCGGGAACCTGCTGTGCTGGTGGGTATAACTCCTGGGGCTGTTAATGGCCACAATGCAGCTGCAACCCAAGCAGAGAGGAGGAGCAGAAGTTGAGCGCCAGCTGTGGCTTCCAGCTGTGCGGGGCAGAGGATTCCTGCGTGGCTGAGGAATAACCACAGAGAGGAACACCCAGGAGAGGATAAGCAGTGCAATATGGAAGATGCATTGCCAAAAAATGTAATGGAGCACGTGGTACTAAGGGGAGAGATATGCAGTGTTGGTGGAAGGTAGGGATGGTAAAAAAGGAAGGGGAAAACTATGTTTCAGAGCCTGCAAGGTCACTAGACACTCTTTGGTGGACGATGCATTAAGCGAGCCCTGAGGGGCTGAGATCTTTGGCTGGGGAGGGAGCATGGGCTGAGAGCTGTGAAGGGGAATGCTGTTTGTTAAATAGGTTTTCCATGAACATGCTGGCAAAGAAAGAAATACCCTGACATTTACCTTTTCCTCTCAACCTTCCAGGAACTGAAATACTCTGAAATCCAGCTGAATGCAAAGACATGTCTCCTGGCTCCTTTGGAAACCCTCTTTGGCAAATTTGTTAGCAACGATGTGTATCCTTCTTCTAGCGCATGGAGGGTATGAATTAATTCCCCATGATTGATCCAACCCCCTAACCCTGCAAAAATGCCTGCACTAAAACTAAGAATTTCCTTGCTCCCAGGCAGAAAAGGTTAACTCCTTCCTTGCTGAGATTGCAACCTTTAAAAAACACATTGAATTTCAGATATATTCAGGCCAGTCAGCAGGAGCAGAAAAAAAAAAAAAAAACTTCAGACAGAATTTAGGGTGCATATCAAGTTTGATTTTTGAAATAAGGGAGTTCTTCAAAGTTAATTGCTGATTATACAGATTACCACAGGACTTAGTATCACTTGTAAACTATTATGCAGCAGGAGGGGAAGGTGGCTTTCCTCTAGAGTAGAGGGTGATTTACAGACATGCCCAAGTGGTGTTTGGGATGAGCAACAAAGTCCAGCCTTTATTTCTTGTAAATTAAATGCCTGAAAGCACACAGGATCCCCATCAGTCTTGTGTAACTGATGCTCGGAGACTTCCCATTATTTCTATTCATCCCATTCACAGAGCTGGAGAAGCTTCCCCCTCTCTGACAACCAGTGCCCGAGGAAGACAAATGAACTCTCCTGCAGCCAAACATCTGGCTGGTCCCAGAGGGACAGGGAATGGCGAGAAAGCCCCTACCTCCAAGCGCATGTGCTGGCACAGCCCTGTGAAACCTATTCACCACTGGGTTCATCGTGCATATTCCCCTGGAGCCCTCACAAAGCCTTAGTTACAAATGTAAATCAAGCTCCAGAGACATATAAATTCTCAAAAAGATGTAGATGCAAATCATGGGGAAGGACATCAAAAGCAAAAAAGAATTTTAGCTGAAGGGAGTCAAGCAGTATTCTGGGAATTAACAGAGACTCTACAATGGATAAGAGAGGGTTACCAGGGATTCAGCATGAAAATTCAAGGATTAAAGAGCTTTGAGTTAACCTGTTTTCAGGATAATGATGGCAGGAATGTGGGCATCAGCATTTACTTCCCATTTACTATGTGATTTTAAGTAACGGAAGGACCAAAAGCCTGACTGATCTTCAGGACCACTTAAGGTAAAACTGTGCTGCTTGGCTTTTTGGACCACTCCGAGAAATACCTGGAAGGCATGAGAATATTTTGGGCTCCAGCTGATACCAAACAGTTGTCACAGCAGCCACACGCTGGATGGATGGGTCCCTCTTTGCAGCAGAACTTGTAGCCCGAAGAGACTCCCCAGTCCTGTCCAGATCCATTCCCTCCTGACAGCTGCAGACGCACAGTGACTTTAAACAAGGATGAATGTGCTAAAACCACAGACTGAAATTCAACTGGCAAATGCTAACATATTTNTCCTAAGTAGTATGTTAAGAACACCCTGTGCTGTTTAGCACTCAAGAAGAAACCGGCCATACTGGGCAACAGGTTACTCAGTACTTAGATATCAGCCGAAGGGCTTCTCACACGGTGGTATTTAAGGCTGCCCAATACTTCTCCTAATAACACCCAGCTCTCCATTGCCAAGCTGTAAGCCCTGAGCTGAAATACTTAGCAGCTGAATAGTTGCACAGCCTGAAATATTAAATATCAGCTGTTTCAAGGCTGGGGTTGTTTTGTTTTGCTCTGCTTTCAGACACAGTCATTTCCAGGGGCAAAGCTAGAGAAGAGTACTTTGTCCACCCACGCAGGCGAGGAGAAGCCAATCCTCCCTCTCGGCAGCTCCAGCACTTCCATTTCTTGGCAATCGGCGGGGGGGGAAATTTGACATTAAATCGTGAAGGCTGCCACAGGGTCAGCAATGTACCAAGAGCTCTTGTGCGTGTCAGTTTAACTTCTCCAAAGATTGGGCAAATTTCCCTGGAACTGGTACCCACATACCGCCTTGAAAGGGGACATGAGGCGATGGGAGGTCCCTGGTACCCAGTAGCTGGCGGCAGGAGGCTTGGGTCCAGCTGTGGGAACAGGGGACAATGGGCGGAAGGAAGGGAGATAAGCAGCCAGGAAACAGGCCGGGAGAGCGGGGCAGAAAGACGCAAGAAAGCAGAAAGGGAGAGCTGCAAGGGGAAAAGCGAGACCAGCACCCAGCGGCGAACAGGAGGGAAGCTCCTATCAGAAAGGAAGCCCTCAGGAAATGTCAGATGGGATGTCGGAGCAAGGGCGTCGGGGTAAAGGCTCCGTGAGGCCCGGGGGGAGCCGGAAAACAACACTGGCAAGGGGGAGTGGAGGGACTGGGAGCCTCTCTGGGAAGTTCCTGAGGCGGTGGAGACTGGGGCATGGGATGGAGAAGCCTGGTTATGCCATGCTGTGGGGAGCAGCGGTCACTCAGACAAAAAACACCCCAGAAGGAAAAGCTGGAACAAGCTGGGATTATGGATGTGACCAATGTCCACTTATGGATACTCAGCCTGGGACAAAAAAACCCGAGTGGTGCAGATTTTCCTATCTCAGCGATGCAAAGAGAGGGCCATAAGAAGACACACCACCTGGGACAGAAACAGGTCCATAGGACAAAGAGGTTCAGTCTTCCCAATGGACCATATAGGATCATTTGATCAAACTCTCTTCAGGTCTATTTCAAACCCTAGATAACTGCACACAAATCTTTATTCCAGGAAGATCAGATTTGCTATGTTAAGCGTTCAACTTTTAGGAAGTCCTAATATTAGAGCTACTGATGACACAGGCACTCAGCCCCACTAGTGACCTGTGATGGCATGATGCTGCCTTTAGTTACACAGTAACATGTTATTTCATCTGGGGGATCCTGAATTTTTTAACTACTCGGCACCTCCTGAGGCTGCTGAAGAGCCACCTGTTGCATAGCATTTCGGTGGCGTTCTCACTGCCACAAGTACTCACAGGAATGAATAACTTTGTCTTTCATGAGAAATTATCATCACCCTCATTTTACGGCCAGAAAGCTAAACTGAACCCACCAGAAATGCCCACTATCTGCAGGGTCCCACCTTGAGATGGGATATTTGAGAGTCTCACATTTTTACTGCATCTCATGTATAGGATGTGGAGGGTTGCTCATTTATGCTTGCAAGTACTTGGTATCTGCTGTCCAGGCGTCCACCTGGCCCCAGGAATGGAGAACGTGATGCATCGCTTGCTTTCCACAGTGCATCACTTGGGAAAGGTGCACAGGGACAGAGCCACAAGTACTTTCTGCTGCCTTCATCCTCACACCCCTTTTCCATCACTCCCCCTTCATAAACGTCTCCATTCATTATCGCTCATTAAATCTTTCAAGCCGTGCAGTGGGTGAGATGGCAGTTGGCTGGCCCGAAGCACCATAGCTGCCAGCGCAGGATTACTTCTAAGCTAATAATCTCTCTTGCGTGACAAGGCTTATTTGGCCTCGTGTAGGCATTTAGAGCTGCTCTGTGAACGAAGTGGTTACACAGTTTTCTGTGCCCAACCCAGGATCACAACAGCGGGCTCTGCCAGCGCTGACAACGGGGTCTTTCCCCCGGGTTTCACTGCATAACGTGGGCTCATACGTAGGGAATTACTGAGGGAGTAATTCAGCCTCAGGATTTCCTACTCCCCACCTGCCCTATTTCATAACCGTACAGAAGCTGCCCACCAAAACAGCTGCAGCTCCTACGGTGGCTTAGAAAATTCTGCATCTATACATGTTTCTCCAGCACGAGCTGAAACATCGAGGTATACTGCACATCTGGGGAGCCTCGTGCAAGGCAGCTCCAGGTTTGAAGCATGGGCTGATGCTCTCCAGTGGTTGGGAAGCGTGGGAAGAACCAGGCACTAATTAACCCAGTGCTCAGGGGAGGGGGGTTGCAATCCCCAGGGTGACAGGTCAGAGGGGTGGGCGAATACATCTCTCCCAAGAACCCTACAGGAAAACAAAGCTTTTTTTTTTTTTTCTTTTCCCCCAAAAGACGGAGAACAAGAACATTTTGACAAAGAGGGTGAAGCCCAAGCAGTTTTGCTGCTGATCTCAGCGCTAGCGGTGCCTGGTCAGTGATGCTGCAGGTGACGCAGCTACAGACAACTTTCTGGACATGACGCTTTTTGGTGTCGTCCTTGTTAATACTGTGGCACAGCGACCATTCAGGAACGCATCTTATGCATAGGGCTTAGTTGTTTATTGTCAGGAAAGGGCAACTGCGTTGCAGGGATGGTTACATTTTGTTCTCCTTCCTCTGTTCATTCATTTTACTGCTGAAGGCTTGCAAAGCACCAAAGTGCAAAGAAAACACCGGCCATGGCCCACACGCAGCAAGACAGCAATCATCAGAGTCTGCACCTACCCGTGCTACGACACTGCTGTCCGAAGTGAATAATAACCAAATAACCCGTAACATGTTATGGAGGGAATGAAAATCCCCCCTCCAAGAATGGCAGTATGACTTATTAAGCTCTCTGCTGCAGGACAGAGAGCTGTTGTACTGTCCTACAGACGAAGCAAAGGACTTTTTGCTTCTTAAGTCACACAGCAGCGCTGCCAGAGAGCGGGGAGGCAAGCCAGGACTCCCGACTCCATGTGCTCCACAGGCTTATGGGGACCACGGCATGAGCAGGCATTACCAGCTGGTATGGGGTTTGGGTTATTTCACGTGAGGGAAGAGAAGCAAGAGTAGCCAGTAAATCTCTCCCACGCAGCTGGATTTAAGCGTCTGCAGCTGTATTGCTTCTCCAGTGAATAAAGTTCATTTGTTCATTCATTTTTACTATCTCATTGAATTACCTGCCTAATTTATAATATACAAACTCTTAAAGGTATGGATTTTGGCATCTTACAGAATAGCAGCAATGTGCAGAGGAATTAGAAAAAGGCACTGGCAGCCCCCCAAAGCCAGGGACCCTTGCAGCCTACCTCTTCCCAGCAGACACCAGATTCGCCCAGGGTGTAACTCAAAGTAGACATATTTCAGCCCATCATTGATATTACACTTGACTGATGCTTTTCTCAGGTTCGACACACTAGAATCTTATAAAAAGAAGAAAAAAAATATTTCAGTTGAGTCCTATTCTGTAGTCTGGTATCTTATCCTCCCTTTAAAAACACCGACATCTCCCCCTTCCACTTGCCCCCCCCCCCCCCCCCCCCCCCCCCCCCC